>CM031237.1:554641491-555241491 GCA_018340775.1 Taxus wallichiana var. yunnanensis | reverse complement strand
AATACCACCCACATATGATAGAAGAAAGAACTTTAAACTAAAATTAGTAGATCTAGTTGAACAATTACTCTAAATGAAAATCGTTATTCAATAGCACAAATCGTCTACAAAATTTCTATGTTATTTACAATATCTTTGGATATATGTAAATTCATTTAATTTTTGGAATTACGTGACTCGTCTTAACTTACTAAATCAAATAACCTAAAGAAGTTTGACCTTGTTAGTCTCCCCTTGTTAATGCATTTCTAACTTCTGTAAAAATAAATTTTTACATCATGGTATGAATAGTCATCAAAGCAAAATGGGAATATGGGTTTTTTGTATGCAAAAATGAGCTTGGAACAAAGTATGAAGAGCTATTATAGCATAAAGGAAAATGGGTGTTTTTGATGCAAAAATAAGAGTTTTGAGCACACCATGAACAACCATCATAAGCTGCAAAAAGTGGAGGCCTAAAGGAGTTTGTGAACTATTTAACAAAATGCCTTAAACAATGTGATCACGTGGAATGTATTAAGTAAAACCATTCACAAAGTGACACCTTAAGTAAAATGTTTCCCAACCTTTTCTTAGTCATCGTTAAAATGGGCGTTTCGGGGTAGTAGATGGAGAATCAAACAATAAATGAAGTTGTTATATTTCTTTTTGGACCTATATGCAAAGTGGAAGTATGTTGTAACTAAACCTACTCTATTTGTTTCCATGCATACATTTAGATTTTTTAAGTTCTACATCTCAAAGCTTTGATTATTCAAAATTTTATCCATGCATTCAAAAAAAGGTATATACAATATTAAGTTGATAACTCAAAGGAAGTTCATATGCTATTTGAAGCCTACTTGCCCTATTATTCGTAACTTTCATAGCAAAAATGTTAATACATCTATATTTCAAGTGTGAATATCGGCAGTCTAAAAATAGTTTGTAAAAGACACACCTTATAATAAAGAGTGTAAGTAGTTTCAGATATTAGAGGGTTTTGGCGGTGGAATGAAAAATCAAGAGAAATCTATGATGGTGGATAGAAAATTCTAAAGAAATGGTAGCTTGATTTGACTTTTAATTATTTGATTGATATATCAATAAATATTAAGACATGTGTTGTAATATGCCAATAAATGTTAGTATATATGTCATAACTAAATTTTTGGACTAAAACAATACAAAAAGTTTGACCAAGAGCTAAAAATTGTCCATACTAAAATTAATCGATTAAAATCAAACAAATCTATCTCTCTTTATATGATATTTAGAAAATCGTTACATTAAATTCTCAGCTTTGAAAATCTGAACATGCTATTAAAAAAAAAAAAACATATTTTTAATTGACTGAAAAGAATTCTAGTAAATAAACATGGGGAAATGTATAATATCCTACCAACACTAATTTTATGTTTGACGTGTGAGTACATTGTTGTATTACCTTGGCTTATTAGGAAGTTATGGAGGGAGAAATATTAAAATAATGACTAGTCAATCAATTATTGAATGTTTGGTGGACTTCGTTTTCACCTAAATTCACATGGCAAATATGCTTTACGCGCCTTCTCTAGTTAGGTACCTTCGTATTCACGGAAATTTAATGCTCACACACCTACCATTATTCCCATCTTAATTTTCGGTATTAAAATATTTTCTTTCTATTCTATTTCGAGAAGTTAATAAGATAGTAGTAATATCTAGGGCATGGGCTTTGTTTTCCGAGGGATTTTTTTTCCCGACTAATATATTGGTGGAGTTAGATTAATGTTATTTGTTACTAATAGATAAAAAATTATTAAATAGTAAAATATAATTATTACTTAAAGTTTTTGATAAGGTGATATGGACATTTATAGAATTCAATCCTAGAAGGTTCTTAATGGAGGGTTTTTAAGTTGAATTTTGATAGTGTTGCAAAAAATTAACCCGGACGGGCTGGAGTGGGTGAAATTTTCCGGAACTCTGTTGGTCAACCCATTCTAGGCTTTGCGGAAGCTCTTGGAAAGTGCTCCAATAACTTTGTTGAAGCCAAAGCTCTCTGGCGAGGTCTGCAGTTGTGAAGCAAAATGGTTGTGATAAATTACACATTGAAGGTGATTCACAAATTATCATCAATGCAATAAACAAAGGGAAAATTAGTCATTGGCAATGGCTAAAATTGTGAACGATTGCCGCACTCTCATCGGATCACATCAATTGTGCACATCTACAGAAGTGCCAACAAAGTGGCTGATAAACTTGCCAATTCTGGTGTGGAGCTTAATGCTAGGCAGGGGGCTCAAAAATTATTAATACTACATCCTAATGATTTGAAAGGATTAATTGGGGGTCTAATAGAAAAAGATGGTAGTTATATGACTACCAAGGTGGTGGAGGGGGACAACACAACTATCCTGCTATTTAATGCCACACATTGGGATGAATTTCCCACCTCGTGGGCATTACTTACCATCATTTTGCACACTTCTCCATACGGGCGATCGCGTGTGAAGGAAAATATAAGTCACGACGGTTGGTTGCTTTGGTCATTTGTGTTCGCTGCGAAAAAGGGGTCTGGTTTTTAAGGAAAATGGACAAAGGGAAAGGCATCGCCTACTTTGCTAAACGTCTTAGGGGTAGTCTTGAGGATACATCCATGAATACAGTGCAAGAAATGAATGATAGTTTGATTCATAAGTACTCGCTAGAGGACGTGCACTTCTCCTTTCTTGGTCTAGTGAATGATATGAAACTAAGGTATTTGCTCGCATACGGGCATTTCTTGGACAAGAGTACCGGGATTACAACGAGGAGGCCCTCAAGTTTTGGCAAAGCATCTTTGATTGAAGGGGCGCGGGATCCATGGCTCTTATTGGATGACTATGAATCTTCTCTAAGTGTAACTATCTTCTAGGTTGGGGGACACGACGGCTATGGAGGAGGTGGTAAGAGTTATGGGAGACACAGGCCAATCCACGGTTCGTTTTGACACTTTGAAAGTTTACCAAATCATTGGGGTCCAGATAGTTCTGCTAAGTGTTGGCGATTCATTCGCCATCCATGAAGACATTGATCAACTGGGTGTTGATATTGGGCTTGGTTTGGAGCAAATATGGATGCTTGTGAAGGCTCAAGCCCTAGAAAGCATCACTCAGGGAAAGAAGTTGGATGTCATTTTCTCGGTGTTGGGAATTCAAGTGAATAAGTTCGAGGAGTCTAAGTTGGTTGAGTCTCTGGCAGCCCTACAGTTATTGAGGATGATACTCATGATTATGCGGAGTCAAGAGTGGTGGTCTCCAGTTTTTGGAGGAAAATAATTAGTTTTAGGATTGTCTTTCTTAGTTTAGTTATAATGTAATATTTTACTTTCTTGTTTGCAACACCAATCAAGTTGCATAAACTTGAATTTTTCACCTGATAATCAGGTGTTTTGTTCATTATTTCTAATATAGTTGGGCTTGGTGTCATGCATGCGATAGAAAATCAACACATGACCTTCTTCGCACTTGACCTCCCGAGGTCGTGCCGAGACAACCGGTGTGGAATTGAAATGGAAGTGAAAGTGATGGTGGCGATCAAGCTAATTGGGCAACCTTATGTCTTCGACATGCAATATTGGAATCTGCAAATCTAAGGCAAAGAATGCTCTCCTAACCTGAAGGGGTGTGATGGTATGGTCTAATATGATAGCTACTCGGAGACTCCAATCGATGTCTAGTTCTGCCGAGATTCTATTGATTGGTTGTAGAATACGTGGAAAGTAACCTGCAGGTGCCTTGTATGGGTTTCAGACAAGGTCATGGAAATTGAGACAAGAGGTGTAGTGGAGCTGCAGGGACTATGGGTGATTTTCTGGTCTTGTCTAGAAATTCTTAGCTTGATCGGTTGTTATATTCAACAATGAAAGTTGTGTAATAATATCGGGTGGAAGCGGTGAAGATATGAATACCAATGTGCGTAAACTAGTGTCAATATCTAGCTGACTAGTAGGCCCGTTGGGTTGCGGGACCTGTGGATCACAACCAAAGACTCATGGGGTTGTGGCCCTTGGATGGTCATGCATGCAATCAAACCCTATTTCTAAGAGCTAGTCTAAAAGTCATAGGCTTGATTAGCAGCTATGTTCAATGTATCTAACTGTCTTATTTTCTCAGCATATGTTGTAGGTGTGCATAAGACTGTTAAACACAAACTCATGTCAATATCTATTATTAGCTTGGCCCATGGGGTTGTGGGACCAAGGGATCACAACTATAAGTCTTTTCCTGTTGTGGGATGTTGATGGTCATGCAAGATGAATTGATTTGTTTTCAATAAATAAACTATCTATCAAAGGAAATCTAACCTATATTTTTGGTGTTTTCTCAATATATCAGAACAAAGTAGTAAAACAAGCTAATCTATGGAAAATAAATGTTTTTGTTCTTTTCTAACTTTTCAGACAATGCATCTAATCTAATAAACAAATTAAATACAAACAATTAGCCGAGATGTAGCTAACTATTTGTGCTAGATGTATGAATCTAAATCTAAAAATCTATTCTAATTCAATCAAAATCCTTCTAACCCTACCTTAGAAGTGAAGAACAAATCATAACCCTAACAGAGCTATTGTTCCCCACAGCTTCCCTGGTAATGTTGAAGAGACAACTTCCTATTGATTTGATCTACTTGAAATTATCTAGCTAATTGAAATGAATTGTTTCTCTACTCTATTTGATATGCAATTGAAATTAACAATTCGTAATTGACAATTTGATAAACAAAGAAAAAAAATACACAACTCCAACTTGGAAGAGCAAGAACCTTGGCAAATCCAGTAGTATCAATATCTATCCCCTCAATTCTTTCCTTTCATTCTATGAGTGTTCATGTGAGTCCGAAGTATTGGGAATGCAAAGAGCAGCAACAAGAGGATGAAGCTTGAGTAATGGCATCTTGGAAGCAATCTGGATGCAATGCAAGTAGAAGAGAGATAGCACAAGAGATTTGAGCTTTGCTATGCAATTCCCAATAAGATTATGGCAGCATAACAATACAAGATACACAAAATTATTAGGCCCTTTGCTTGAATACAAGCATGGAATATATAGGAATGGAGGCTAGGAGGTTACTTCATGCACAAGGTAAGAAGAAGTAGTTCCAACTAATTAAATCTTATTTAAAATAGAAGGAGAAAGGAGAACCAAGAAAACAAAGCTATTTTTAGCCAATTCGGTTCACGGATGCATGTAAAAAGCAAATTTAAGTGAATTGTTGCATGTTTAAAACACACATGAAGAATCTAGAAAAAGTGGTAGTAGTAGGACCGCCGCCCTACACACACAGTGGCGGTTTCTAGACCGCCTTGCAGCCGCTTGCACAGGCGGTGGTTTGAGAACCACCGCCAGGTAGGCAACGGTCCTGGCTTTGAAGGCCAAAAAAGCACAGTAAAGAGCGGGGAGATGGAAAAATGCATGGAAAAGTTAAGGCCATCTAGGCTACAAATATACACTGCGAATGGGTTTTGGAGCTCGAACACCTTCTTGAAAGGATTTTGAATCATCATTGGGGACTTTTGTAACTATTTTACCGATAATGTAGCACATACAATTTTGGGTGCGTACAATGCCCTTTTTTGACTTATAAATTTTTTTATTAATTAATCTAGTATATAAAAATTTAAAATAAAATCTTGAAATTTATATCTTTCAACATAAGTATTTCACATAGCTGTATTAAATATATTTATATTAGTAGACGTAAAATGTTAAATTTGCATCCAATTTTGTGGATGTAAATCCTCCACAATTTTTCATTTTGTCCAAGTGTAACATTACATATTTTACACATCACATTAAAGGAAAATTAAGAAAGAATTTTATATTCATCTAAATGCATAATATATTGTAATGCCCTCAAAATTTAGATGTCAATTTTTGGTGCAATTAACCCAAGTTTCCCAAATCTCACTTAATGTTTTTGTTTTAACATATCAAAATTTGTATGAAGATTTAACTAACCCATGCCATTATTTCCAATTTTCTAATCGAAGGCAAGTTTTGTTTTCAATGAGGTAAGTGATGTAACCACATTTCATGTTTAAGCATAAATATAAAATAGTGAGGTGTCCTTATATTTATTATCTCACATAACTCATAATTATGTTAATGACTAGTAATTATAGTACCCTAAATTTGGTTCGAACACTTTCCAATCACACTTTTTGTACTTATCTTAATATGTATTCCATTTACACACACTTGACCAATTTTAATCATCTTTCCACTCTTCCCACACTCTCTCGAACCATTAGATGTCAACCATTGTCTAGTTCAATTCATTATAAATCACGTAATTTTCCATTTAAGATCTATATCGATTTTCCATTTCTTAATATATATTTCTCCATGTAGCTTAACAATTCAAAATATCAAGACTTACAATGATTTAGTACTATTTAATGTTTCCCTTTATTAGTTCTTATTTTTTCTTATTTTTGATAGGAAAATTCAATGTAAAAATCTTATTTCCTTATCACATTTTGGTGAACCCAACATGATCTTGGCTTCAATAGCTTACAAAATTGATCTTGGCCTCAACAACCCACCAAATTGATCTTGATCTCAACACTTGAAAAAGTTGGTCTCTATGACATTCTTTTCTACCATAAATGATATTAAGTTAGTTAGATTTCAGCATTCAATATTGGGGGTATAGTTTGGCATGACCTTCAAGTGTAGTTGTACTTGTGCACATTTCCTTTTATAGCAAAATTTTACTTACAAAATGTTAAATTGTTGACAAATTCAAACTAGATTTATTACACATATTTATTGAGCATTAATCCATGTATCATTTCCATTTGTTTGCAATTCTTTCTTGTGGACTAGAAAATACATTCTAGAATTTTGCACCACCATCCCTATGATCGATATTATTAAGGTTTATGTTTCGTTCTTTTAATCAAGTGTTTGTGAATACTCGATTGAAAGGGGGTAATATGTGGTACCCTAAATTTGGTTTGAGCACTTAGACATGGAACTTTTTGTTCTTATCTTAATATATATTCCATTTATTCATACTCAACATACTCTCTAAACCACTAAAGACATCCATTCTCTTGTTTAACTTATCATAAATCACCTAATATGTCATTAAACGTCTATACAAACTTTCCATGTCTCAATCCATATTTTTGTTTCTCCATCGATAGGTTCATATATCTTGGACAATACCACTCCTAGTATTATCCAAGTGCTAAAATTGTGCTTTTGCATTATAACGGTTATAATTTAAAATCAGCATCTTGTATTGGTTGGGTAGGCAAGATTTTAGGGTCAATTAAATGGGAAAATAATGAATCTTTCCTATAAATACAAACACTCTCTAGCCTATTATGGGAATCTAGGTATCTTGTGGAAATTAGTTTCCTTTACTTGGAGCACATCATATACATATCTAAAGATAACTGACACTACCTAGATCACACACATAATGAGCTTAATTATGAAGTACAAGAATATAAAGTGCATGTTTCCAAGTGTTACAACCAAATCATGGGCTCATTCTCTATTATATATCATATTGCATCTCATCATAGAAATGGGAGTACTACATGGGTCTTGATCCCTCCTTGGATTAGTGGTATGTAGGTAATGATCATCACATCTATGAGGGTTTGATGAGGATGTTCATACCAATCATTATAACCCCCTTTCCAGGTCAAGGGTACAAAGCTAGGGTTTGAATAAATAAGAAGAAAATATATGATTTATTTCTAATCATTGCAACATTCCAAATAAAAAAGCGTAAGTACATAAATAGGTGAAAATGGATAGAAATAATTTGTAAGTACAAAGATCTAGAGGAAATTTTTGTATCCCTTAAGGTAATTTTGGCAACAATATTGTCCAACATCCTAAAAACCCTTATAGATCACATTTCCATGTCATGTAATTTCATGGCCGCTTTGATAGTTGTTTTTGTACTTCTATATACAATATGAACACTTTGTCTATTCTAATGTGTGTTTATTCTAGTGAATATACATTATACCCTAAACCTAATCACATTTTTTCATGTTATGAAAAGAATAACAATCCATAATATCAATATTTATAATAATTTAGGGTTATTGAGGACTACCTTTTATTAGTTTTGAATTATTATTTTTGTGATAGGTAGATTATGTATAATATAATTAATTGTTCACTATTAATGACTTTCACTTTTCACAAGAAATATTAGCGCATTAAATTCCCCAAAGAAATGTCCTTAGGGGTATTATTGGGAGACGAGTTAACCAAAAACAAGTACATTGGGCTAGTTAGTAGTGGTACATGTGAGAGAAATTTTATGTGTAGTCAATTTTATGACACCTTAGATATTTTTATACCCTTATATTCATCCTTTTACGGTCTACCTAAATCATCACCTTATTATCCTCTTACAAAATCACCTCCATATCTACTTACACGACACTTATACCTTCATCCTATATGATATCCATTTTTGCCACCTAGGAAAAAATAGATAATCCTGGGGTCTATAAGTAAAAATGGTCAATTTGATAAAAGTCATGTTTTAGGGGTCTTGTTGTGTTTACATTAATCCCAAGTTCAAGAGGAAGTCCTAGAAAATCCAAGGTTTAATGCAGAAGGTTGAAATTTGCATAAAATGGTGGAGGTTCAAACTCAGCTCATTGAGCAGCTTGGTGAGATGCTCGATGAGTTGATTGTCGAGTTGAGCATTGCATACCTATAAAATCGATGTGTGATTTTCTAAGAAAAATAAACGATATTAAGATCGATTCAATATGAAGGACCCGACATATCCAAGCTAACATTTTCATGAAGCAAAGTGATTCCTATGGAGTTGTTACATGAGCATGCACATCGAGTTCGGTGTGGCTCATCAAAAGGATTAAGGAGGTTCGTGATCAAGAGATCTAAGCTCGCGTATTTGTAGAGAGAACTCATAAGGCCAAGATATGTTGCCACGTGAAAGAGGTCACTAGAATGACATAAGTGGTAACCCGAGGTTCCTATGATAGATGGCTTGAAGAGTGAACTCGGTATTAGAATACTCGAAGATCGATCAAACGTTGGAAGCCAATGCACTAGTTGATTGATTTGGAAATTCAATTTCGAGTTGGAAAATATTTGTGTTTCACCAAGATTAAGAACACAATGAGCTCAATCATCAAAGTGGATGTTAACCATGAAACAATGACCTTATGGATTCATCGCAGAACTAGAGAATAACTCAAAGTTAATTCAATTTAATGACTCAAATGATTGGCCTTGATCATTTAAATGATGATTCGGGCAATCACATAGAGGGATCAAGCTCAAATATTGTTGGGAAAATAACATGGATATTGGTACACCAAGCTCAAATGGGCTTGACACAACAAGCATGAAGAACATGGCGAGAAAAGAATTGGCTCGGTGGGTGGTCAAAGCTACTTCACCAAGTCAATAAGTAAGGAGTCATTAAAATTCAATGTCGAGCTAACTTGTATGAGCTGATGCTGAGTTCGGGATCAAGTGATGAGCTCAAGAAAAATATGGCTTGATTTTGTGAATTAGTCTCTTAGGATGAATAAATCCAAGATATTCAAAGTGATATGTTTGATGGAGGTTGGGTCACATCAACATGTTGAGTTCATGACCATTAGGATAGGTTATTAGAAGTTGAGAGTAATCTAGTTTTGAGTTTGGTATATGATTGGAGGGACACGCTAATGAATACCAAACTAGTTGGAAATCAAAAGGAAGGTGGTCAAAGAGTTAAGGTTGAGTCACTTGCCACCGTGAATGCCTTACCCGACTACAAGTGAGCTTGGGTAGAAATGAGAAATGGCTCTATATTGAGCTCATGATTGACATGATAGATTAGAAGGTTCATAAGATTGGTGAGATTGTATAGATTGTTAGATCATATAGAGAAGATGAAATGATTCCTCAAAAGGGTTATAGCTTGGATTAGTCGGGATGCACAAAGTGGGATCAACTCACAAGTCTTAGATTTGCATCTAGAAATGATCTTAGATAACTCGGCGGAGCATTCAACATGGGGTCAAGTTGACGTTGGAGAGTAGAGACCATTTTAGTGGGACTCATGGTTGAATGAGTTGTTAGAAGAGCCATGATGGGTGTGAGCATGAAGGGGCTGAGTTGGTGATACATGGTTGGAGCGCATTCAAGGAGGATGCAAGTGGCTCGCTTAGGTAAGGAGCCCGATCTAGCTTTTGATACTAGCTTAGCGATGGGTGGATCGTGTCAAGTCAACTTGGTTCAATGGCTCGACATTGGGCTCATGAATGTCAAGGAAATGTTGATGCCAACTAGCTTGAGTGGCGTAGAGGAGGTAGCTCAATCGAATGAGTTAAAGATAAGTCTCGATGGCGGGAGAATAAGAACTTGGCTCGACGTTGAGATGACCTTGCAAGAAAATTTCAAGTTGAAGCCAAGTTTGGGGTTTTCAATATTGCAAGCCATGGTGGATTTTTGTGCCTAAGGATAAGCATGGCTCAAACATAACAAGGTGATTCATCATGGGAATTATGGATATTAGAATCTAACTTTCCAAGTTTTCACATGGAAAATAAGGTGTCAAGTTCTCAGGCATGTCAAGCCCATTGAGGTTATTAATAAGGAACAAAGCATTGTTAGGATCTTGATACGTGGCAAGTAACCCAATAAACACAAGGTCTATGGGCCAAGTCATCTGGCTGAGTGGATGATGGAAGTCAATTCGGTCACATCATGAGTTTTCCGGTAAACATGGAGATCAATACGAGGTGACTATTTCTTGAGGAGCCATTAAGGTGAGATGAAACTTTTCATGGAGAGTTCGGTCAATACATGTCAAAACCATTGATGCCAATGAAGTAGGAGATATGAAAATCCATCACAAAGAGAACGTGGTAAATATCAAAGCCCAAGATGCTTGGTCAATGTCAAGGTAATGAAGCAGTCTTTAAGGGACTTGTGGACTAAGTGATCAACGTGATGAATAATAAAGAAGAAGTCAACAAAAAAGTATGTCACAAATCCCCTGTAATAAATGGAAATCCAATCATTTAATTTAATTCCAAGTTATAATGAATGAGCCTTTTTGTAAAAGGGTGAGAGTCATCCGAGTCGGTGACCAAATCGTGTGTAATTGTAGCCAATGAAGAAATGTGAAGGGCTCACCAATGAAAAGAGGTGGCGGGGAAGTTAGGATGTGACTCAACCAAGCCATTTCAATTTAAGTGACTAAGTCAATAGGCCAATCACAAGCCAAGAACCCCATTTCAGATAAACCAACCTTGTGGGTTCCTTCAAAAAGTCAAGGTGCCTTAATATTTTATTAAAAATATTTTTTTATTAAAATATGGATAAATTATTATTTTTGGATTTATGGAGGAATAGTGGTGGAATGTTCTTCCCATGTGCAATTAATAATGTAATCAAGTATTGGGACCATCTGCCCAAAATTTAGGATTTCTCTTCTCTTCTCTCACAACTATATTTTCTATAAATGTAAATGAGAGACCCATTTCAAGGGGTTGGACAAGCTAGACATCTTAGACAAGTGCATATTTTTCAAGAATCCTCTCTCTTCTACAAGTTAGATTTGTGGATTGGGGAACTTTCAAGCCTCCTTTCCAAGACTATAATGACAACCATTTCCTCTTCTAAATGTAATGATGCATTGTGCATGTTGTTGAAGTAATAAAAGTGTATGTTTTGTGACTACTATTAGTCCTTTCATCATTTCATATACTTCTTTGTGCCTTTCTCATGCTTACAGATACACTGTGTAAGTTTAAGTTTCTATTGTAGGTTCTTGGAGTTTTTTTCTTATCAAGTGGTGGATTTCTACATGTAGTTAAGTTGTGGTGCTTATTCTCCTTCTCAGTTTCATCCTTCTTCACTGGAAGACCGAAATATTGTTTTTCTAGTTGATTTTAACAAAGGGAACACACGCTTCTTAGTTTGTGGTATTTTGTTTACCCTTTCCAAGCTTTAGTAGGTGAAGTTGATTTGTGGTGCACAACACCCTCTTCAAAATAACCTTCCCAAATTCTAGCAACACCCTTCATTTGGTGCATCACCATCCCTAGTATAGTTTTATTTGTTACAAATATCTTTCCTTAAAGCCCATGAAAATATTAGTATAGGTATAGATAATGATTTTATTTCACTAGGAGTAGTATAAGACATAGTTTAGGAGGAATAAGCCAAACTTCTCCAGAGGTTCACCTCGAGCCCAAGTCCTATAGCTTGAGAGGTTATCCCATGTTACCCAATCACACCAAACATCCTATTCACATTCTAGCCATTCAGAGGGTGAAGTGATTTGGCGATAAATTTTTGGCACACTAGGTGGGACAAGAGTTGGTACTTCTCTTCATACTTGCATGAATCAAAGTACATGGTGACTCCATATCTCTGGATTTCATATCTCAGTGTGTTAACATATGCGAAGAATTCAGATAAGAGATTATGCGAGATGAGAAGGAAATTATCAACATATTGAGTTATCCTTGTCTCCTCCAAGAAGAATAAGAGGCATTTCAACATCACTAGTTACAACGTCACCATGTAGAGGTCATTCAACTCCTCCTTACGGAAGGTTCCCTCCACCTAGGAACAATCATCCTCTCGGTAGAATGGCAAGGAAGCAAGTGTTTCCTACATTCAATGCGGGAAACCCTCTTCTATTAGCCAAACAGGGTCCTATACCTACTGTTGTACTCAAATGTTTACCCTTTTACATAGGGGAAACCTATATTACTCATGTGGAATATATTCTTGATGTGGCCAATATTTACGCAGTACATAATGTTACAGAAGACAATGTTGCAATAAGACTCCTTACTACTTCCTTCAAGGGAAAAGAACTTTAGTGGTTTCATGGGTTAGAGGATGGAACTATTACCACTTGGGATGAGTTAGGGAGAAGCTCTAAAAATAGTTTGAAGACAAGAGTGACCACTGTCACTCTTGGAACAACTCACTACCATAAAGAGAGCTCCCCAAGAATACATGAGTGATTTCAACTTCGATTCTAAAGGACTTGGAATAGGATTCTGACACGCATAAATACTTCTTCAAATAATGCATTCTTGTACTATTTTCAAGCCTTGAGCAATGATGTAGCAGTTATGATCCATTCCATGTGAGGGAATACATTACCTGATGCCTACGAAGTTTCCATAAGAGAAGAGAATTCCTTAATCAAGTGGAAAGATAGCTCCATGACCACCAATGCCATTGTCTTCATATCTTAAAAACACCTAGCCTACCATTGATTCTATTCCAACAACTTCCAAGAAACTAGTTCAGTCTACTCCCACCCCTTCAAATGATCGATTTGAAGTCAAGTCACTCTTTGCAAACTTTTGGGAACAATCTTATTGCACTGAAGAGGTAATAATTTCAATATAATCAGCCATAACAGCCACAAAATCAATAGTATCAGGCTAACCATCCTCCTTTTCAAGGGAACAATCAACCTCAAAATCAAACTATAGGTCAAGATATGAATGTCAGGCCTCTAAACTTTAGGAATCCTCTTGCTACTAGCTCTTCCAGAGCCCTTGTACTTGTCTAGAATAATCTAGTTCAAGACTACAAATGGTTTTGTCCTTGTTCTCAACTCCACAATAAAAATATTTTCCCAATAGAGTTCTTAGCTAGGCCCTTATGGTTCAAAGCGTATCTACCCCTCTAGAGCCAACAAAAAATTCATCTACATAGGAAATAGCAAATCAACCGTAAGTACTCGAAGAAACCACTTTGCTAAATTGGAAAGAAAAATATTTTTGTGGGTTGAATATAAATTCCTCATCAGTGGTGGAAAACAATCATTATAAAAGAGAGAAATGGAATCTCAACCTTCCAAAGTTGATCAAGAATCTACTTCACAACCTCATCCACAAGCAGCAGTTGATAAAGATGCGGGAAAGAAACCACCAGAAACACATGCTAGGCAAGCTATAAGGAAAGAAGGTTCTTCAGGAATCACAATACCTAACAAGAAATTTCCAAAAGAGGATTCTAACACCCAAATAAATATAGTAAAGTAGGAGCAATTCCCTTCATTATTGTAGAAAAAATGAAGAAGACCAACCTGAGTGTTACTATGTGGGATGCACTCTCAATTCCTTCTCAAAGAAACTTATGCGAGAGGATCCAAACAATTTTTGTACAACCGAAGGATCATCGGGTTATGACGAAGAAAATGCTATGAGTTTGTGTCAACCGAAAGGGAAAAATATTCCTAAGGTGAAAAAACCACCACCATTCTATATTTCCCTAATCATTGGTGATCATTTGGTACATAATTGCATGATCGATTATGGTGCTAGTAGCTTAGTTATGCCCAAGAAAATTGTAGACGTGTTAGGAATACAATATACACCAGTCTCTAGAGGAGTTGTTTAATTGGATGGTATAATAGTTTAGACCATCGAAGTCATCAAAGGACTCTAGCTTACTATCCATGCATGTCCCATTTTGTCATTCACACAAGACATATCGGTCATCGATCTTCCTCCTCTCTTCGCCATTTTCCTATCACGAGATTTCACTGCCAAGATGGGTGGTTACTTGTTATCTGATTGGTCACATATGATCCTTAGGACTCGATACAAAACTAAAGTGACTATAAGGGCGGAACCAATTTTTCATAATCATGTGGAGCCCTATACCACTAGTCCTATAAATGGGAATTATACCATCCATGATCAAGAGGAAGAATTTTTGATCACAAACCAACCACTCTTGTGGAAGAAGTCCCTGATATTGTGTTAGATGAGGTAAGTGTAGATCATCAATATGATCCCTATGTTGAGGCATTAGTAGAAGAAGAAGTTGGTTTGTTGTTTTTAGAAGAGACAAGATTGGGTACATACTGCATTCATGAAGAAGGTACGATCATACCACAACTTGTCAAAACACAAAATAATTACTGAAGGAATATGGAAATTTTTCTTCGATGGCTCAAGGAGTAAGAATGGATCTAGTGTTGGTGTCATGTTAATTTCTCCGAAGGAGATAAGTACTTCTCATCTTTTTGGTTGCAATTTAGTTGCACTAACAATGTTATTGAATACGAGGCCCTTGTGCAAGGAATTCAGATAGCTCAAAAGAAGGGAATCAAAGCCTTGACTATTTTTGGATACAATGAATTATTTTTTCATCAAGTGACATCATGTAGTGCATCCAAAATTATCTCTTCGATCATACAAGAACCGAGTCTAGGATTTGATTGAAGATTTCAAAGCTTTTGGGATCCACATGGTTCCTAGAAATCAAAATCAAGATGTTGATAGGCTTGCTACAATTGGCTCGCAATATAACATACTTGTTGATATCATGAAATAAGGGTAGAAATATGTCAAAATGGTGGTTTGACCTGCAGTCCTTGATAATGTGAGTAGTTGACAAGTGTTTGATAGTGACAAAAAAATTGTTCTATTTCTACAAGAGGAGGCAGAGTTTGCTATGAAAGGTCAAGAAAAGTTGTAAGAATCATATAGTGATCAAATCATACAATTGAAAGTAAAAAACTACCAAAAGTCTTAGTTACTTTGGAATCCATCTTCAATTTAGATGATCAAGACAAAAGATAAAGCTCTAACATGGTGGTTAGAGAAGAAGATTTTAAGGAAGTCGAGGTAAAGAAATGAAAAATTTCTAAAGATCAACAAAGTATGAACTCCGAAGAAGATAAATAAGCTTTTGTCAAACTTTGTTGAGACTATCATGACATTTTTTCATGGAGCTACAAAGACTGTATGGTTTTGATCCAGTCTCAGCAAAAACATACCATCGAACTAGACCCTAATGCTAAGCTAGTTCATCAGAAACAAAGGCCAATTAATCCAAAAATTGAGCCACTAATGAGAAAGGATCTAACCAAACTCATTGAGGCCTATATAATTTTTCCTATCAAGCATTCCTCTTGGGTAGCCAATCTGGTCCATGTAAGGAAGAAGAACGGAGAAATTTGGCTATGCATGGACTTTAGGGATTTGAACCGTGCCTCGTTGAAATATCATTATCCTCTTCCATCAATGGATTAAATCCTTCAAACGGTGGAAGGAGCTCAAATATTTTATTTTCTTGATGGATATTTAGGTTAAAATTAAATTCTAGTCCAAGAATATGATCAATTAAAAACAACTTTCACTACCAAGTAGGGCACACATGCTCACAAAAATGCCATTCATATTATCCAATGCCAGGGATACTTTCCAAAGAGCCATGGACATGACATTTAAGGGACTAATCAATGACATTATTGGTGTACCTTGATGATATAACTATATACTCTAAGCATGCAAAAGACCACATCATGCATCTAAGGAAGGTTTTCCGAAGATGTAGATAATTTGGGGTTTCACTTAACCCCAAGAAATGTATTTTTGTAGTGCACAAAGGAAATTTGTTGGGGCATGTTGTTTCAGTAGAAGGAATTTCTATTGATCCAACTAGGATCTATTTGATTATGTCCTTATCTCTCCCAAGTCACAAGAAGGGTCTCCATAGTTTTTTGGGAACCATATACTTCGTGTGGATATTCATCCCTTAATTCTTAGCATTGGCTAAACCAATGAAAAACCATGATGAAGAAGAATATGCCATTCTTGTGGAAAAAGGAAGGAAGGGAGAGATTCAAAGCCATAAAAATAACCATTTCTCAAGCTCCCATGCTAGTGAACCCCAGGTTTGATAAATATTTTATTCTTTATGCTTTTGTAGGTCAAGAGATCATTTTAGGGATCCTCACCTAGCAAAATGACGATATGATGGAGCAACCAATTACTTTCTTCAGTCAATCCCTCAAATACTATGAGCTCAAATATTCATTTGTTGAAAAACAATTTTTGCGGTTATTCGAGCTTTGAAGAAATTCAAGCACATATTGTCCAATAAAAAAAATCATTTGATGGTATCTCATTTAGGTGTCAAGGAATTTTTCGAATAAAGAGATGAAGGAAAATCATCTTTGGATGGATCCCAAAGATGATGGAGTATGACATACATATCAAAGTTACCAAACTTGTTAGAGGTAAAGGTTTGTGTTAACAACTTGTTGCATACTTGAAATTAAAAGGTGATGAGGACACGATGATCCTAAAAACTAATGAAGATGATGATCGGGTTGGATTTGGTTATCCAAAATAAAGATTTTCCTTTTCTTAGGAGCATATCCTGTTGACATGGATAAAAATAAAGGATGGACTTTCCATATTTAGTCTATTCCATATGTTCTGGTAGATAATGTTCTCTTTCAAAGGATTTGAATGGTGTTCTCATTTGGTGCGTGGGTCCGAGACAAGTGAGCATAACACTAGAAGAATTCCATAATGGCCTATCTATAGGACATTACTTGGCATGAAAAAATTCCATGAAGATTATGAGGGCTGACTACTATTGGTCGGATTTATTCAAAGATGCCCATCTCTAGGTAAAGAAGTGTAAGGAATGTTCATTTTTCACCGGGAAGCAGAAGTTGATGGATCTTCCACTGCATCCAATTCAAGTGGACCAACCCTTTGTTCAATGGGGGTTGGATTTCATTGGAATGATTAATCCTCTGTTTAGTGATGGGAATAAATAGGTACTTACTGTAACAGACTATTTTACTCGATGGACAGAGGTAGTAGCATTGAAGGAGAGCAATGAGAAGGAAGTTCTTGATTTCTTAGAAGGTATAATGACAAGGTTTGGTGTTCCATTTACAGTTATTTCAGAAAATGCAATGGATTTTCTTGGTCTAAAGTTGAGTGAATGGGTTATTAAGAATGGATTTTATCTCAAAACTTCATCCAATTACTATCCATGCAAGGAAATAGATTGGCTGAGTCTAGCAACAAAAACCTCACAAGGATTATCAAACACACTATGGAAACCAACAAGAGGACTTGGCACACACAACTTAAGACTACTTTATGGGAAGATCGGATCACACCTAAAGGGGCATTGGAAATTATCCTTTCATGTTTGTATATGGAAGAGAAGAAAAACTTCCACTCTCCTTGGAATTACCTTCTTTAGAGTTAGCTCATTAGCTTGAGGTTATGGAGAATGATCCTATGACAGTCAGGTTCACTAAGCTCATGGAGTTAGAAGAAGTATGGAACAAGGCTATGAAGACTTTGGAGCAACATCAGGCTTAGGTTAAGAAATATTTTGACAAGAAGGCATCCAACATGCATTTTCAAGAGGGATATTTAGTTCTCAAATGGGATGAAGATAGAGCCAAACAGGAAAGCACGCCAAGTTTGACACTCTCTGGAGTGGTCCATACATTATCACAAGTTGCAAGGAGGTGAATTCATTTCATCTATCTAGGATCAATGGAGAAGAATTACTCATTCATGTGAATGGGATACATCTCAAAGCTTGATTTTGAGATCATTGCACCCCCTGTACATTTTAGTTAGGTGTTTTCCTCCAAGTGTTTTTACACATTATTATGCGTTGTTGTTGTTTCTTTCCTTTTTTCATGTTGTTTTGTTATTCTTGCACATTGTGTCATCGGTGGAGGTTTTTTAGGAAAATAAATATTCAAGGTTTCAAAAGGAGTTTTAGTATATTCCCAATTTTGTGGATGCTTCATTCAAAATTCCACAGTGCTCTGTAAGTGTCAAGCATTCGTGAGTTCCAAGACATATCCCGCCTCACGTTACTAAAGAGTTTTAGATCAATTATTACAGAGGATCATATCAGTCCAGAATTCTAACATTGAATCCATGCCCAATGGATGACTTAAGGCTACTGGAATCATGCTTAGCACAAAATCATCCCGAGAGCCGCAAAAAAATGTTATCCATTTTTGCCACCTAGAAAAAATAGATAAGCTGGGGTCTAGAGGTAAATATGGTAAGTTTGATAAAATTCATGTTTTAAGGTCTTGTTGTGTTTACATTAATCCCAAGTTTGAGAGGAATTCCTAGAAAATCAAAGGTTTGATGCATAAGGTTGAAATTTGCATAAGATGGTGGAGGTTCAAACTCGGCGAGTAGCTCGAGCATCTCGGTGAGTTGATTGTCAAGTTGAGCGTTGCATATTTGGAAACTCGATGTGTGATTTTCTAAGAAGCATAAATGATATTGATACCAAGCCAATATGAAGGACCCAACATAGGTGAGATAATATTTGCATGTAGTAAAGTGATTCCTATGGAGTTGTTACATGAGGATGCACATCGAACTCGGTGTGGCTCATTGAAATGATTAAGGAGGTTTGTGATCGGAGATTTGAGCTCATAGATTTGTGGAGAGAAATGAGAAGGATAATCTATGTATCCATGTGAAAGAGGTCACTAGAAGGACATAAGTGGTAGCTCAAGTGCACCGTGAGAGATGGCTTGAAGAGTGAACTCGACATTTGAATACTGGGGCTCAGATCAAACATTGGAAGTCAATGCACTAGTTGATCGATTTGGAACTTCAGTTTCTGAGTTAGAAAATCTATGCATTTTAGCAAGATTAAGAACACAATGAGCTCAACCATCAAAGTGGATGATAACCATGAAACAATGAGCTTGTGGAGTCATTGCAGGCACTGGAGAATAACTCGGGTCAAGTAAATTTAATAACTCAAATTATCACCCTTGATCATTTCAATGATGGTTTGATAGGTGCATAGAGGGGATCAAGCTCAAAGCTCTTTGGGAAACTAGCATGGCTATCAGTATGTCGAGCTCAGATGGGCTTGACACAACGAGCATGAAGAACATGGTGAGAAAAGCATTGGCTGGTGGATGGTCAAGATACTTTACCATGTCAACAAGCAAGGAGTCATAAAATTTAATGCCAAGCCAACTGGTATGAGCTGATGTTGAGTTTGGGATCAAGTGATGAGCTCACGAAAAATATGGCTCGGTTTCGTTAATGAGTCATTGAGGAAAAATCAAGCCAAGAGAGTCGGTGATATGTTTGATGGAGGCTAGGTCATGTCGACGTGCCGAGTTCATGAACATTGGGCTAGGTTATCGAAGTTGAGAGTACTCTGGTTTTAATATGGTATATGCTTGGAGGGGTGAGCTAGTAAATATAGAACATGGTGGATTTCATAGGGCAAAGATCGAATAATTAACTCCGAGTCACTTGGCGCCATGAATGTCTCTCCCAAATACAAGTGAGATTTGGAAGAAATGAGAAATGGATCTATATTGAGCTCGTGATTGACATCAAAAATTAGAAGTTTCATAATATTGGTGAGCTCATATGGAGTGTCAGCTCATCTAGGAGAAGCTGAAGTGAGTCCTTGGAAGGGTTATAGCATGGATATGTTGGAATGCATAGTAGGATCAACTCATGAGTCTTGGATTCGCATGTAGAAATGAGCTTAGATAACTTGATGGAGAATTGAACAAGACATTGAGTTGACATTGGAGAGTTGAGCCCATTTCAGTGGGACTCGTGGTTGAATGAGTTGTTCAAAGAGCCATTATGGGTTTGAGTGTTAAAGGGGCCGATTTGGTGATACATGAGTAGAGCATGTTCAAGGGAGGATGTCGGTGGTTCGATCAGTAAGGATCTTAGATAAGAGCTTATGAGACTAACTTGGTGATGGGTGGATTGTGTCGAGTCAACTTGGTTTAATGGCTTGACACCAGGATCATGAATGTTGAGGAAATACTCGATGCCAACTAGCTCAAAGGGTGGTGTAGAGGATGTATCTTAGTCAAGTTAAGGTTGAGTCTCGGTGGTGGGAGAATACAAACTTGGCTTGACATTGAGGTGACCTTTGGAAAATTCCAATTCGAATCCAAGTTTGGGTATTTCAAGATAGAAATAAATGGTGGATTTCCACACCTAAGGATAATAATTTATCATAGATAATGAGTAAATTCATCATGGGAATGGCAGAGATTAGAAACCAACTTGCGAAGTTGGCGTATGGAAAACAAGGTGTCGGGTTCTATGGCATGTCAGGCCTGCTGAGGAGTTTAACAAGGAATGAAGCAATGTCAGGATCCTGATATGTGGTAAGTCACCTGAAAAATTTGAGGTCTATGGGCCAAGTCATCTGACTGAGTAGATGACGGTAATAAATTTGGTTACAACATGAGTTGTCTAAGTAAACATGGAGATCAATACGAGGTGACTGTTTCTTGAGGAGCTGTTAAGGTGAGATGAAACTCATCATGGAGAGTTCGGTCAATACATTTCAAAACCATCGATGTTGATGAAGCATGAGATATGATGAGATGTGATAAAGAGAACATGGTAAATAACACATCCCGAGATGCTTGGTCAATTCCAAAGTAACAAAGCGGTCTTTAAGGGACTTGTGGACTAAGTGGTTGACGTGATGAATAATAAAGAAGCAGTCAACAAAAAGTATGACACAAAGCCCCTACAACAAGTGGAAAGCCAATCATTTAATTTAATGTCAAGTTATAATGAATGAGCCATCGTGTAAAGTGGGGGAGTCATCTAAGTCATCGACCTAATTCTTTAGTAATTGTAGCCAATGAAAAATGTGAAGGGCTTTCCAATGCAAAGAGGTGTCGTGGAAGTTAGGATGTGACTCGACCAAGCCATTTCAATTTAAGTGACTGAGTCAATAGGACAATCACAAGCCAAGAATCCCATTTCACATAAACCAACCTTGTGGGTCCCTTCAAAAAGTCAAGGAGCCTTAGTATTTTATTAAAAAATATTATTTTATACTAAAATATGGATAAATTCAATTTTTTTGATTTATGGAGGAATAGTCGTGGAATGTTCTTCCCATGTGCAATTAATAATGCAATCAATTATAGGGACTATCTTCCCAAAAATTAGGATTTCTCTTATCTTCTCTCATAGCTAGATTTTCTATAAATGTAAATGAGAAACCCATTTCAAGGGGTTGTTGGACAAGTTAGACATCTTAGACAAGTACATATTTTTCAAGAATCTCTCTCTTCTACAAGTTAGCTTTGTGGATTGGGGAACTTTCAAGCCTCCTTTCCAAGATTATAATGGAAACCATTGCCTCTTCTGAATGTAATGATGCATTATGCACATTGTTGAAGTAATAAAAGTGTATGTTTTGTGACTACTATTAGTCCTTTCATCATTCCATATACTTCTTTATGCCTTTCTCATGCTTACAGATACATTATGCAAGTTTAAGTTTCTATTGTAGGTTCTTGGAGTTTTGTGCTTATCAATATTAGTATAGGTATAGATGCCATTTTATGGCACTAGGAGTAGTATAACACTTAGTTTAGGAAGAGTAAGATGACCTTATCGGAGGTTCACCTTGAGCCCAAGTCCCACATCTTAAGAGGTGATCCCATGTTACCCAATCACATTGAATGTCTTGTTCACATTCTGGTCATTCGGAGGGTGCAATGATTTTGTGATAACACTATCACCTTTCAAAAAATATAGAGTCTTTCTCTATCCTTCAACACTTTTCTCTAGGACACCATGATGACACATTACCTTGAGTTGATAGTATCGTTGGGGTGTGGAGCTTTTTTTTGGTCTTCTTAAATTAGTGTTGAAGTGTTGGAGCTTGAACGGTTAAGTTTGGAGACTCTAGGAACTTTCTTTGCAGTCGCCTCATCGTGACGTTGCTATTAACATGTTGTTAACTGGCTGTCAACGTCGGGACTGTTTTTCCAGCCATGGGAAGTTGAAAGATCGTGACTTTCAATCTTCTAGGGTCAGCTTTATGGCTTCTTAAAAGGATTGTAATCCTATAAATAGAGGTGTTAGGGTATCTTGAAGATATCTTGAGTGTTCAAGAGGTCTTGAGTCTTAGAGATCAAGAGGTGATCAAGAGTGATCAAGGTTATGCAATTGGGTGTCAATTGTGGTTTAGATGTGGTTTAGCATCTTTGGAATTCTGTTGTGAGTTCATAACTGAGAGAAGACTGTGAGAGTTGTTTTACTCTTGTTGATAATAAAATCTGAGAAAGTTCTTGGTGGACGTAGCCCACATTGGGTGAACCACGTTAAATCTTGTCTTGTCTTCTTTTGTGCATTATTCATTTATGTTGTTATATTTCTGCAAGTATAATTCTGCTATATAGTTTCCTACTTGTGGTTTGAGGAATTGTTTCGCATATTTGTTCTCTAATTCCTAACAATTGGTATTAGAGCTTTGGTGGTTTTTTTTGCTGAAGTTGTAAATCACAGGAAAGTTAGCTTGAGTGGGAGCTATGGCAGATGAGGGAAGATCGAGGGTTGAGAAGTTCAATGGGCAGAAATTTGGTTTGTGGAAGATGCAAATGGAGGATTACTTATATCAGAAGGACCTCCATGTTCCTTTGGCTGGAAAAGCAAAGAAACCTACAACCATGTCGGATGAGGATTGGGAGTTGCTGGATAGAAAGGCACTGGGCAATTCATTTATGCCTTGCATCTTCGGTTGCTTTCAACATATCATAGAGAAGACCACGAAAGGTCTCATGAGTGCGTTGGGGAAGTTATATGAAAAACCCTCTACCTCTAATAAAATATTTTTGATGAAAAAGTTATTTAATATGAAGATGTCTGAGAATGGTTCTATTGCTGATCATTTGAATGAATTTAATATGGTTGTGAGTATGTTAAACTCAGTAAAAATTGAATTTGATGATGAGGTCAGGGCTTTGTTGATTTTGTGCTCCTTACCAAGATAGCTGGGACAACTTGGTTATGGTTGTAAGTAATTCAGTCTCTAATAACTCAAAGCTGAAGTTTGAGGATGTAATAGGTGTGATCCTAAGTGAGGAAATGTGAAGGAAGAGCACCGGAGATTCTTCTACTTCTGGAAACACTTTGATGGTGGAGAGTAGAGGGAGACAAAAGAATAGAGGGAAAGGTAACCATGGGAAGTCGAATGATCGTGGAAGGTCAAAGTCCAAGAGTAAGTTAGAATGTTGGCACTGTGGGAAGGTTGGTCATGCTAAGAAAGATTGTTGGGCTCTTTGGGATAAGAAGAACAAGGAGGAAACTAAAGAGGTAAATGTGGCAACAGGTGATGTTTGTCAAGATGCCTTAATTCTTTCTTTAGATAATATTGTTGAATCTTGGGTGTTAGATTCAGGGGCTTCTTTCCATGCCACCCCACATAGACATTACTTTACTGATTTTGTTCAAGGTGATTTTGGACATGTATATCTTGGTGATGATGAACCATGCAACATAGTAGGGAAAGGTTGTGTTCGGGTGAAAATGTAGAATGGGAACACATGGCTACTTAAGGACATCAGGCATGTGCCTAAGTTGAGGTGGAACTTGATATCAATGGGACAACTGGGTAGTGATGGCTGTATGGTTAGTTTTACAAATGGATTCTTGGAAGGTTACCAAGGGAGCTCTTGTGGTTGCAAGAGGTAAGAAAATGGTACTTTGTATTTAACCAGTGGTGCTGATTATTGCAATTTAGTTGTTGCAGATGGAGATGCAACTTTGTGGCACTAGAGACTTAGTCATATGAGTCATAAGGGCATGCAGATTATAAAGGACAAGGTTACCCAGATTAAAGGAGTTAGATTTGGACTTCTGTGAGGACTGTGTTTATGGGAAATAGAAGTGGGTGAGATTCCTCAAGGTTGGACCTACCAGAAGGAGGGTAAGTTAGAGTTAGTGCATACAGATGTATGGGGCCAACTAAGGTAAACTCTATTGGTGGTTCATGTTATTACGTCACTTTCATTGATGATGCAACTAGAAAAGTTTGGGTATATTGCATTAGAAAGAAATCTGATGTGTTTGAAACTTTCAAAAGATGGAAAGCCTTGGTTGAGAATGAAACAGGTCTCAAGCTGAAATGTCTCAAGTCAGATAATGGAGGGGAATATTATGCAGCAATGAATTTATTGATTACTTGTTGGTAAATGGGATCCACAGGAAAAGAACGGTTCCAAATACTCCACAGAAAATGGAGTGTCAGAGAGAATGAACAGACAATCATGGAGCGTGCTAGGTGCATGAGGTTACATGCGGGGCTGCCACTCATGTTTTGGGTGGAAGTGGTAAGCACAACTATTTATCTGATTAACAGAGGACCCTCTATGGCCTTGGATGGAGGTATACCTGAGGAGGCTTGGTCTGGTAAGAAAATTGATTACTCATTTCTTAGAGTATTTGGATGTGAGGTATTTGTTCACATTGATAAAGATGATAGGACCAAGTTAGAGGCTAAGTCTGAGAAATGCACCTTTGTTGGATATGGTGAAGATGATTTTGGTTTCCGTGTTTGGAGTCTTAAAGACAAGAAAATATTTCGGTCTAGAGATATTGTCTTTAATGAAAAAATCATGTATAAAGATCAGTTATAAGAACAAAAGAGGAATCAAAGAAAGAATACACAAGTGTTAGAGGACATTGTGGACAACAAGGTGTCCAAGGGGCCGGTTAGGTACAACATGTTTCCAGCACAAGCTAGTTTAGGTACCTACTCATCAGGAACCCCAAACTCCTGAGGTGAGAAGGTCTTCTAGGGTAAGAAGGGAACCTAAATGATTTACTCCATCTTTGAATTATTTATTTCTCACTGACAGTGGAGAGCCAGAGTGCTTTGAGGAAGCAGTGCAGGTGGATGCCAGGAAGAAGTGGGAGCAGGCCATGGATGAAGAGCATAGATCTCTTATGGAAAACTAGACTTGGGATCTGGTGGAGCTACCCGAGGGAAAGAGAGCATTGTAGAACAAGTGGGTGTATAGAATCAAAGAGGAAGATGGAGGCAGGAAATGATACAAGGCCCGGTTGGTGGTCAAAGGATTTGCACAGAAGAAAGGTATAGACTTTGATGAAATTTTTTCTCCGGTTGTTAAAATGACTTCTATTAGGACTGTTCTTGGTTTAGTTGCAGTAGAAGACCTGCACTTAGAACAGTTGGATGTGAAGACTGCATTCCTTCATGGTGAGTTAGAGGAGGAAT
The DNA here is from genome assembly GCA_018340775.1 of Taxus wallichiana var. yunnanensis. Taxonomy (NCBI): domain Eukaryota; kingdom Viridiplantae; phylum Streptophyta; class Pinopsida; order Cupressales; family Taxaceae; genus Taxus; species Taxus wallichiana. Next base: position 555,215,662 of record CM031237.1, on the reverse strand, counting down.
TGTACATGCAACAACCATAGGGTTATGAGGTCAAAGGGAAGGAGAGGTTAGTGTGAAAATTGAAGAAGAGCTTATATGGCCTGAAACAAGCTCCACGGCAAAGTGGTACATGAAGTTTGACAATTTTATGCAGGAGTAGGGTTACTCTAGGTGTCACTCAAACCATTACATGTACATCAAGAAGTTTCTTGATGGTAGTTATATTATTTTGTGCCTGTATGTAGATGATATGCTTGTTGCAGGGAAGAACATGCAGGAAATAAAGGTACTCAAGAAATAACTAGGTGACTCCTTTGCTATGAAGGATTTGGGGGAAAAACAAATCCTTGGTATGAGAATAACTGGAACAGAAGGAGAGGAAGCTGGTATTATCTCAAGAAGAGTACATAAAGAAGGTCTTGGAGAGGTTTAGTATGCAAGATGCTAAACCGGTTGGTACTCCTTTGGCAAGGTCACTTTAAATTATCAAAGGAGCAGAGTCCCAAGACTGAGGAGGATAAAATCCAGATGTCCAAGGTACCATACTCATCAGTAGTTGGTAGCTTGATGTATGCTATGGTATGCACTAGGCCTGACATTTCCCATGCAGTGGGAGTAGTGAGTAGGTTTATGAGTGATCCAGGTAGAGAGCATTGACAGGCAGTAAAGTGGATCCTTCAGTATTTGAGAGGGACCATGGGAGCAACATTGTGTTTTGGTGGATCAGACACTACATTACATGGATATGTAGATTCGGACATGGCAGGAGATTTGGACAAAGTAGGAGGAGCATGACAGGTTATGTATTTACGGTTGGTGATACAACAACGGTGAGTTGGATTTCATGGTTACAAAAGGTTGTGGCTTTGTCAACCACAGAGGCTGAGTATGTTGCTACCACAGAGGCAAGCAAGGAGATGATTTGGTTATAGTAGTTGCTTGATGAGTTGGGTCATAAGTAGGAAGTTGGGAGACTACACAGTGATAGTCAGAGTGCTATTCATTTGGTGAAGAACTCCACTTTCCACTCTAGGATGAAGCACATTCAGCTGAGATATCATTTCATCAGGACAACTTTGGAAGAAGATAAGTTGAAGTTGGAAAAGATTCATACTAGTCAGAATCCTATGGATATGATGACCAAGGTGGTCACAAGGGAGAAGTTGAAGTTGTGTTCAACTTTGATTGGCCTTCATGGTTGATAATGAAGGGTTAAGAACTTTTCTCAGTGGAAACAATCTCCAAGTGGGAGATTGTTGGGGTGTGGAGCCTATTTTTGGTCTTCTTGAATCAAGTGTTGAAGTGTGGAGCTGGAATGGTTAAGTTTGGAGACTCTAGAAACTTTTTGTAGTCATCTGTTGTGATGTTGCTGCAAACATTGCTGTGCGCGTTGTTGTTAACATGCTGTTAATTGGCTGTCAACGTCGGGACTATTTTTTCCAGCCATGGGAAGTTGAAAGATCGCGACTTTCAATCTTCTAGGGTTGGCTTTATGGCTTCTTAAAAGGATTGTAATCCTATAAATAGAGGTGTTAGGGTATCTTGAAGATATCTTGAGTGTTCAAGAGGTCTTGAGTCTTAGAGATCAAGAGGTGATCAAGAGTGATCAAGGTTATGCAATTGGGTGTCAATTGTGGTTTAGATGTGGTTTAGCATCTTTGGAATTTTGTTGTGAGTTCATAATTGAGAGAAGACTGTGAGAGTTGTTTTACTCTTGTTGATAATAAAATCTGAGCAAGTTCTTGGTGGACGTATCCCACATTGGGTGAACCATGTTAAATCTTGTCTTGTCTTCTTTTGTGCATTATTCATTTATGTTGTTTTATTTCTACAAGTATAATTCTGCTATATAGTTTCCTACTGTTGTGGTTTGAGAAATTGTTTGTGCATATTTGTTCTCTAATTCCTAACATATCGACCATGAACAATTTTTTTTCTGAATTTTGTTTTTTTCATTTGACTACATCAATCATGGTCAATGTCATTGGCTAATGGAAATTGTAATTTTAATCATGATCCCTATACATATGTGACATTTGAATTCTTTCACCATCACATTATCATAGGTCAATCAATTTTCTTGTACTTGTATATATATGATCTTAAGGTCTTAAAGTTAGTCGTGTTTATCTATTTGAGTCTATACTTGGATCATTGGGTACTCATGATTCCCAAACATATGATTTTCACTTTACATGACCGTACCAACCTTTGGAGTATGTAAAAAGTGACTTTTCTAGGTCGTCTTCCATTCATTTTTGATCCCCCACACAAATCTTTGTCATAATTTTTTTTTATCCTGTGGAAAGTTAATGCACCAATGGTGTATGCATAAAGGTAAGTAAGTTTCATCTCTCATGCGATTTATGTTATTTCATATTTGATTTATTGTTTGATTGGTCATGCATAGGTTAAAATAGAGTAGAATATTCTTAATTTATTACATTATTATCTATCGGTCCTTACCTTACAAATATGCCCTTTGGGATTTATAACTTACTAATTTATTACAATCCATATTTTCAATCCTAGCTTAAATATCTCTATCTTGTGACAATCTTACACAATCAATAATCAAGACCTATTTTAACTCTACCCCTATCCTAGATCTAGGATTTGGAACCACATATATTTCATAAAGTGTGGTTTATGTAGTTCCTTCCTTTTTGTGGAAATTTACATGTCTTGTTTGCACTCTGTCACCTAGATCTATGCATGTAAGCCACATAATTTGTGTTATTTTGATCAAATCCTTGTTCAAAACTTACCAAGGAAACCAGTTAAAGTGTTAGCTTATATGTGCATTTGTGTGTTAGACATTTATTTTTAAACATGCTTAGAGAGAAGGGTAGCGTGATTTGTGTTTAGGGAAAAATATTGTGGTTAATATTTGTAATTTGTTTATTTATGGATATTTTGAAAGTCCCATTTGGATATCTAGGAACCATATGCATTTCCATGATTCACTAAAATCAATCACAAATGTTACTATTTCCCAATCATAGAGCTAAATGAATTCTAATATTAATATGGGTTTTCAAATGGAACACCTTTAAATTAACAGACATGATTTTAAAATATGTTTGGATCATAAATTCTATGGGCCCTTGGATCACAATTACCAACATTTAGAAGGAAAATTTGAAATTTGATTAAATTTTCCACTTATGTGTGTGTACACACATGTGCACCTATGTGTTGATATGATCAAATATATTAAAGGCACCAATTCAAGTAACCATATATTCAATTAAAGGATTATCTAAGCTTAAAATTAGAACATGAAATGTATTTTATATGATACACTTAATTAAGGAACTCATTGGACCATTTAAGCCATAAATTTATTATTTGCATCCTATTTGAATTGGTTAAGATAAAATTTATTTAGAGCCTTGAAAATGGAGGCCTTTGTAATTTTTCCATTGGAAATTATCCCACATTTCCCAAGGAGTGAAAAACATATGTATACATATAGAAAAATATATTTCTTATAATATTGGGGGAAAGGATTTGTAGTACACCTTTTAGAAAAACATTGAAAAGTTTCAAAGTAAAGAAAGACTAAGGTAGGAGACTACAAAGCCAAAATAGCATAGGATGTTGACACATTGCAAGAGATCAAAGAATGTGATATAATTCTGGTAGGATTTGTGAGGAAGGATTGAGATATCATGGGTTTACCAGAAATTTCATGAAATGATGACATGTGGCTAATGGATCAATGATCAAGGTTTAATCCTAGGAAGGATTGGGGAAAATGGGTCCAAATTTCATAACTCAATAATTTTTGTTGGTTAAGTAAGGAATGCATATAATGCACTTCATACCATCAATAGATTAGACAAATGAAATATAACCTAAAGAGGACAATTGAAATTCAAAAAAATATTTTTAAAAATTAGGAAAAAATAGTAAGATTCGCCTTTACATTTGAAACCATTTTAATGATTTTTATATTTTCACCATAGTCACGATAGTAATTTTTGTAAGATTCACCATCCCAACGAATATTTCTTAAGCAAGATTCACCACCCTTTCTATAAGTTTTTTTTCATGGGTTCCTTAAAATTTTCATTGGTTGTGTTTGTAATTCGATGTTCCCATAAGAGAAGAGATAGTAATCCATGACATTGAAATACCCCAGATTAGACATATTTAGATGGAGGTCGACTCTCTTCAAGGATCTAATGTATTTGAATCTTTGTTCTTGATCTCCATAAATTAATGTTGTGTCTATGTAATCAAGTGTCCATCCTTTCTCATTGAATTGTTTAGAAGGCCACCGAATAGTGCTGAAATTTGTGGTCTAGATAGGGTTAATAAAATACAATTTCTCGTATCAATCTAATGTCCTAAGAGGAGTATAGGAATGTGTCCACATTCAAAGGACCTGATTTTCTAGCCATAGTTGAAGACTAACTACTTGAAAATACTGTAATGGATCCTTCCAAGTAATCTTATTGAAATGGGTTCAAGAGAGATCCAAATTTCACTAGAAATATGTAAATTGAAGGCTTTAAATAAGTTCTTCTTGGGTAGTAAGATATCCTTTATAATCTAGGAAATATCTCTCTTAAAATGGTGTGATCCGTATTAATGGGGTATAATGTGTGACTTGATATTTTTCTATCTACATAGAATGCTACTTTTGGAATTGGTGATACTTTTGAATGTGAGCCCTACACCTGTGCAAATTAGGATGAATCACCGTTGTCAATATTAATTAATTTTTTATTTTTAGGATTGTTGTCGTGTAAATGTGAAACAGGGAAATTGGAAGTTTCCAAGCATGAAAACTATACCCTTGTGTCAAAATTTTCATGTTTTATCATTCCTAGGAATCCTAGGTCAAATCCATCAATCTGGTCATCCCCTATTTTATGTCAAATTGGTCCCTAGGTGATTAAGGAAAGTATATTCATTCCCCCTAGGTGATTTTAGGGAGTTCTGAAAAGATTTTATCTTCTAGTAGTATTGGGAAGGGCTATCACTGGCCTTCCCAGGACTAGATCCCCCTAGAGTGGAATGTAAGGGAAAAATTCAACATGGAGGTGAATTTAAGACCTTAGAACATCATGTAAATGATTTTGAAAGGTTTAGGGAAGTTTTGAAAGACTTGGAACAATATGAGAAAAAATAGGGTTCACAAGCCTAGGTTGTACACCGGCCTTAAACAACTGTTGGGCTTTAGAAGAAGATTCTAGGAGCTTCAGATGGAATTAGGAGTAAAAAAACATATACAAAAATAGGATTATAATCCCTACATTATTTTGAAATTATATTTTTCACAACACCTTGGCGCATAGGGTTTTTAGGCGCTTTTTCTCGTGCACATGTGGAGTACGAAATCACAATTCCTCATTTTTAGGGATAAAATGGATGAATCAATACATGAGACAAATACCATTGGATTTAAAATTCCATTTCCAGTAAGGATCATATAACATTTCACCGATAAATTTCATTAGATCTCATGTTATCATTGTTCCAAGTTTCCCTCTCAAAACAGCTTCAAGAGTTAGTCAATTTTCGGGAGGACACGTGTTAGCACTAGGAACCTGGTAGGATTTCATGTCCCCAACATCCTTGAGGTCAGGTAAAAACACCTTGGAAAATTTTACCAGCCCTCATGTGACCTCTGGAACCTCACGTGATGTCCATACTTGACAGATTCAACCCCTAGGTGCATTTTTGGATCATCTATTCCCGCCATTAGATCAAACATCATGTGTCACTCCAGGACCACCATAGAAACCGATGCCACTTGCGTCCTTTATTTTAGGGACATCAAACATGAAAAATTTCACCCAGACCCTATGGGGAGTCTTTTGGTCATCCATGTGACTAACTTTAAGTCCCCAAGTGCTTTAAAGCAGCTTTTCTCACCTTCATTCCCATCCATCGGTTTTCCGCCACATGTCATCCTCTTGACCACTATGAAATTTGATGTCCTTGATATCCCCGAGGTTAGGGATATCAAGTCATGAATTTTTTTCCAAAACTTCTCCTTCCATGATTTCAAAAATTCAAAAAATCTAACTCGCCGCTTCAATTGCTTCCATGCTTCCACTCCTGTGCAAAGATTTTCACCATTCTTCCTCTAAAAATTCTCACCACCATTCCTCCATTTTTGAATCTCAAACTAGACCTTCCAAAAAGGTACTTACCTTCACTCCATGAAACCACGTAGGTCCTAGAAGGAAAAATGGAGTAAACACAGAAGGATAAGCATAGAAAGAAGAAGGAGAAAATAGAGAAAAACTCCATGGCCATGAAATGAGAAGTTAAGAAATATCCCAAATGGACACGTGAAACAACAAGTTATATTTTTCTAATAATTATGCCTTACCAAGGCCATCAATAAGAAATGTTCAACCCTCCTTCCATGCAACAAAGCATCCACAAATAAGAAATCCCACTTCTGACTCAATGAAGAAAAAATCCAATTTCTCGTCAAACCATTGGGCAAAACGAAGTAGAATTACATGTGAAGAATCAGAAGAAGAAACCTATCATAATTAAATTTATTTTTTATAAATGGAGGAGAAAAAAAAACTGTAATTGTGAGGTCCATTAATGGCTACCATGTCGAAGCATGCACAGTCAAAATTTAAAAGTTTAAAATCTCCTGGACTATTAAGCGGGCAGGTTTGAAATTTCAAAGAGGAGATATTGGGTAAAAAATCATATCAATTTTTTTCTCCATCAATCATACCTCTAGAAGCCCACTTTCTAAAAATAGTAGGTCTTCTACATAGGGACTACTATTTCAGAAATTCAGCAACAAAAGAATTTGTGAAGGAGACAAAGACATTGGAGGTACACGACAATTAATAATTCACCGAAACAAACATTTTTGACACTTACTAAAAATAGTAAGTTGTCCCATGGACACCTGCTAAAAATATAAATTCACACTCAAAGAGAAGTTTTGGCACAATGGGATGTACAAGGATAATCATTTAGGGGACATCATTGTTTAGGATCATCCTAGTCATTTTTCATAGGGCATTCGAGATCCATATTAGTTCATTCAACTTGGTGAGCATTTGTGAGATAATTTGAAGGAGTTTCATAGTGTGTAAGGAGTTCAAAGATTTAGAGTTTCACTGCATTTAGAGTTTTCCATCAATAAGATCAACAGACTTCATCGGGCAACATCTTCTCCTCTTCTCTCTCTTCCCTCTCCCCCAACTTTCTCTCCCTTCAAATGTTCTAATTCTTCATTGGGGTTTTCACTTTTTGATATGCCTTTAAGTCACTTAAAAGTGACTTTAGAAACATAATGTAAATTAAGTCGCCTTGATTTTATAAAAGGGACTTAAATATTTTGTAGGAATATGAATAGTCTAAAGTTAGGAATAAGGCATATGGAGGGTCATGAAGAAGACGAAGAGTTGAGTCTATTCTATAAATTGTAAAGCCATTCCCATCTCAAGGGGTTGGTCATTAATTTTGTAAGCTCAAGAGTTCATTCTACCTTGAGAGAGAAAAGAGATAGCCAAATTATTCCTTTCCCCCACTCTCTCTTTTTCCTCCATTCTCATACTATGTACAACTTGGTTTAAGCAATCAATACAAGAAGGAGTTTCAAGCCTTTTTTGACTAAGGGGTTTATTGAGACTTTGTGATCATAAATTCCATTTGGTCTTATTGCTATGCATAGAGTTGTTTCCTCCTAATTATAATGCATGTGATAAAAATTCTAATTGATGTATGTAGGAATCTGATTTTCTACCTACAACATTAGTTCTCATATCTAATTTCTCACTCCCCTTTCCTACTTTTCGAAAAATTTATTTCTTGCAGGAATCTACAAGATTTACTACAGGGTCAGTGGAGTGTCCTTATTGGATATGTAGTTGAAAGGCCACTAGAGAAATCCACATTTTCATGCACATGCATATATGGAAAATGCACCGAGCTTAAGTAGAGGGACTTAGATTCTTAGAGCATTGGAAAGAAATCCACAAGTTTTTTCACTCAACAATTTTTTTTGCCAATATTTTTTATGCCCAATGTGGGGTTAGCAACATCTACACCCAATATATGACCGCAAGGTCAGAAAATTAAAAATAAACTCAAATATTGAAAAAAAAAAGTGTTCATGAAAGTCTCAGTTGCCGAAAGATACACTATTGATTTTTGCACGTGACTTTTCACATTCCACAGTTTCCTTTTGTGTTCCCACTACAAAATTTTCCAAAAGCTGGTTGAAGGAAGATACACCAGGTTGAGCAGGTCGAGAGGTGTTGTTGATTCCAATTTTGAGGCTTTGCAAAATCAAAATGAATTAGAGATAATCCATACTTCTTCTCTCAAGCCTCCTCTCCATCCATCTCTTCAAACAGTTCACTTGCAATCTTGTCAAGACTCCTGTTGATACTCCCCCTTCAAATTCTCCCATTTTTCAACCACCATTGGTCATTGAGTTCCTAAAAGAAGAAGAATTTGTAGAAGCAAGATAATAAAAAAAAATGACAATGGAAGATGAAGTAGAAATACCTCAACCCATTGTTCCATGGGGAAGGAATACATGCCCACTTGCTCTTGAACCCCTCTTCACGATCTACTAGTGGGTTCCCGTAAGAAATTTCCAAAGTTCAAAGGTGACAACACACAACATCCTGAAGAACACATCACTTCTTTCACAACATCATGTGGAATTCTTGGTGTCCAACATGAAGACATTGTTGTGAGACTGTTTGTGGAGTCCCTCCAAGAAAAAGCAACATAATGGTTTTACCTCCTGCCTACCCAGTCCATCATGGGTTGGAATGACATCAAGGATGCCTTTGCAGAGATATTTAAATCAACTAAAGACTGTCAAGACCTCCTAGTGCAGTTGGCTCAAATGAAGAAAGGAGAAAATGAAACTATGAGAGACTTCATGGCTCGTTTCACTAATTGCTTTATAGGATACCTGAAGAGGATTCACCATCTGAAAATAATGTCAAGAGATTATTCATCAATGCTCAATCACCAGAGGTAGGATTTCTCCTATGAAGAGTTCAACCAAGGGATATTACAGAAGCACAAATATTGGCCATTAAACTTGATGATGATCTCATCCTATCTAGAAAGATCAAGAATCCCTCAAAGGGTAAAGTTCAATGTCATGGAGATGAAAGGATTGATATTTTAATGTAGAAAATGGCAAATGAAATGGAATCGTTGAGGAGGGAAATATCTGAATGAGTTTCTTCTCAAAGAAGAAACAAAAATCAGATTGTAGAAGCACCCTGAAGGCTTGCCTTGGAGGCCCCAACCATGAATGTAAATTACAAATTTCAAGAAAGTGAATAAGAGCTTGAGTAAGAAAGGAAAGGTGATAACTTCCTAAATATCTATGAACTTGAAAAAATAGACAAATCATATTTTTGAGTATTATGGAGGTGATGAAGAAGACAAAGAGGATGTGCCTAGTTTCTCATGTGCAAAATTCACCCATTCTTAGTCCGAGAAAAGATCATCTCCCTCCACTGCTATGAATGAAAATAAGGTTGATGATCCTCTTGTGGTGAATCCAAAAAACAAAATAATAAGCTGAGGATCCCCACTTCCATCTTCCATGAAGTTTGCATTATTGGAGCCTAACCCTGTAGTAAGTAAGAAGACTCCCACAATCCCAAGTAAGTATTCCGATGTCTCTTCCAAGTCTAAATCTAAATATTCTCCTGTAAAATATAGTACTTTGAAAGCTCCTAGTGTACCTTTCAAAATAACCTCTATTCCCCAAAAATATACTCCTTCCAAACATGTCCTAAATCCAAACGTAGTCCTTTCACCATCCTTTTCCACATCTGCTCCCTTTGACTTCATAGAATATGCAAAAAAAGCCAAAGTGTAGATTACTGAAATTGAATATTTGTGGACTCATCTTGAAAAATTTCAGAGGTTCGTCTGATATATCAAGAGTGGTATTTTAACACCAAATGATGTAGCTTATCATCCTAAAGGAATACTACTAAACCCAACTACACCTCCCTCAAAAAAACATTCTTTCTCCGAGTGCATCAAAAATTGATAAATTTGAACCTTTTGTATGTCTCCCTTCTTGTTGGATAATATGTACTAAACAATTACATAGTATATTATGGTGCCTTAGAAAAAATGATGCCTTTGAAGGTCTCCAAGGCCCTCAAACTTACCATGAATCCATCTAGTGGCTCTTGTTACTCTTTGGAGTCAAAAGAGGTATCACTTGTAGGGAAGGTTGAAGATGCATAGGTGGCTCTCACAAGATTTCTAGACAAGAAAGTTTCAACTATGATTTTGGTAGTAGACGTCCTAGCTTCATTCAGAATGTTGCTGAGTAGAAGTTTTTGCTGAGACTTGGGAGGGAAAATTCAGATGAATTGGTCATCCGCAACCATACCAGTAAAGGGAGACATGGAGAAATTACTTCCCAAGAAGAAGATGAGGTACATGGTACAAAAACCGAAGCCCGGAAGCTAAATTTTTTACCATGGTATGAAGAAGATGAATCACTTTGTGACAACCGAGGAGGAAGAGGATATTCCCATCTTGATAGGTCTAGACATGCCTTCCTAGAGATATTTTTACTTTGAAGAAGCATTGAGGAGATTCGAGTCACAAGAAGGCAGCCCTGAATTGTTGGATGATGCAAACCATGAAGAAGAGGAAATGGTTCTTGATGATTTTCAAATAGAAAAATCAGCTTATGTGCTTATCCGTGATGAAGAAATTTTCTCATTCCCATTTGAAGATGAGGACTCCCTTGATCATGTCCCCCAGGAAGAGACCAAGCCAATCTGTAATGAACCTTCAAATAGTGGGGAAGAACCATCTATACAAGAAATGCTAAGAGCCGTGGAAGAAACAAAAGACCTTGAGCCAATGGTTGGTGGATATAATGATGAAATTAAGGTATTTTCTTTCCCATTTGAAGAGGAATAATATTTCCATGATGAACAAATTAAAGCAAGAAGTTTTGAGGCCTTTGAAGCTAAAGCTCCTCTGGACAAAGGAGTGATAAAATGTAGAAATTCCCAAGATGATGAGGTAATCCCTCTAGATAGTTTCCTTGAGCTACAAAATAAAGATTCTTCAAAGGCATACAAAGAGGAGTTAAGAAATGATGAAACATAACTCCATGTAAGAAATATTGGATGTAATAGAAGTTGCATGGAAGACCCCGAGATGATTCTTGATCTCTTCACTCATGTCATGGACATATAAGACAAGTATGAGGTCACATCCAATCCTTCGTTAGTACTCAAGCACCTCATAGTGGAGTAAAGGAAAATGATAAGTTTGAGGTTTCTCATGGAAAAGAGGTCAATGAGCATAGACCTAGGAAAGAAAAGAATCCAGAATGTTCAAGTAATTTGAATGAAAATCAGCCCTGGGGCAGCGATGATATGCTCGATGAAGAATTAGCTATATGGATAAACATGGAAGGAAAATGGCACTATGAAACTGATTTCAAAGAACATGAAGGCAGTGAAATTTCCAAACAAGGACCTGAGCATCAAAAAGCTCACATGGAATCACCGCCACCAAATACACAGATAATTTTGATAGTACCTAACTTTCATAAGAAGCTGAGGAGGGGAGGCTACTTTCTGGAACCCATCAACGGCTTCGCAGAACATAATCATTCGTGTCGCCTCCTCAAGGGTAACTTTTGAGAAATGAAAAGTTCTTCAGTGAAAGTGGGTTGTCCCCCACCTTGTACCATAGGTGATTTCTAGGTGTGTTTTCCTTTCCGTTGTGTGTCATGTGTTTCCTTTCCATCATTGTGTGTGTGTGTGTGTGTGTGTGTGTGTGTGTGTGTGTGTGTGTGTGTTTCCTTCTTCTAGTCTTTCTTTCTCAAAGTTGTACATGAATCTGTAAGGCCCAATGGATAAGGAACTAGTAAATGAATTATATGGTCTAAGATTGAGATTCTGGATTCCCATGTCATGTCTTTGTTGCACTCAGTCCATGTCATGTCCCCAAGCTAGAGCAAGCTATTTTCATGCAAATGTGCAACATGGAAATTGGAAGTTTCAAGCATGACAACTATACCCCTGTGCTGAAATTTTCATGTTTTATCATTCCTAGAAACCTTGGGTCAAATATGTTAGTATGGTAACCCTCTATTTGATGTCAAATTGGTCCCCTAGGTGATTTAGGAAATTCTATTCATTCCCCCTAGGTGATTTTAGGGAGTTCTGAAAAGATGCTATCTTCTTGGTAGTATTGGGAAGGGCTATCATTGGCCTTCCCAGGACTAGATCAACCCCTCAGAGTGGAAAAAAATGGATAAATTCAACATGGATGTGAATTTAAGACCTTATAAAATCATGGAAATGATTTTTAAAGGTTTGGGGAAGTTTTGAAAGACTTGGAGCAGTCTGAGTAAAAACCGTGGTTCACAAGCCTAGCAAGATACACTTTGGCCTTAAGTAACTATTGGGCTTGTAAGAAGATTTTGAGAGATATGTATGGAATTAGGAGTAAAAAATATACGGAAAGAGGATTCTAAGCCATACATGATGGTGAAATCATAGTTTTCACAACACCTTGGCGCATAGGGTTTTCGGAAGTGTTTCGACACATGTGGAGTACGAAATCACAATTCCAAATTTTTAAGGATAAAATGGATGATTCAAGAAATTATACCACCACCATTGGATTTAAAATTCCATTTACAGTCATTATCATATAAAATTTCACCAAGAAATTCCACCGGGAGCTCAAGTTATCATCATTCCAAGTTGCCCTCTCAAAGGTAGTTTAGGAGTTAGTCAATTTTCGGGAGGACACGTGTCAGCACCAGGAGCCTGGTGGGATTTCATGTCCCTGAAGTCCCTAAGGTCAGGTAAACCAACCTTGGAAAAATTTCCTAGCCCCCATGTGACCTCTAGGACCCTCACGTGACCTCCAGACTTGATAGTTCAGCCCCCAGGTGCATTTTTGGAGCATCCATTCCCCTACCGTCGGATCAAGCGCCATGTGTCAGCTCCAGGACCACCATGGAAATTGATGTCCCTCACATCCCTGAGGTTAGGTACATCAAACATGAAATTTTTTTCCTAGCCCCTATGGGGAGTCTTTTGGTCATCCATATGACTGACTTTTAGCCCCCAAGTGCATTTTTGGAGCATCCATTCCCTACCATCGGATAAAGTGCCACATGTCAGCTCTATAGGACCACCTTGGAATTTTATGTCCCTCATGTCCCTGAGGTCAGGGACATCAAGCACGGAAAAAATGCACCCAACCCCTATGGGGAGTCTTTTGGTCACCCATGTGACCGACTTTCAGCCCCCAGTGCTTTAAAACAAATTTTCTCACCTTCATTCCCTGTCGTCGGATCACCGCCACATGTTGTCCTCTTGACCACCATGGAATTTGATTTCCCTCATGTCCCTAAGGTAAGGGACATCAATTCATGAAAAATACACCAAGATTCAGCTTCCATGATTTCAAAAATTCAAAAATCTTCAACTGTCACTTAGCTCTTGCTTCCAGCTGCTTCCACTCCCGTGCACATCTTTTCTCCATTCTTCCTTTATAACTTCTCACCACCATTCCTCCATTGTTGAACCTCAAACCAGACCTGCCACAAAGGTACTTCCCTTCACTCCATGAAAGCATGCAGGTCCTAGAAGGAAAATTGGAGCAAACATAAAAGGAGAAGCACAAAAAGAAGGAGAAAATAGAGAAAACTCCATGGCCATGAAACAAGAAGTTAAAGAAATATCCCAAATTGACACTTGAAAAAACAAGTTATATTTTTATGTTCATTCCTCTACCCATGGCCATCAAGAAGACACCATCAAACTCTCCTTTCGTGTATGAGCATCCACAACGAATAAATCCCACTTCTGGCTCAACGAAGAAAAAATCCAATTTCCCGTCGAAACGTTGGGCGAAACGAAGTAGAATTGCATGTGAAGCATCAAAAGAAGAAACCTATCACAATTAAATTTATTTTTCACAAACGGAGGATAAAACTAGACCTGTAATTTTGAGGTCCATTAATGGCTACCACGTCCAGAAGCTCGCCATGTCCAAACTTTTAATGTTTAAAATCTCCTGGACTATTAAGCAGGTGGGTCTGAAATTTCAAAGGGGAAATATTGGGAAAAAAACCATATCAAAAAACTTCATTCCATGTCAATCATACCTCTAGAAGCCCACTTTCTAAAAAAAGCAGGTCTTCTACATAGGGAATGCTATTTTAGGAAAGTCAAGAATGGCGAAGAATTTGCGAGGGAGACAAAGACATTGGAGGTACACGTAAACCGATAATTCACCGAAATAGACATTTTTGAAACTTACTAAAAATAGTAAGTGGTCCCATGAACACTTGCTAAAAATAGAAATTCACACTGAAAGAGAATTTTTGGCATAATGGGACATACAAGGATAATCATTCAGGGGGACATCATTGTTTAGGATCATTCTAGTCATTTTTCACAGGCATTCGAGATCCATCTTAGTTCATTCAACTTGGTGAGTGTTCATGAGATAATTTTAAGGAGTTTCACAGTGTGCAAGGAGTTTGAAGATTTAGAGTTTCACTGCATTCGGAGTTTTCCATCAACAAGGATCAACAAACTTAATTCAAGTAACATCTTTTCCTCTTCTCTCTCTTCTCTCTCCGCCAACTTTCTCTCCCTTCAAATGTTCCAATTTTTCATTAGGGTTTGAAAGTTTTGATATGCCTTTAATTCAATTAAAAGTGACTTTAGAAACATAATGTAAATTAAGTTGCCTTGATTTTATAAAAGGGACTTAAATATTTTGTAGGAATATGAATAGTCTAAAGTTAGGAATAAGGCATATGGAGGGTCATGAAGAAGATGAAGAGTTGAGTCTATTCTATAAATTGTAAATCCATTCCCATCTCAAGGGGTTGGTCATTAATTTTGTAAGCTCAAGAGTGCATTCTACCTTGAGAGAACAAAGGAGATAGCCAAATTATTCCTTTCCCCACTCTCTCTTTTTCCTCCATTCTCATACTATGTACAACTTGGTTTAAGCAATCAATATAAGAAGGAGTTTCAAGCTTTCTTTTTTTTTTACTAAGGGGTTTATTGAGACATTGTGATCATAAATTCTATTTTTCCTTTTCTTTATGCGTAGAGTTGTTTTCTCCTAATTATAATGCATGTGATAAAACTTCTAATTGATGTATGCAGAAATCTGATTTTCTACCTGCAACATTAGTTCTCCTATCTAATTTCTCACTCCCCTTTCCTACTGTTGAGACAAATTTATTTATCGTAGGTATCTACAAGCTTTTCCGTAGGGTCAGTGGAGTGTCCCTATTGGATCCCTGGTCGAAAGGCCACCACATAAATCCAACTTTTCATGTGCATGCATATATGAAAACTACACTGGTTAAGTAGAGAATTAGATTCCCAGAGTGTTGGCAAGAAATCCACAAGTTTGTCTACCTAATTTTTTTATTTCCAACAAGGATATATGAATCCAAATGTATAACATTAAAATCCATGCTCAAATGACATGTAAGATGTTGTAGAAACCCCAATCTCACTCAATTGTTCCTAGTATTATCCTAGTACATCCTATTTTTTATCTTCTTATGATTGATCGATTCCTAAGAAGGCAAAAATTAGTTTGATGGTGAAATTAATTTTCTTACCCAAAAATGTGAGATGTGCATGGGACCATGAGGATTTCAAGGATGTTGGTACATGGAGTTAAGAAGCAAAATAAAAAGTAATGAGAATAAATGAATGTCAAAATTTATGAATGATGCTTAAGAAGTTAAGCTTCACCAAACTCTCCTAAAACCATCCCTTTAGAGTGATGGAGAAAAACTAAAGGTTTTGTTCGTGAAATTATTTGGAAAGAAAATGTGATTATTTGGGCATGAAGAGGAATAATTGTAATTTATTCGGTAGTGGTGTCATTCTCAAGGTTAGCTTGTAAGGTACTTAAATGTGCTTGTTTTGAAGAAATTTTCATGTAAAATAATGTGATGAAGGTCTCAAAATAAAAAGTATGATGTGGGAGAAATATTAGTAGGTGCCCTAGATTCTAATGAAGATATTTATTTGGGTTATATAGAAAACATTGGTGAAACAAGTCAACCAAGGTGATCTATCACTTAAAGGCCTAACAAGGCAAATATAGTCAAGTTTAGTTGAGAGAAATTTGATGAGAATGCATGTTTTTGAAGGAAAATGTAATCTCGGATGGATAATATAAGTCAAATATTACATGTTTGAGCCCAAAACATTATCAAGTGAGGTGTTTTTATGTCCAATATTAAATGTTCCAAAGCTGCTCCATTTAGGCCTGTCAAGTAGGTCCGAGGAATGGAGGTGCAAATGGAAAATTATCCATATATCCCCTATAAATGAGTGGTTTAAGATGGAGTAAAGGTATCAAAAGAATTATTCCAAGCCTTGTTTTATCATGAAAATGATATTTTGTGTGTTGGAATCCTATTCACACAAGACTGATTTTTGATGTCTTGAAAATTAGTTTGAGTTGTCTTAGAAATGCATACATATTGAGCCGTAATACCTTGAAATGAATATTTTTTATATTTTTAAATTTTACAAAAGGACAAGATATTTCTATAAAGGTTCCATATGAGCTATGATCAGGTGGTTTGATGGGTGAACCAACTCATTTTGTGAAGATTAGTTTAATGAGTATGAAAACCTTTCGGACCTTGGCCTAAACAATGTATCATGGAGAGAATGAAGATATTTTATCTGATCGAAGTCCTTGACGGTGATATATATTTAACATAAAATGGTATCCAAGAATTACCAATTTTTGGAAGATCATACATTGGTGTCATTGAAGCAATCTTCATGACTATGTTTTTGGAGCTGTCATGAGTGTGTATACCAAGCTGAGAAAAAGAGATGGAATGGAGTCTTGAGCATTGACCTATAAAATAGCAAGAATTTTATGATGTAATATAAATATTGAAGTTTTCTCCTTCTTATTTTTGTTGCATAATTTTAATCCTAGAGTGAATGCATGTATTCAAGTTCAAGATTGGTTTTTGAGATACATACACCTAATGAAGCATATGAGCTCAAATGAAGAATTTGTGATGAAATTATGAGTTGAAGAGGTTGTCAAGGCTATAGAAGGATATGAGAATACCTTAGTAACGTGCTCATACATTCCCAACACTTGTTACATGGCCAAGATGGCTATAAGACAAAGACTCCAACACGACGAAGAAGACAAGAGGAATATGAAAGTTACAAATGTAGATGTCAAACTGAAAAGGAATATTTTTAGTTAATTCATATGTGAAATGAATTCAAGGATGTTGTATAGGTCTTTGTAAGTGTTAGCGATGATATGAAAAGATCAAGAATAATCGAACTTATTCTTGACATGTTACATATGTAATGATTGATCTTGGCACTTTTTAGTTATGTCATCTAAGATCATTGGTATGAGTTGAAGAGTCAAGTATGTGAAGATTTGGAAAAGAAAGAGTAAGAGGTGATATAACATATTATTCTCATATATATTAAAATTTTATTGTGTATGAAAAATGTTCTTCTCTTGAAGGGAAAAAATGGTAGCAATGTGAGATAAGGAGAGAGAGATGTTAGAGAGGTTAATCCTAGTGTATGTAATGAAAAATATGCATGTCTTGTAGACCATTATTAGGAGAAGTATGAGATGATGAAGAGTGGAGAAACATGAGTTCATGATAGTATGAATGAGGGAAAAAATGTGTGAGTGAAAGAGGCCTATTAAATTTTAAATATTACCTTGAAATGAAGATGTTAAAGTCAATTTAAATTTTTTTCTTCTGAAATCCTTTGCCTTAAAGTATTTAAGAAATGTGTTCAAAGTTCTCTGAATTCCAAAACCTGAAAATCTAAAATTTAGGACTCTCAAAATTCAGAGGTCTCTTTTGGTAAATATTTATTTTTTCAACTTGGAGTTCAAAGTTCAAAACTCAAGTTCCAAAATTTTGGAACTTCGGACTTTCGGTTTCGGAAGTCTATGTTGTCATTTTAAGAAATTTCTTCCCGGAGTTCCAAAGTCCAAAACTTTGAAGTTCTGAAATTTCAGAACTTTGGACTTTCAGGTTTTAGAAGTCTCCCACCTATTTTTCGATGTTTTTCACTTTCGGAGTTCTAAATTCTGAAAGTCTAAAGTTCCAAAATTTCATAGTTTCATACTTTCGGGTTTCGGAGTCTTCCGTTACCTTTTCACAAGCTTCATCTCTCAAGTTTTGAAGTCCAAAACTCCAAAGTTCCAAAATTTTGGAACTTTGGACTTTCAGGGTTTCGGACTTCGAGTTCTATGAGCATTTAATTCTCACCAACCTTCGCACGTGTTAGATTTCAAGCATTAATTTTGGGTTTTCTATATAAACTCAAGTTTTTACCTATCATTTTCACCTGAATTCTTTCTATGAAAATCTAATTTTTTATTGCATTATTTTACTTTCAAGGCATCATTTTCAAGGTAATTTCATTTGGGTTATTTATTTTTGGTTTATGATCTTTTCGGGTTTTTCTTCCTTGTTTATTCTCGTTTGTTCTTCATTTTGTTTTGAAAATGAAACCCTTGGCATACACCATGTTTTCCTTGAAAGTGTCTCTTGATCTCCATAGTTGTAAAATTCAACATGTGTAGGCATCCAACTCAGATTGCATTATAGTTTTTCAAGATCTTTCCAAGTGTTTTACTTGCCTTTCATGCCCTCGAAAAAGTTCCTAAGACGTTAGTATGCTCTTTCAAAGGTCCACCTTTTCGAGTTCAGAGGTCTATTGCTTCGGAGTTCGGAGGTTCACTTTTTTGGAGTTTGGAGGTCTATTGCTTTGGAGTTCGAGAGTTCACTTTTTTGGAGTTCGTGAGGTTTATTGCTATGGAGTTCGAGGTTCACTTTTCAGGGGTTTTAGTTTTAGGATTTAGGAGATTCATTTTTGGACTTTCGAAGTTTAAGTTTTGGAGGTTCGGAACCTTTTAATTTTCACACATTCGGAATTTGACATTTTAGGACTTTTTTAGTATTTGTTGCAAATTTTCAAAGGATTTTTCAGATTCCAAAACCCGAAATTGATGTCAATTTCTTCATCAAAAGGAAAAGAGAAGATGAAATATACATTCTTAGGGGTTTCTCCTCATTTGTGCCTCCTTCAAACTTAGGAAATATTAGAGATACTAACCTAGGGAAGGTGGATTTTCCATACTTTTGGGAAAGGTTGAGAGCTCCTAACAAGAAGTCAGATGCACGTAATATATGATAGTGGTCTTACTCTCGCCGCTGGTTTTATAGCATCCATGCATTACCACGACTTCATCTTGGCCACAAAATTCCATTTTGATGAAGATTCTAGATCGGTGAAAGATGCTGATGGAAAGGTTATAATTCGGTTGGATTCTTGATTTATTTGAAGACTTGTTCAAACTCCCAGATGTTGAAGACTATGCTACAATCTCACCTAAAGCTGCAATTGAACATTGGGACAAAGACACCGATTTGTGTACAAAGGTCATGATAAAGAGCTACTTGGCCAAGATCGTTACCAAGTTTCCTAAGATAGTGTACCGATCAGATTTCATCCTGAAAGTAAATGATCTTATCATGTTGCTAAGTAGAGTTTTAGGCCTTGCTTCCGCAAAATAGTTTCAAGAATGGATGTTCTTATACATTGCCACCATTAAGAAAAATAAATAATTCATATGATGGGGAGAGCATATTAGTAGATCTATTTGATTTCAATTGAGTAAATTCTTGTCTTCCAAGAAAATTTATATGACTTCCTTCCTTGTCTATGTTGCAACTACTATGGGAGAATTTAATGGGTTAAATACCAAAGGTGTTAGAAGTGCTTCCTATATTTTTTATTTCTATCCTCAAATCATAATGAAAGAGGAAATAAACATTTTTTCAGGGTTAATGATGCCTTATTTGTTGTTATCCTTTATTATTTTGATAAGGATTTATATAACCAAAGGATTTATGATGAGGCTTTCAAAGAAGTACGAGAATGGGGAGCCATTTATCAAGTAGTTTCTAGATTTACATACATGCAGATTCTTGGTTTTATAGGTGCTCCTAGTAAGTTTCCAAGATGACCCTCGACAAATGGGTTTTTCTAGAGTTGGCTCGGCAATTATTGGATTATCACAAAATCTAGAACAAATGACATAATGCAAGAATATAGTTTCCCATTTAAATCGGTCGATATACTTGTGCCTAAAGCATCTATAAAAATAGAATTTGGATACTCAAATGTATCAAGTAATCTTACGAACCTTTCATCATTGAACCAATTTTTATTACTGGGGAAATTTCACTTAAATATGTCTATCCAATTCTCATGTTCCCCACCTAGAGGATATATGGATTCATTGTTAGGATGAGTTTATTATCCGACAATGAGATTACGTAAAGGTTGAATTTGGAAAACATGAGATAGTTTGGTATTGCATAGATCCCAAAGGAGATGAAGGATGAAGAAGAAGTATTGGATGTAGTTTACAAGGATAACAATATTACCAATCAACCATTTCCATGGATTGATTGGTATGTAGAAGAATGTTGTAATACTAAGGAGAGGGCGGGCCCATTTTGCAGAGAACATATAATTGGTTAGCTACCTTGAAAATTTCACCCAAAGGGACAAAAGCCCAACCAAAAATGAGTCTTCCAACACCTACTAAAGGGAAAAGGTCTATCCAAAGGACCCATATAGTCCCTAAGAAGATCTCATTCATTGTTGGAAGTTCCTCTCTCTCCAAGGCTCCTGCTTCTAAGGTTGTGTCTCCAATAATACCAGTATCAGAGATTGTTGAAGTCACTGATTCCCCAAGTTTCTCAAAATATCTTCCTTTCCTCTTAGTAGGGGAGATGATTGGGTCTCCAGTTTCCACTTCACTTCCTCTACAACTTTCATTTCCTTCCATCTCAACTTCTAGCCTCGTTGTATCTACCCCTGGGGATATTCTCACTTCCACCCCATCTATCATTACCACTTCCATTCTAGTGCCAACTAATGTTACTAGTGCCATTATATTGTCTAGTGCTCTAGGTACCAAATCAGTCATTACACTCCCATCAGTATATGTTATACCATAATGTTTTCTTCGCTATAATCAAACAAAAGAATAAAATACCTATGGTGGATGTTATAGATCTAAGCTTGTTGGAACCTACTCTCGAGGAGACAGAAAAGTGTCGAAGATCATATCTAGCCTATCAAGTAAACCAATCGGGATAAATATTCATGGAAATTGATATTCTTGTTAAAGGAAAACCAAAGAAACTATAATAAAGAATCGACTACCAAATTTCTAAATTTTCACTAGGAAACAAAATACATGAAGGGGCCAAACAATATGTGTAGACAGATCTTAAATATCTCTTGGAAAAGTACAATAAAGACAAATATTTTAAGGATGATCTAAATTTTTTTTTGAGCAGCTCACTTCCCTATTGAGAAAGGTAACACAACCTACTCCATCCACTGATATTTCAACTACAACTGCTCTAACAATTTCTTCCACTGGATGATATTTCATATCATGAGATTGAGAAGATAGGTTAGAAGGGAAGATTAGTGAATGGATGGATAGAATGTATACTTCAAGAAGCCAATCCTTTGATTAAAGAGGCTATTGAAATATATAATGATTTGCAAGATGAAAGAGCCTCTATTCGTAGAATGGATGAAGCCTTCTCTGAAGATAATAATAACTTGAATTTGAATTTGACTACATGGAGTGAAATCAGAGAAGAGGATCCAGATCTACTTCTTCAGGAAGAAGTAATCGATGATATTTCTAAGTTGTTCAAATTTCAAAAGGATATGGAATTTAGGTCCCAAGGTATTACAGGATTTGATAAAGAAATTGGATGACAAGCATGTGGAAATAATGGATGCTCTAAACGATATCTCAAAAGAGTTTGATAATGTTAACTACAAGTTCTTCAATGAGAACATTGATGCTCTTCTGGAAGATCAAATTAAGTCAAATTTTAAGGATTTGGTGAAAAAGGATGATGAAGTAACTAGGACCTTCAATAGTGACTCCATTGACAGATTGGTTTCATGTCAAAATTTTATAGGTCGACTGAAGAAAGTAGTAAGTAAACTTAAAAGAATTCCAAAAAGGTAGCAAGAGAGATCGAGACAACAGATGTGGTGAACCATTATGCATGCGGGCCAGAGGAAGGAGAAATACAAGGAATTATCAAGTGTTTCATCGAATATAAGCATCAGATGGCTACTTGGGAAAAAGAACAAGAGAAGACAAGAGAAGGAGTTACAGGCCAAGCTGAAGCTAGGCAGCCATGGGAGGATAGTTCCAAGATTTAGATCAGTCCAAGTTGTAGGGTTGACCGAGTCAAACCCTTGCAACCAATTTTCTATTTTTATGGGAGCTTGTTCCCTGGAACTTAATGATTTTCTATTTTTAGTAATTTGTTGGTTAAGGTCTAGCTATAATGGCTCAACCTAAGAACTTATAAATAGTTAAGTGCATAAATTTTTATATAGATAGATCATTTTTGGAAGTTACTCTTCAAGCTTAGAAGAGTGCTTTGAATACTTTGAAGCCTTTCAATTACATTTAGAACAATATTTTTCATGGAGAATCTAATTTATTGTGTTAATAGTTGATCAATGTATGCTTTGTGGATGCACAATTCCTTAGTGTAAGTGGTTAGCTCACCTTTATTTCATAATATATTATTTCATTTTATGGGAAAGTGATGTGATTATCTCAATACCAGTCATGAAATATTTTTTTTCCTTCTGTTATAAAGTTACATTATCATTGGTTGTAATAAGTGAAAGGGATATTTGACATGTGCATGCCTTATGTTGTTATGGTTGTTGATTGTGTATTCAATCAGATTTGATCCATCTGTTAGGTATACTTGGGGTCTTACAAGGGAATGTATGTTATTTTTTCTATGGTTTATTATTCACCCTATCCAAATAGCACAAGTTGAACTAGATTGTGGTAGTTATTTTATCCTTTCTAATTTAATCCATTGTGAAGATCATATGATTATCTAGTTATACTTTTGGTGTATCACCGTATTTTCCTCATTTGTTATTTCTAACCCTGAACCTCGTGAAGTGAGTAGATTAGAATCATTTAAAGTTTTTTTATCCTTGCACATCAATCTTACATCGGGTGCCCCAAGTTTCTAGAGGAAGCCAACCTTCTCCGGAGGTTCATCCCAAGGAAATAAGGTCCCACACCTTGGGGATGATCCAACATGGGATATTTTAGAAATTAAATGGGTGCATGATCCATGTGACAATAAGGCCATTGAATATTGTAATTGTAATAGTATGAGCATGATGATAAAGGAGGTAAATCAAGATTTAATAAGGAAGAAGATGAAGATAGAGGAGCTGAATAAAAGGTCACAATTTGTTGATTCAAGCAACTAGATGAAGGTGATCAAATATTTTAAAATTCTGAGTGTGTACTTGGTAAATTAGGGAGTTGTTGCTTCCTTGTAAGTTGGAGCTTGAAAAAGGTTAAGTGGGTGCTTGAATGAATTGTTGGGAGTGGTTAATTCCTTGTTAGTTGGTGCATGCAAAATTTGTTGGAGTTGGTGCTTCAAGTTGAGTGGATGCAAAAATTGGAAATCCTTATAATATTTATAGAACAATTTTCCACATTAGTGCATTTATTTTAGTGGTTATTTCTCCCTTTAAGGGTTTCCCACATTAAACATTGTGTTATTGTGTGTTTGGTTACTACTTTCCTATGTTTGAATGTCATCAGCACAACATGGCTAATGGTGATCAAGATTGAATAGATTTTTAATTTTTTAAGTGTTTTTAAAGTTTAAAGTTGCACTAATTCACCCCTCCCATCTTAGTGCTTTTTTTTACAAAATTGGTATCAAAGCTAGGTGATCGTATAACATGTTTGACATCTTGGAGGAGATCCTTGAAGTACAAACATGGGTAAATTAGATGAATCTGTTTAGAAAAGAAAGTTTGAGATTTTGATTCCTTGATTGATGGACTGAAAAAGGAATTAAAGTGTATGGAATCTTAACATGTTCAAGCCCTCAAATAATTGGAATTTCTATTTGATATTGTTTCAAAATCCCTCAAGGAAAAAGAATATGTTTTCCTTAGACATTAAGAATAATTGAGAACATGGATAGCTTAACTAGAAGAAGAAAACAACAAATTAAGGATGTATGGAAAGTTGGAGAATAGACATGATTCAATCAACCTATATAAAATTCATCTACAACATCCAAAATTCTTAAGAACCCTCAATTTCATCAATTCAATCCACTTCAAAACACTGAACTTGTCATTTTGCACTAATAGGCATTTTTTTCTCAAAATGCTAAAAATTCTTAAAACACTATTTCAAAGGATAAAATAACTTCTAACATGCTTGAAAACACCAAATACATATGCTCACATCACCAAACTAGTTTCATTACTTCAATTTGCATGGTTTTCCCTTTTTGACCTCATATGCCCTTAAGACCAAGTTTCATGCTCTAACCATGCATTCACTCTTCCATATATTTCTAGGAGGTCTCACTAGGTTCATTAGTTCAAATTTTACTATTCCAACTTTACCCTAAAATATCATCTCTCAACTCTTTATAAAATTCCTTGTAGGTCTCTTTTTGTGTTTTGGTCTACAAACCCTCCATTAGGTCTTCTACACCACACTGTCATGATTATCTCCTCCTCTAAGGAATGTATAAGAAAAAAGTAGTAATTTTTAGACATATATTAAGGTAATTGACCTTCCCCTAAAGTTTCATTACTCAACTCCAAATATTTCATATACTTCCTTTGTAAACTTCACCTTTCAACTAGGTTTCCTCTAGGTCTCTCAAGAACTTGAAACTGAAAAGTGATGATATATTTCTCCCACATGTGAATTTAGTGCTAAAATTTTGTACACATATTATTATGGGTAAAAATATCCTACATTCCAAATTTTATAGAAACCAACTTGATAAATCTCAAATTATGAAGCTTTTAGAAATTTGTCCAAAACATGGATAGTCACAGGGAAAAGAGCTTACAAAAATCATATCTCCACTTTTATACACTTTCAAAACCTCATTCCAATTTCAAAAATTAGTTTTTAATGATCATAAAATTTAATATTTAGAGTGTATTGAGTTATTAAGCCTTCATCAACCTCATTCACAAGATTTAGTGACTAGTTTCTTACACAAAATAGGGGTTGACTTGTGATTTTCTAAGTTTGATCTATAAAAACTCCATTTTTATAAAAATTTATTAAAAATTTATTTATTTCCAAAAAAATTCACACCAAATTTTATCCCTTTTCACCATTTACAATGCAAAATATGCTTGTTTCTTTCCTTCAACTCAACAAAACAATACTACAAACAATTTGCTTACCTCCTTGTATATGATTGTATTATTTGACATTATCACCTCTTCAAACCCTTTTCATGTACTCCATAGGCCTGAAAATATCTTCCATACCTGTAGAATAATTCATACAATAATTCCAATATAATTTCAATCATCAATTCATCAACATTTGATGCACCATACCATATTTTAAATCCTCATACACATTTTGTTCTAAAAGAAGCCTTTCATTAATAAACAATGGAATACATAGCTTCAAGAGCCATTAGGGCTCTGATTACATAGATTCACTCTCACCCAAACTTCCTACAAATTTCAACAACAACCTCTCATTTGAATGCATTAACATGATTTTAAAAGAAAAGAAGAGGTGGTTAGGTTTCCACCACCTAACTCACCCTAACACAAACTTACCATAGTGAGTTACATCTTAGTTGGTCAAATATGAGCAAATAAATGTCCCACCTTATTTACTAACACTAGACCTATACTAACCCTTAAGTGACTAACATATTAACACTATAGACTATATTATAATACCCCACTATTTGAATATTTAAATATGGATTTTGGAGGGAAACCTCCAAAATTCCATTTATTACATCTAGAAGGGTCCAAATGGACCAAGACACCCAAAAAACACCTAAGATAACCTATAAAGGCTAATCAAGACCAAAATTTGATCTATGTACATTGATGCTCCTGCATCAAGTTATGAAGTTCTTGATGAAATTCTAGAGAATCAAGGAGCAAAAAGTGACAAGACATGTCTAGGATTCACATGAGAGCTTATGAAGAAGTGTGAAGATGAAAAGGATTGTTCAAACAGACATAAGAAAAATTAAGGAGGCCATGTGACAAGATCAAGAATACCTAACCCTATTACAAAACCAAATGCATCAAGGTATAAAATATCTTTTAATGACTATTTCTATAATTGTAATGATTGTGGGCATAGTGCTAAGGAGTGCATGAAGTATGTAACATATGGCCATCCATGGAGATATTCCAAATGTAGACACTAAAATTAGGTCACACTCCCTTTTTTTCCCTCATCAAATAAACACCATTGAACACATTCACCTAACCATGGCCCCCTTCACCCTACTATAATATTAATTTAATTATTTAAATTAAATTAATTCATTATCCTCACCATATTTATTATTTAAATATCCTAATTGGATAATGCCCACATATCCACCTCATCTAGCCACCTCACCCTAAGACCTATTCTTAGTAAGTTGCCATAACTAACTAAGACCTACCTAAACCCTAAAAATCAATGCCTACATTCCCTCTAACCACATTCCCACATGTTAGAAGGAAGCTTCTAGTCTAATCTGCGGGTAAACGAAACAAGATCCCAGAAAATCAAGGGGATCTACCAATTTAGTAAACCTAGGAAATCCCACCCTAACTGATGTCAGTTACCCTTAACCACCACCAGTTAAGCCGGAACCACCGTCGGTTACCATTTAATTCCCAAAACAACCTTATTTTTGAGGTTGGTAGATTCCTAAGAGATATCACATCTTTTGAGAACAAGTTTCAGGGAGAACACGCATGCAAAGAAGGAGATCAAGTATTTTCTCTTGCACAAACAGACATCATTCACCTAATAACCATCTAGCACTCATCCCCAACACAAATTTGATCCAATCAGGTAAGAAAGAGAGTGCATGCAGCCCATGCAAGAGCTCCCCAATGTTTGGTGATCCTCTCCGGCATTCAACCTCTTATCATCATCTTCATTCCTCACTCATAGACGTCTAAAACTAAATTCCCAGTAAGTAGAACATTTTACTCCTCTGGTTCACTTATTTCATCATTGTATTTTCATCCTTTGTTCTCCTAGCCACCCACTAACCTCCATTAATACTCACCCCTCCATATCCCTATTAAAAACCTCACCAAATCCCATCCAAACAACTTAATACCTCATTCTGACCAGCCTAGTCCTTTTTGTAATTATAAGTGAGATTTAAATCTCATTCTGTGACATTCCCAAGTCACCCACAAGAATCGACACTCGGTTCTCCCAAACCGGCATCGGTCACCCTTAACCAGCATTGGTCTTTGTATCTACCAATACAGCCTAGAACAATAACCTACCTACCTATTCCCACATCACCCTTACTCACATGTGACCTACCTAAGACCTCTATTAGACCTGCAGAGACCCATAACAGTTACTTGACCTTTAGATCTTATTTTAACCTAGCCTGTTAGATTAGATATTTCTTATTGTGTTTTAAATGAGATACCTAAATCATTTTAACTACAATAGGATTTACTTTATTACCAACATTAAATTTTTTTAAACAGTGGATTGACAACCATCTAGGAAGTATCACACTTCTTAGATCTAGCATACGCTAGGCAGTCCATTGCATATATTGTTTAACTCTTTCTGGTGGTCTTGCTTTCTATTTTAGGTAGTTCCTCCCAACCAAAAGGAAGCTCTCACAATCAGTTGTGGATTCAGTCATACGCACACAACAACCTATCAACCAACATTTCAATAGGTATTCCTCCTATGCCTCATTACCCTATTTGTTTCATCATTTTTGAAGAAATGTCTAAGAATCAGGTGAAACATTTTGGCACACTGGTGGGACCCATTCGGGGTTCCTTGCATTCATTCATTTCTAGGTGAAAAGTTGCATGTTTGTTTCCTTTCCAAAAGGTTCTTACATTTAAATTTCTCCCTTAGAATCTTCTCTTCTTTCTATTGTCTCAAAGAAATCATGTTTTGGTGCTTAAAAAGAACTCTTCTTATATTTTCATTGGCATTGCATTAGTGAAATATCATACTTTCTCCTATTCCTCTTATTGTGTCATCGAATTCCATATTTTGATTTGGGCTTAAAAATCATTGCATTTCATTTGCTATTCTACATTAGCTCACATTAATTGAGGGTAACCTATACGCTGGAAGTCATTCCTAGCTGATGGTTGACAAATGAATGTAGAAAGCACATCTCTCTCTCTCTCTCTGAGTCTTACCAAATTGCACAAATTCAAAACAAATACATATTATTAAACAACATCTTTCCTAGGAACGCCTGTCAATGATTGCATTGATCCGAGGATTGGTAGGTACTCCCTAGCTCACTGCTCTGTCGAGTCATACTTTAGAGTGAAGCCCACCCCCACCATAACATACCTGAAACCTCACCTTTTAGATCTCCTTCTTTGTAGGAAGCCATCCTCACAAAAAAACTCTATTCTATAGTTCATGAGTCAGTCCTTAAATAGCATAAGCTAAACAAACATAATAGAAAAGGCACTCTTAGGATCACATTTTTCTTAGTGTTTCTACTTGGCTTGCGTTTTGAGGTGAGAGGTCACATTCTTCATTTTTATGGTTTCTCCTTGCACGCTCCTCATCATAGTTGGTGTATTCCAACTTCATCTGAGTGTTCCTAGACCATATTCTCATCATTCTCAGAATTCTGGGTTTGATTCCACATCAGATTTTAATTCATAACCACTTTTCTTTCATCACTATTTCAATTTCATAGTGGACCGGTGTCGGTCTAGTGACTATCATCGGTTACCCTCTGACCATCATCGGTTATACCCAACCGACATCGGTTCTGGTCCTTTTGGTTAATCTACCCAAAAGGACATCTATTCATCTTCTTCGACTATTCAGAGTCCTTATCACTATTATCATTCTCATTGACCTAGTAAATCTCATCAGTATTTGGCATACCTAGAAAATTTGGCCTTATACCTTGTTTTTGACCAACTGTCCATTTTCCATAGTGACCTAAGTGGTTACCTATGACCGGTGTCAGTTTAGCCTAACCAGCATCGGTTATCCTGTGTCATTTTCCAACTGACATTTTAACCCCAATTCACCTACCACCACCTATCTATCCTATCACTGCTATATTTTTGTGTCATTTATAGAAAGTAGTCTTACCATGTTAGTGCCTATTCACATGGTGCTGATGCGTCGACAAGAAAACACCCTTATATTCCACACCAATTGTCAACCACTCCCACCTAGTCCTTCACCACCTTCCATTTTATCACCAGCCATGGAACCTATCCAACCTATCTCTATCGCTACTAGAGATGAGGAGTTCGCACGACTCCTTGACCAACACCCTATCACCTTGCAGTTTTACCTTTCCAACTCATCCACTCGAGATGCCTCAGGTCAGGTTGATATATGGACATGATTGTATCTATCCCCCGACTCTGTTCCCACTTCCGTGTTAGCCCCACCTAGCTTCGCGCTACCTACCTCTACCTTGCCCCCAGTCATTTTGCAGCTAGGCCCTATACCCGCTATGACTGCCATCTCTGCTATGTATTTTACACCCACCATGTCTACTATACCTTCGCCAACCATCTAGAACACCACCTCATCCACCCTATTGTATCTCATGTACCCATAGCTATGAAACCACCTCAGGTCTGGTGACCACTACCCCTTTTCAAAATGCCATCCTTTCTATTATAATATTTAGCCCCCATTACCACTAGGGTTACCACAACCCTTCCACCTCCATATACGTACTATCAGCAGCCTCCTGTTTCATCTATCATTCATTCTGGGTATGTACCCCCTATCTCACTCCCTCCTTCTCAATATACCTACACGGCAATGCCATATACTGGAATGCCACCCTTGTTACATGCCCAACACCAACCCTCTTACATTATAGGAGGCACCCATCCATCACAACCTACCAATGACCTAATCAAGTTAATGATGGACAAGATGCAGACATTGGAAGTGTCGGTTTCTTGCTCACGCAACACTCTCACCTATGATGAAATTTGTAATGAGCCTATCCACCCATCCATTCCTATCCATCCATATCCCATGCATTGGGAAATTCCTAAATTCAACTATTTCAATAGCAAAAGAAGACCCGCAATAACATTTTTGGTCTTTCAAACATAGGTGCTACCTAATCGCCCACGATGATGCTTTTCTCATGAGGACTTTTCCCATGTCTCTGACTAGACCTGCATTAGATTGGTATAGTGGGTTACCTAGACACTCTATATTTTCATTTAATCAAGTAGCCCAAGCCTTCTTGGATCACTTCTCCATCAATATCATTAAGAAGGTTACCATGACTGACCTATACTCCACGCATCAGTATGATGACGAATCTATCACATATTTTGTTGCTTGCTGGCATAGCCTGATTAATCAACTCACATTCCAACTACCGCAAACTAAACTCATTGAGCTCTTCATGCGGGCTTGTGCTAGACATATCTCACCGACCCTGTAGGTCCAAACTTTCCAAACATTTGATGAAGCATTCACCATGACATGAAAGCTAGAGATTCGGGCCATCAAAGAGAAGAAAATCAAATTATACAATAATAATTCAGCATTCAAGTCGAATGATACTTCTTCTTCTTCCAAACCATAGAACAATTATTCAAAGGCCAAGGGCACCGCTAATGCAGTGGTACTCAAAGCCATCCCAACTCATCCATCAAATTAGGCTAGCCCCTCATCTAATCTCTCACCCATTCAGACTTTTCAATTCAGATGAGAACAATAGAAATACACCCCAATTGGGGAGCCTTACTCTTCTGTCTTAGAAAAGCTCATCAAAGCTGGGGCCATCACCCTTCCACCTATAAAACTACACACTGGTTTTGACCCTACTGCCCCACACCTTGCATGGTATAAAGAACATGACTTTATGTAAATATCATTGAGTAAAGGGTCATAGTGATGGAAATTGTGTCACTTTTAAAAATATTGTCCAAGAAATGCTCAAGAAAGGTGAGTTAACTGTGGATAATCCTAACACACCAACCAATCAAAACCTACACATATTCAAGAAACCCTTTCCTAATCATGCCCCTTTACCTGATCAAACTAGTGAGACCTAAACTCATGATAGCCATACCCGTGAGGTCCATGCTATTTTTAGTGATGCACCCATTGCTTCCCAATTACCTCATATTCCTTCCATAGAGGAAATTCTAGCCCGAAGTCCTCCACCTACACTTGAACCCACTTCACCTATTCCTCCACCCACAGAGGAACACCTTTCACTTCATTCATTAACCCATGGAAGAGTCCTCCACTAATATCAAAGCTATTTCACCTTTGGATTCTCCACTAAGAGAGCCATCACCCACAGTACTTCTTAGTCCATGGAGGATACTTGTTTATATCCTCCACCCACAGAGGAGTACCCATCATCTCCTCCACCTACAGAGGAGCACCCATTTTCTACTCCACCTATCAAGGATCCAGTAGAGATACCTTTTCCTTTAGGTGACCATTCTCCATCAGCTACCCAAGACATCATGCAAACCTACTTTCAGCTCTCTTACCCACGGAAGCTGAAGCTAGCCAATTCCCCATTTCTAAGACACATTTTACAAGAATTTCCATTAGGTCCTCATCAACATCACCTATAGACATGTCATTCTCACGTTTGGCCAATCACCTAGATTATGTGGATAGAGCCTTACTGTGGGGGCATCTTCTACTTCTTGTCTCAACATAGATGTAAATGTCACTTGATGATACTTCCACTATCTACCCAAAAATATTTTCACCAATCAAACCGAACACAACCACCTCTATCAAAACTTTTTCTTGCGATACCTATCATAACTCAACATACACCCTCACCCATAGCCCAACATACATCTAAATCCAAACCCGCACCTACATCTTTGTCCTTTCAACTAAACCTATTACTACCTTAGGGGTCACCCCAACCACCAACCTTACTCATCCACCTATCAAACTAGATTTAGCTACATCCTCCAGAGTCAACACCAAACCTACTTCGACACCCAAACAGAAAAACCAAGCCCATAGAACTCATACCCCAGCTATGCACCAATCATACCTACATCACCTTCAACTTTTCCATCCATCTTAAGACCTCAACCTCCCCACATGGTTAAGAAACCTCCACCCATCAATAAACAAAAACACAAGCCACCCATTCCTTCCCCACACAAACCTCTAACATACCCAGCACCCGACATGACTTTCACTCACACCCACAACATCTTTACCACCCATACCTCCAATACCCTCAACAACTTCTTCACTACCCACTACACTTTAGTCTCTTGTCCCTCACACCCCCTGCATGACCCATGTCATCTACCTTCACATCACCTTTTATCTCCCTAGGTAACTCGCCCTCTTCCCCCATCCACTTTTCCCTCTAGATCTCGTACACCCATATCACCTTTACCCAAGAAGGTGCAACCCAAAGACAAAAATACGCTACCCTCTAATAAGGTAGTCAAAACAACCATACACCCTCCTGCCCATTCATCTACCATACCCCTACCCAAGCAAACACAACCAACACCCAAGACCACTCTAGCACCCAAAACCATAGCTCGACCCACTCCCTCTCCTGCAAGGACCATTCCTCAACAATCAGCCATACCTATGCCCAAACCCACTTTCACTTCCCATTGCGACCCACTAGCAGGGTCCTATGTCAAAATCTTAACCAATATCCTTGAGACTTATGTCATCACATTACCACCACTCAGACCTTATGACCCCCTCAAACCCAAGCCAAAAGGGTTTGATGACACTAAAATTTGTGCCTACCATCGTGTGCTAGGGAACAATGTGGAGAAATGCAAAGCTTTGAAAACCATCCTTATCTAGTTGTGTCCTCCTAAAGCCAACTTTGATGATGATGACCTTCTTGATGAGGACCCTACTTCACCAAAACCCATTCCCACAGTCCTTCCTCACTACCTACTCAACAACCATGACCTCCACCCCCACAACTCTTAGAGCCACCCAAGATTCGAAATTAACATGGTTCACATTAGAGAACTTGCCACACCATTACCTAAATGTCATTGCACCCACTCACTTCACAAGGCTTTTCTCCCCTGGTAGGTTTTTTTCCGTCATGTCATTATACCACTCACCCTACACCTCCATTTTCCAACTCCCCTCAAATCAACATGATCCATGTCACTACTCGTGCTTAGAGAGACAAAGGCAAGGAAAAGGCAACTAACTCACCAACCAATCCTATACCCAACATACCATCTGCACCCAAACCTAAAATTACTATCCGTGGCCCCACATATCCTATTTCTAATGGGGTCACACATCGCACCATGCTCAAACAATTACACCAATCCCCTCAAAATGTCCCTATATGACCTCATCCAAACCTTGGAATCCCATCATCAAGCTCTCATGGAGGTCCTTTAATCTATTGAGGTTTTACCCAATGACCCTACACTTGTAGCTTCCATTATCGCACCCCATCAGTGAAGCCTCTCTCACCAAATTGCCACCTTTATCCACACCTCACCCTACTCACCAAATAGCCTAACTTAGCTTCTCGGAGGAAGAGAACACCAACACCAAAAGATGACCCAAAAGCTCTCTTCATCTCTCCGTCCACATCGATGATAATGTAGAGTGTAATGATTGATGGGGCACAAGCATTAATATCATTTCATCCCATGCATTCGCTCAAATGTGCATAACAATGGATGCATAAACATCTTGTCATGATGCATTCATTCAGAATGCTAAAATTGGCACTCATCACCGTGGGCCCTGGCACATTTAGCTATTTTACATCTTGAAAGACGCCAAGGAATTTCAATATAACCTATTGCTGGAAACCACTGGGTGTCATGGGTCGTAAAGCATACCTTCCATCTTTTCATCGTTGTGTAAAGTTTGAGCATGAAGGGCAAATAATTCCCAAACATCCATCACCTTTAAAACATTCCACATGCACGGAGGACCAACCACTTGATGCTTATACCCATTAAGGAATCTATCCATGACCACTACCACTTCACCAACACCATTTCAAATACAAAAGTGCTACCTCGAACCGCACATCAAATCTTGCCATGTTCTCACCAAACATGGACGGATGAACTTTGTATAGTTTGGGACATCCGAGAGAAATTTGTCCGAAAGAGCACCCCTCGGATGTTGGGAGATTTCCATAATCTCTCTAAGCATGAAAAGTGATTGGAGCCACCAACTATCTCTACTTGCTCGAGATAGACCTCCGTTCTTGCTCCTTACACCGCCACAATCACTAAAATGAGAGAAACGTGTCCAATTTAACCATCAAAGAAGAGAGAATGCATAAAATGATGAAGCCTCGACCTGTGATCACCAAATGGTCTCCAAATATTTATCCAAAGTTTTGCACCTATTTTTGCCCTAAATATTGACCGCCACAATCTTTCGATTAAGCTTAAATTTTCACCATCAATGGAAATTCCTGCCTCTGCATAAATTCTGGGGTATACATTTTGGTTAGTTTAGATTAAAATTGAGCTTCTCCTCAGGCACGTAATAATGCGGGGGAAATGTAGATTGCTTCATGATATGCCCACAGGATTGCAATCTATTACAAGATAAGGGCACGGATCACCATGTTAGAGTCCACTATGAGGGCTTAAACACACTAGCTTGAGACAAGTGGTTAGGATAGATCTAGATTTCCTCCCTTCACTCTCTCATTCTTCCTATATATTGTAAGGAGGGGCTTATAGAAAAAAAGAAGGTGAACATTGAAATATTTCGAAATCCTCCTTTCAACCTCTGTAAGAGGCATTAAATTGAGTTCAATCCCATTTGAAATTATGCGACTCTACCTCTTAGCATTTGTAGTGTCCCATCAATATTTGGAGCAAGTAATGCAATGGATGATTCTCAATGCCTCATTCATTTCCAAATAATCTTCCATTGCAAATTTTTCTTAAAAATCATGATCAATTTCTGATCACATCTTGAATTCTATGTTTATTGCAAGATAGGTGTTCTTCATTCCAACGGTCACACAATATCTTAGGTTTATTTTTTGAGCAAATGCAAAAGATTAGATAGCCTTTGAGTGAACCCTCTTTTGCATTTTTGTGTGCATCTGAACGAGGAAAAGAACCATTCTCAGAGATTCCTTTCTCATTTAAATATTTAGGTCCCACACTTGGAAAAAGGATTCCAGTTTGTTGTGGCGTAGAATCACACTCGATGCTAATATTCAACCTAGAAATCTGATCTATTTTGTGCTCATCAAAAGTCCTATAATCTCTTGAGGTTTTGACCAAGCGTTGACACCCATAGACATGGCATTATCACACCCCATCTGTAGCTCTTCACCAAATTGCCACCTTTATCCACACCTCACAGACCAAGTAGCCTCCCTTAGATTCTCGAAGGAAGAGATCGCACCCCACTAAACCGATTACCATCTCTACATCTTCCACATTGATGATTTGTCACGTGTGTAATGATTGATGGGGGCATTGCTAGCATTAACATTATTTCATCCAATTCACTCAAATGCATACACGATAATTACATGCATAAACATCCTATTGTTGTTGATGTCCTATCACCTTTTACAAATTCATCCATTTATGTTTACGTGGGCCCCCAATTCTAGAATGCTTTTGGAGGATCGGAACAATATAACATGTTACTTGGTAGACCTGGATTCATGTCATAGGTTGTGTCCCTTCCACTTTGCATGACCACTACCACATTTCGCATGAAGGACACACCTATACTTCCATCTGATCTTACCTTTTAAAACATGCAAGATGCTATACCAACCTAATGACGTGTTTACCTTCAACCCATTAAGGCATTACATTTTCTCCATGACTATGCTTTCTCTCCCTTTGAGTTTTCACTACTACAC
Organism: Taxus wallichiana var. yunnanensis; assembly: GCA_018340775.1. Classification (NCBI taxonomy): domain Eukaryota; kingdom Viridiplantae; phylum Streptophyta; class Pinopsida; order Cupressales; family Taxaceae; genus Taxus; species Taxus wallichiana. Next base: position 555,179,664 of record CM031237.1, on the reverse strand, counting down.
CGCACTGAATCCTCCCTGTTATCATTACCACCGCCCACTCCATGGATGAACCATCAACCTCCCAATCCATTAACTCCACCTCGCATCAACCTTTGACACATCATCTATTCTAGCTACCCACATACCAACCACCGATCCCTTGGAAGGCATTTTTCAATGCCTCACTCTGGGGGAGTATCGCCTATATAGTGTTAACACATTCCTTACTCCACAAGAGTATGGAAGTCTTCACCAACACCCTCGCTATGATCACCACATAGGAGAACACCTCCTTTATGGTCCTCCTCATCTTCATACCAGTCTCACCTATGGGGGACTTGATACTACCACTTACACACCTAAACCACCATCACAAACCCACCCATTTTCTGCTAACTTCCAGTCTCTCACCAATCGTCATTTCACCCACACCTTCCTGCACCGATGTGCATGGAAGGGTTTTGGTTTTGGATTTTATGAGCAAGGCCACCATACTGTTATTCCATGTACTACCCACAAACATAATGACCATAGTGGTATTAGATTTTCTGAACCACCTACCAAGCAAGCCTGCATTGAACTCATTGAGAACATTAACCCTTCTCCACCCTCTTCACCCACTCCATCTTCATTATTTCCTTTCGAAGGATTTCGATGGATCCATAATATATCCCTCCTAAATTTTTTTTTCATAAACACCATTTCCTTGGGGGCCTCGACTTATCAATGCAAGGGTGAGGCTCCTTCCTCTCTTCCCTTCCTGTATCCTGAAATGATCGATGATGATACACCTTCAATTAACGTTCGTTCAATGTCAGGATGATGAATCTATACTCACCTAGTTTGGTGTAGAAGACTCATATATTCATTGGTCATTACCTCTCGAGACATAAAACATGTTGAATGAATCGACTATCGAGATCAACATTAATACTCAGGATGAGCTGCACATCCTAAAGGTCGATCAATCTTTAGATGCTAAAAATAGAATCCATCACTTCTTTTCTCAAAATCATAATCATGCATTTGCTTGGTCTTACATAGAAATGCCTGGTATTGACCCCACCATAGTGGTCCACAATATCGTAACCATTCCCGATGCTAAACCCATCAAATAAAAACTCGAGGAAAATGCACCTCGTATTGCCCTTCTCATCAAAGAAGAACTTCAACATCTACTTTCTATTTTGTTTTTCATATTACCCATTGATTATCCTCATTGGATCTCTAACATTGTTCCCTATCATAAGGCGACAAGGGGACTCCGCACTTACATAGATTTTCTTGACCTCAACCTAGCCTTCCTAAAGGATGACTTGTCATTACCCGGTATTGATCGATTGGTTGACCGACCTTTGGTCACGAGATGCTATCACTCATGGATCACTTCTTAGTTATAAAAAATCTTACTTGCCCCAGAGGATCAACATAAAACCACATTCATCACCCCTTGGGGGACCTTCTACTATCGAGTCATGCCTTTTGGCCTTAAAAACATGGTGCCACATATCAGTGGGCTATGACTTATATCTTCCATGACATCATGCATCGTATATTGGAAGATTATGTGGACGATCTCCTGGCCAAATCTAAATGTTGCTCCGAGAACCTTGCCATCCTCAAAACCATTTTTGACCACCTCATTAAATATTGTGTCACCTTCAACCCAAGAAGTGTGTCTTTACGGTCCTCTCAGGAAAGCTCCGGGATTTATCATTTCCCTACATGGTATAGAAGTTGACCTTGCTAAATTCAAGGCCATTCTGAAATGCCTCCACCCACTAACCTTAGACAACTCCGTAGCCTATAAGGTAAGTTACAGTCTATTTGCCATTTCATTTCACAATTATCTGATCGGTGTCAACCATTTCATCATCTGCTCAAGAAGGATGTCTCCTTTAAATGGGATGATGACTGCCATAAAGCTTTTGAGGCCTTAAAACAATACCTTCTCCAACCACCCATACTCATTCCACCTAAAGATGATCAACCTTTCTACCTATACATCTCAGCTACCGATCACTCCTTGGGAGCCATGCTCGCTCATCGTGATGAACAACATAGGGAGTAGGTAGTTTATTACATAAGCCATACTCTTTTGGACTATGAAACCCGATACACCCATCCCAAAAACTTTGTTTAGCCTTAGTTTTCATTGCCACAAAACTCCATCATTACCTACCCAACCACAAAACCTATGTTGTGATGACCATTGACCCCCTACACTTCATGTATGCCAAACCTTATTAAAATCAGCATGCCACACAATGGCTTATGATTTTAGCTGACCTTGACCTTGAATTCATTCATCAAAATTCCATCAAGGGCCAAGATATCACCAACCAATTGGCCGACACACCTATTTCGGGATCAACCTTCTAATTTTGACTTTCCAGATGAGTCAATTGCTATCCTTTCCCTAGATGAACCCGCTTACCAAATGACACTCTTCTTCGATGGTTCCAAGTGTCAGTGTGGGGGTGGGGTAGGTATTATCCTCATTCCTCTTAATGGTGAACCCATGCCTTTATCTTTCAAACTCAATTTTGATTGTACAAACAATATTGCCGAATATGAAGCACTTGTATTAGGTCTCTAAGCCACCTACACCCTAGATGTCAAATCAATCAACATCTTTGGTGATTCCCAATTGGTCATAAACCAAGTCAATGGTATATACCAATGTCATAATGAGATACTTCAAAAGTATAAACATCATGTAGACATAATTTTGACCACCTTTGACCATTACGCCCTTCAAACCATCCCAGTTCAACCAAAAATTTTGTAGATACCATGGCTTTCTTGGCTTCTCAAATACCTGCTTTGCCCTGATTCTAAAATATTTGTCACCATACAATGACTCCAATCACCTTCTTATTTACCTCACAAAGTTTACTCCATCAGAACCACTACCCCTAACCCGAGTGACCTTTGGTATAAACAATACTCGACTATCTTTCTCTCTCCATCTTACCTCCTGATCTCACCCATAATGAACAACACGCCTTCCTTAAAAAGGTCTCTCATTACATCATCATGGGGGCCTCTCTATAAGCATGGATTTGATGGTATTCTCTTACGATGCCTCACGAGTTTTGAAATTCCTTATACCATTAAGGAAGTTCATGATGGCATATGTGGAGGTCACTTCAGTGGCCTTGTTGTTGCTAAGCATATTATTCACCTAGGCTATTACTAGATGACCCTTAATCATGATTATTGCATGACTACAAAAACAATTGTGTAAAATGCCAGCAACATGCCAACCTTCATCATACACCTAGTCATACCTTACAGGTCACCGTGACCTTTGGCCCTTCTCTCAATGGGGTTTGGATCTTGTTAGAGAGATCAACCCCCATTCTTCCCAATGCCATCAATGGATTATCACCGCTACTGAATACTACAAAAATGGGTTGAAGCCATACTACTCATCTCCACGAAAGTTGAGAAAATATGTGAGTTCATCAATCATCACATCATTTATCACTTTGGTGTTCCTCATCGAATCATCACTTATAATGGAAAACAATTCAAAAACAAAACATTGCAAAAATTTGCGACGCCTTTGGCATTCAACTAAGTTTCTCATCACCTTATTACCCACAGACCAACGGCCAAGCTAAATCCACTAACAAAACCTTAAACAAAATTCTCATGAAAGTGGTTAATGATACTGGGAAGGATTGGCATATGCACATTCCTTTTGCCCTGTGGGCATACCGCACTAGTATCCATACTTCCACTGCTGCCACACCATTTTCTCTGGTCTATGGTATAAAGGCTATTCTACCTCTCAAAGTCTAGATTCCCTCACTCCACATTTCTCTCCATGACATGCTCAATGATGATGAATTTCTTCAGACCGTTTAGCACAACTTGAATTATTAGACGAACTCCATCTTAACGCTCTTGACCACCTTCAAGTTTACCAAAAATGTATCAAATGTGCCAACGAAAAATGTGTCCATGAACAAATCTTCCAATTTGGTGACCTTGTCCTAATTTGGAAGAAAATCAACATGTAACCAAAGCAAAAAAAAGTAAATAGGGAAAATTTTCTCCTAATTGGCTTGGACCATACATCGTGACCCATACTTATGGATCATGTGCTTATCATTTATCTTCACTCGATGGTAAACCCGAACTTGAGCCCCTTAATGCCTTACATCTTTGACCATTCTACTATTGAATTTTAGTCCTACTCACTTTTTACCTCTTTCCACACTCATCCCTTGAGCGCTATCCACTTCTTACACCTCACCAATGACTAAACAAGAATCATGTGAGTACCCATCACTTGTTATCTCCTCTTGAATATGTGTACCATGGTCTGCACATAGCATGATTCTCATGGATACTTTTCATCTACCTTTAGATGAGATCCCATGGTCGTTTCACCCTAATTTCTGAACAAGAATCCTATTCTTCACCTTGGTCTTGTCCATGACTTCAAATCCTCACATGGGACACAACTCCTTGAGTCAAACTTCTAATAAAATATGACTCCCTCAAAAGGACATCTTCCTCTCGGCAATCGCTGCTATAAATAGACTTCTCCCTCAAAGGACAACTATGTAAGGCTCTTTTAAAAAAAAAAAATGAGAGAAACTAAAGCTTCCCGCATCGATCAGCTTCATGAAGACCTCAAGGAGTTAATTTCCTCATCCCATATAGACTTCCCACATCGATCAGTCTATCTCAAATACAAGTCAAAACAGAAGAATTTTAGTCATGGACTTGCCCATTGTGACCTCGATCTCTTGCCCAAGGAGCATGCTACCTCATATCATATAAAATTAACCACCTTTCACCCTTCTCACTACCTCAAGGGACCTCTTGGAACTATGACATTTGGTGATCATGTGACTACTTTTCACCCTTAGAACAATCAATCATGCAATGTCTTTAGGGTCTTACGTTCATCACCTTCTCCAAGGTATGATCTACTCGGTATGATCCTAACCAATCAGGTGGCTTTCTCACCTCCTCTTATCTTTTAACCTTTTTTATTACATATTGATTACCTTATACAAGACTTGGTCCTCGACACTTACCCTTGGGGTAATATTATTCTTTTTCCACAATCAACATCACCTATACCATTTTGCCTATAACCCACCCACACCTAATAGACCTAAACCCAAATCATGCCTAAAACCTACCAACTCATTTTCATACCTCCTCACCTTCTTCCCTAGCTTATGGGAGAACTACATCAGCCTGAGGTCCCTTTTCGCCAGGACTATGTAGGTAGCACTCCAAGGGCATGGGGCCTTGGAGGTTAGCTCGGCCACTCTCTACCCTAACCAATTCCTCCTTCATCTTCCTAAATCACATTCCACCCCACTTAGTTTCCTTTTTATATCAACAATTGGACATCAAACCAAACAGACAACAAGTTGCTTAACATTTTTATCATCATCATCACAACATACATTTATTACGACTACCATTTCTCTAACATCATCATGCATGTGTTATAAAGCATCTTAACACATGACCCATATCATCATTCATTACAAAAATTAATGAATTACAACTTCAACCAATTTAACCTCAATCCATGCCTAAACCAACCTGACTCGATCCATGCCTAAAACCTGACTCAATCCATGCCTAAGACCTGACTCGATCCATGCCTAAGACCTGAATCGATCCATGCCTAAACCAACCTGACTCCATCATGCCTCATTCACCTAGTTTCCATCCATATCACAACAAAAAAATTAAAATTCTCATAAAACACCAACAAATCAAGAATCTCATCCATCTCATCATATAAACAAATATGTGTGTCTCAATACAATATACATGGATATCCAATCATGTCCATATCTCAAAATCTTTGGCATGTAGGCCGATACTCAATACAAAATGTCATTGCACACAGGCCGGTCTCGTATGAAATAAAATAATAAAACAATACAAAATCTCTTTGACACGTATATCGATATATGCTCAAAAATATAAAAACTCGCGTATATCCTCACTATCTTTGGCACATAGGCCGATATATATCAAAAATGACTACAATACATAAAAAATATAGGGTTGGGCATCAGGCCTCACCCTGCCAGACATCCTCCATGTCGGTCTCTCTAGTCTCCTCCTCGGCTCCTGTCTACCGGCCTGGTATCATCTCACCACCTCGCTAGTACATCACCTGGAGCTAGTCTCTCGTGAGCTAGTGGCCTCTCCTTGATCCTTTCTCGGAGCTTGAAGCCCCCCCGTGTGCTCTCTACAATGTGAGTCTGGGATCTAGTCCTCTCACTTGAGGCCTGTTGTGCCCTTTACTCTCCATAAAATAGAAAATCTATCCCTAGCCACCATCAATTGATCCTGGTAGTATCTAGCCTCACCTAGGGCATCCTGTAACCTAGATATGGGCATGGTCTATGGTGGCCCCATAGTTCTTGGCCACGGTACTTGTTTTGTGGGACCCTATCTTGCCCCTACTTGTGAGCTGAGACCTTGTCCCGGTGCTTGTGGTGGTGCTATTGACCCCTGCCCCTATGCCTATATCTGGGCCTGTAAATCCCCAATTTGTGTTTGTGCTATGGCCAACTAGCCTTGTAACCCTGTCACATGTGCCTGTAGGGAAGCCACTTGACCATCATCTCCATCTCCATCTCCATCCCCATCTTAGGCCATTTGGGCTGAAGACTGGCCACATGTGCATGTAACTCGGCCACCTCCGCCTCGAATCGGAAAGATGTGCTCGCACCATACCCAAATGGGTAATCAGGGTCACCACCTTCCCTATAGGGTATCCCTCTACACCATGATGGTGGCTAGATCTAAGCTGCCCCAACCTAGGTGGTACTACTCATAAATGAGCCACCCACCATTGTTTGTATCTATCTGTAACCCCAACATCATCAATCCACTAGTCTACCACCTACTCCTCCTTCCCTATGGGCACTATCGGTTGTGGTAGAGGAAATGGTATCTCCACATCATCTCTCCTATATTGCGGGAAGGGTGGAGGTATGTCTATGGTAGTCAAAATTTCCGTCTAACTTCTGTCTACTAGGATCATCCTATGCTCCCCGACGCAAAGTGCCCCACTATCCATCTCACCAATTGAATCCCATCTAGATCCTCAAGCATCCACCTGAATGAGGGATAACCCACATATGATCTCCATAAGATGTCCACTCTGGATAACCCCTCCAATAAATGCCTATAATAGGCTACATCATGTGTGGGCCTGTTTAATACTCGCTCTCCGATCATAGGAACCCATCATCTATACCCCACCAACACTAATCTCAGTGGAAATACATCTACTTGGGGCATCCCTACTAGCCGCACACAAACTATGTGCTCATAATCCCAGTAGTGTAGTAAAAAGGTACAACATAGGCTAAACTGCGTAATCATCCATACACCCACAACTCTGTGTATAGCTACACTAGGAATGTTGGTGCCCAGGAAAAGTGGGTCTGATCTATAACCATGTCATGTAATACCCCATCAACGAGTAGGGAAATCTACCTCCCTCTGCATCTGGCAGTGTGAAACAACACACTACCTCCATCAATAAAACCATGAGCCTCATCTCCTCTGGACGGGCTGTGTACATCCCTCCGTAGCTCAAATTGGCACTATGGAATATCATGTATGCCAGTCCCTCTCCAAATACTATCAGCATCAACTCCTCTGAGGCCTCAGAGGAGATCGAGTACACCTACGTACCTAGTATTGGTAGTTGCAGGATCTTGAACATGTCCTCCAAGGTGACTGTCATCTCACCCGTTGGTAGGTGGAATGTGTTGGTCATCGAATCCCATCTATCAATGAGAGTGACCATCAAAATTGGTTTCCAGACCACATGCTGATAGCACCAAAACCCACTCAGGCCCACCTCCTCCACATGCTTGCCACTCCTCAGTAGTCACCACGCCTCATACTCTCAAGAGTAGGGGTGGCACCCTGTCCCACATGCATAGCTGATCTCTCACCTGCATCCAACAGAACGATCACATTATTAAAAACTTACCTATACCTACAACTTTTTTACCATTACCTTTGACCCCAAATTCTACCAAACCTATCTACCCATACCCCAAGCCTTCATCTATTTACCTTTTCCTCTAACCCCACATCTTGACCTAACCTACTTACCAACACCCAAACCCTAGCCTCACCACTTTACCTATCTATCCCTACCCTTCCTTATCTAATTTAACCCTTGCCTACCCCTCCCTACCCACTACGCTTCCCTTGTTTATCCTCATCTAGACCGACCCGGTCTACACTTGACTGACCATGGTCTCACTACGACCGGCATTGGTCACCTCTCTTGGGACTGATACCGGTCCACACCCGTTGATGTTGGCCATAGTGGAATCGATTTTGGTCACATCACACGGCGATCACGACATCCCCAAACCCCCTTTTCTCTCCACACTCTATTCCCTACCCACCCATTCCTCCCCCAAACCCTCCACATCCCTTCCTACCCCTCCTTTACCTATCTTCTACCCTCCCCCCTTCCCATTTCACCCATTTTATTTCCAATTTTACATTTAAAATTTTTCCCCCAACCCCCATTTCCTCCCCCCAAATTTCTTTCTCATTTAACTAAACAACACACACATAGGCTTTAGATCTTACCTCATCCTCATCCCACTGTCATCATCGTTGTGGCACCTCAAGACACTACATGGGTCCTCCCGAGCCCTCTCTTACCTCCGCCATCACCAAAATTCCTCCGAATCTCCAACCAATCAAATCCAACACCCCACTCTTGTGACCCCACCAATCAATCAACACTCATCACCTACGTGGCTCGCCAACTCAACCTTCTCGACACCCTCGGTTGTTTTCTTCTTCTCTTCTTCTCTCTTGTCATTTTCTCTAATTCACAAATCACAAATGAATTTTAAAACCGTACTTTTTATTTTTATAACCTACCGACCTGACCGGTGATGGTTTCCCCTTGACCGACATCGGTCTTGTGCCCTACCTTACCCATGGTCGATTATCCTGTACTCGGCATTGGTTACCCTTGACCGGCATCAGTCACATACTTTTCCACATTGCCCACAATTTCACCCTATTTTACCCTACCCCCTACAATTATTTTTTTCCCTAAACCCCTTTTTATCTTCCACTCACCATCACTAGACCACACCACTTGACCTCCTTGACCTTACCCTTCAACCCCTCACCTCGTCCCCATTCAAGGACTCCTTATTTTGCCCATACCTCAGCCCTACCCGTGTTGTGACCTAAATAATTGAACCTAGACTTTTTCTAGTGACCTTTAACCCCATATGTTTTTTATACCTTGTGGAATCAAGTTACTTGTGTTGATTGACCTAATGACCTTACCTTGCCTATTTGCCATGACCATTTATCCGACCCAACCCTTGGTGTACTGAGAACATACCTAAACCTTCCCGCATCTAAACCGCATCATGTTTCTTGACCATATCCTATACCTTGGATACTAGAATCACTTCCACTTTGTTTGGATAAACCTATCGACCTTAAGAAATGTAGAGTTTTCCTACTCTTCAACTTGGTACTATGCTACGGTTTCTATGTGTTCATGCATTTAACTATTGCTACCTTTTGCGACCCATTACCTAGATTACAAGAGTAAACCTTTCTCCTTTTCCCCCTGTTACCCACCTTCCTTTTCATCACATTTACCTTTTATCAAACCACTCAAACCTTGTACCTCACCTGCTTTGAGGGGATCACCTCCATCCACACATGGGGCAACCACATCTTATTTTTGTCAGCATCGCTTACCAATACAAGCTACGCAACAAAAAGGGGAAAAATGTAGACACTAAAATTAGGTCACACTCCCCTTTGGTCCCTCATCAAATAAACACCATTGAACACATTCACCTAACCATGGCCCCCTTCACCCTACTATAATATTAATTTAATTATTTAAATTAAATTAATTCATTATCCTCACCATATTTATTATTTAAATATCCTAATTGGGATAATGCCCACATATCCACCTCATCTAGCCACCTCACCCTAAGACCTATTCTTAGTAAGTTGCCATAACTAACTAAGACCTACCCAAACCCTAAAAATCAATGCCTACATTCCCTCTAACCACATTCCTACATGTTAGAAGGAAGCTTCTAGTCTAATCCGTAGGTAAATGAAATGAGATCCCAGAAAATCAAGGGGATCTACCCAGTTTAGTAAACCTAGGAAATCCTGCCTAACCAATGTCGGTTACCCTTAACTGCCACTAGTTAAGCCGGAACCACCATCGGTTACCATTTAATTCCCAAAACAACCTTATTTTTGAGGTTGGCAGATTCCTGAGAGATATCACATCTTTTAAGAATAATTTTCAGAGAGAACACACATGCAAAGAAGGAGATCAAATATTTTCTCTTGTACAAATAACCAACATTCACCTGCAACCATTCAACACTTACCCCAACAAAGATTTGATCCAATCAGAAATAAAGAGAATGCATGTAGCCCATGCAAGAGCTCCCCAACATTTGGTGATCCTCTGTGGCATTCAACCTCTTTCAATCAGCACCTTCATTCCTCACTCATAGATGTCCAAAACTAGATTCCAAGTAAGTAGAACATTTACTCCTCTGGTTCATTTATTTCATCTTTGTATTTTCATCCTTTGTTCTCCTATCCACCTACTGACCTCCATTAATACTCACCCTCCATATCCCTATTAAAACCTCTCCAAATCTCATCCAAACAACTTAATACCTCATTTCACCAACCTAGTCATTTGTGTAATTATAAGTGAGATCTAAAGATCATTCTCGTGACATTCTCAGTACCCCATAGCCACACCGATTATCCCAACACTCGATTATCCCAAACCGGCATTAGTCTTTGTATCTACCAATATAACCTAGAACAGTAACCTACCTACCTATTCCCACATCACCCTTACTCACCTGTGACCTGCCTAAGACCTCTGTCAAACCTGCAGAGACCTAAAACTAGTTACTTGACCTTCGGATCTTATTTTAACCTAGCATGTTAGATTAGATCTTTCTTATTGTGTTTTAAATGAGATACCTAAATCATTTTAACTACAATAGGATTTACTTTATTACCAACATTAAATTTTTTTAAATAGTGGATTGATGACACCATCTAGGAAGTATCACACTTCCCGAGATCTAGCATACACTAGGCAATCCACTGCATATATTGTTTAACTCTTTCTAGTGGTCTTGATTTTTATTTCAGGTAGTTCCTCCTAGCCAAAAGGAAGCTCTCACAATCAGCTGTGGATTCTAGAAGTCATATACGTGCAACAACCTATCAACCAACATTTCAACAGGTATTCCTCCTACGCTTGTTACCCTATCTGTTTCATCATTTTTGAAGAAATGTCTAAGAATTAGGTGAAACAACAAAAATGAGAAATCAAGGACAATCACTTGTTTTAATTGTCAAGAAAGAGGACACACTACCAAGTACTACCTTTATGAAAAATATAGTCAAATTTAGAGAAATTAAGTACCTAGAGGTAAGAATTATATTGTGTGTTATAATTATAATAATGTTGGACATATTTTTAGGAAGTGTTATAATCATAAATATGCTAATAATGGTTATAATCCTAGTTTATATCAATCTATAAGTAAGAAGGGGTAATATGTTATAATTTTCATGAACTTGGACATTATGCAAAGCATTTCTATTAAAATGAGTTTATAGGTACAATAGTAGGAGTCAAGAATTCAAAGGGCAAGTTAATAAAGTATTCAAAATAAAGACAAATCCTATAAGTGAGTCTAAGTCGGTTAGAAGCTGAGATAGTTTCTAAAAATAATGATGTTGAGCACAAGAAAAAGTCAAGGAAACTAATACTAAGTCTCAATAGGTAAAGAAATAAAATAAGAAAATATGTACGGATGATAGAAATGAGAAGAAATCAAGGAAAATCATAGGAGAGTCTATCCCAAGCATGACATCGAGAAAGTGCTTGATAAGGATAAGAAGGAAGAAAGAAAACCTAGTACCAGTCATGAAGAACCTTTAGTCATAACTATGAGAGAGTAAGTGGATGAAGTACATAATGTATGTTTTTCAATACTACAATTATAAGAGGAAGACATAGGAGATTAAATTATCACACTGAAATAAACATCTAAGAAGATGAAAAAGATCTCAAAGGTAGAGAGAGAACTAGAGTCATCAAGCTCCTTTGATGATTATCTACTTTTTAAGTGCTCCTACAAGAATTGTATGTCTTTTCTAGGATTTTAGAAGGCATGTATCATTTGAAGGAAGAATGGCGTGAATCACATCACCATCAATAAAAAATGATCAAATCCTTCAAGATGCTTCAAGTGCGTGAAAATCAAAAGGTATGTTATTTAGCCCTTTCATAAGGTCCTTGTGCATGCTTTGAGTTTGAATAAGATATTTAAAGGTATTTATTGAGTGTCCAAGAAAAGAAAAGTGTGTAAACTAAGTCACAAGTTATGTGTTACCATAATTAGTGGATGTTACCAAATATAAGTCTACAAAGGTGCAAGTATGTCTGCATTCTATCATTCATAAAATATTTCTGACTGGTTAATCAAAAGAGTTATCATGTCTAGTCTACATACAGGTTATGCGAAGTCCTCAAAGAGTTGAAAGGTTATGAAAAAGTGTCTTGAGTTCATGTATTTATATAGTTTTAAAGTTATGGTCTCAATTAGACCATCTATTTGATCAAGTGTGTTATAATGGTCTATGATATCCACCCTAATATTCAAGAATAAAGTCATGAATGAAGTGAAATTTAAATATCCCTGTCAAGGTTTGCAATAGGTTTGGCTGAGTCTAAAGTAAGTGTCCTTTCCATGAATAATGTGTGTAAAAGTGTCTTGATTATCAAAGGTTGTTGTAACTCATCAAGAAGAGATGTTTCGTTATCTAGTTGATATCTTAAGGAGCAACTATCTAGTCACATATCTAATTAGATGTATAGATGTTCGAGAGGTTATTGTATGCCCCAAAATATATTGGACGGTATAGTCCATAATGAAGAAGAATCAAATGATTCTATGTTTAAGTGAAAAGTTAAAGTTTTCTTAAGAAAGTCACTATGATCATCAATCATTAAATCCTATTGAGTGTTAAGAATAAAGAAGAGAAAAGTCAAATCTAAGAGAAAGTGAAGCTTAATTAGACATGTGAGTAATTTTTCAATATTTTTGGTGTAAGAATGAATAATGAGAAGGTCATGAAGTCACTCAAGATGTCCTGGGATCATTGAAGTTTATTCAAGAGATGGAAAGCATCACTAAGGTATGGTTGTGTGCTTCATTATCTCATAACCGTTCATGAAGAGGTCAAGTGTGTTCCTAGTTTTAGTATGAAGGAAACTTGTTAATAATGTACTATCATGATTATATCAAGTTAGTAATATGGTTAAAGAAATTTCTATCTATGAAAATTATGAGGATTCAAGATCCTATGATGTGGGAAGGAAGACAAGGAAGTCCATGGAAACCAAATGTGAATCGAAATAATCATCTCAAACTAGGAGTTGAGGAAAAGCATGAAGAATCTCATGTTGTAGATGTTCATTATGATTTGAATGAATTTAACTTGTTTAGGATATTTAGTAAGAATTTTCATGATGTAATAATGCTGGTTTCAAGTAGTATTAAGTATGGTAGGCACGTGAAACAAATGGAAAGGTTTTTCAATGATCGAGGCATTGCAAGAAGATATGAGGTCTCATGATTTAATAAAATATGAATATTTTATTTAAATCTAAATGAAAATATCTTCTATAAATGATATACAATGAAATATAAATGCTAAGAAAATTATTTAATATTAACTATAAAATAAAATGAGAGGGGTAATGTATTTATCTTAATTTTTCTTATCTTGTAGTGATTTTGGACTAGACAATATGATAAAACGAGAAGAAAAAATTGTCACAACGAACCACATAACAATGCAATGAGAGGTGGAAAAGGATGGAATGGGGTTCTTGGAGAGGGACATGGGCACCCACGGGTGCTCAAGTACGATTCTAGGAGCTCAAGTCTACAAAAATCCTAGGATCTAGTTCGACATTATTGTTAGGGCTTTGTACTTCTACACCTTTTTCGTTATAAGGTCATACAATAATCGTCGAGTTGTTATAAACCTGCAATGAAATAAGGACATGTAAAACCCTCAAATAGATATCAAATCCTAAAAATAAAAGATGTAAAATGAGGGGTTAGATTGTCCTCTCTTATCCACAATGGTGAACTTACAATGAGCGGTATACTACATCTAAGACTTAATGTAGTTATATGTGCTTGTGTGTGCAATAGTTATCCTAGTTCACCCTCATGCCAATACCACTAAGATAATAGGAAATAACTAGATAAAATGTAAATCTATGGATGGAATAGAATGAAATCCCCTTCCTATGCAGTGTGTGCGTGATTAATGCTCCCAAATGTAGTACCTTAATCTATGTAGATAGCTATCTCTTGATAAAATTTTTCCTCCCATATAATTATATACATGTTGTGTTTATATAGGGATATCTTACTTTAATTTCGACACTAATGACTTGACATGCCCACTGGAACCTCGGGAGATGAGAGGAAAACCCAAAGAGACCGACCTCAAATGTCAAAAATAAGATCAAACATAAAGCAAGCATGGGTACCCAAGATGGATAGGAGTGCCATGCACTAGTGTCTAGTCGATCTGGGCACTAGTGTTCAAAGATAAATGACAAAATATGAGTGAAAAATGATATACAAGGATCCCTATGACTTGACCAGAACTAGGTGTATGAGTGAAAAGTGTGAAAGATAAATACAATAAAGAATGGCAAGACAAGTGGATAAACTATGGAATGGGTAATCATGAATACTTTCCTTATGCAAGATCCATATATAAAACAAAATACTTAATGGTATAGTAAATAGTAGTAAGTGCATGATTTTGTGTCTATATTTTCCCCCACTTTATGTTAATGAGTGAAATTTTGGTGACATAAAGTAGATAAAGATGCACTGAGATAATTCGGAGAAGCGCATGTTGAAAATATGCCTGAGATGTGGTATAAGTATTTGCGAATGAGAACACATAACAAGAAAAACCATGGATCAACATGTTGATCCATACGGCGTAACGAGAGATGTGGGACCATTATGAGGAGATATAAGTGAGATTGATGATTGTGGTGTTCAATGATTTGAGATTTTAATTTTTTCATTGATGGATATGTGACGATGTAGGAGTGATTAGTTCGAAACCAATTGCTTATATGTAAAAGGCGAGGATTTTTGTGTGTTTCTGCTAGGAAGGAAGAGCATAAAGAGAGAAGTCTAGTGTTACCCTCCAACTTTAACTACATACTCAAAATTTCTAGCCGTTGTAGATAGACAAAGACTGAATTTTGTTGATTTTAGATCCAATTTTTGATCAAATGTGATAACCCATATAGGAGTAGTATAGGAAAGGCAATGACATCTCATTTCCCCACTCAATGGTGTCACAAAAATGTATTTCTTCCATGTTAGGTCATCTAGAAGTAGTCACAAAATGTAAAGTAATTTCCCATGTTAGGTCATCTAGGAACATAGTGATGTAACTCCCAAGTTAGGTCATCTGGGAGGATAAATACATTGTGTTATGTCAATTTGATGAATGTGTTAGTAAAATTTGTATTATCATGAGTTGAATGTGTGTGATTGATTGACTAGTTACTTATGAATAGATTTTACGCTTGTTTCCACTAGGTTAGGTCATTAGGGGGATTTTCTATAAAGTGATGTAAAATGTCACATGGTGTATGAGAAAATGTTCAATAATGATGAATTAGAAGTGTAAATTGATTGTGTAATGGTGTAAGGAGAATTATAGGATGACCCTAATTATATTCCCCCTTTCGGTGAAAGGGGGAGTGATGATGAGAATGAATGTTGAGCTAAAAGGAAGTGTGTAATGAGGTGATAGTGGATGTATGATAGATATCACAAAAGTGTGTGTATATCAAATGAGAATAATGTCAAGAAGAAGTATAACATGTGTGAGATGTGTATGATATGGTAGTAGGAAGAATTCTAAAGAGAATGCCGTAAATGAGAGAAAAATCGAGTAAGTATACTCAAGATATGATGGAAACCATATGAGGTGTATTGGTGTGAAGAATAAGTGTGAATAATGACTATAGCGTGGTAAGTAATGAAGATTTACTATAAATAGTAAATAGAAAAAGTGAATAGGTATTTCATTTGGTAATTGCATGAGTGTGATTTTGAGCTTTGGGTGTGTGAAGATGCCTCAAGTGAGAGCACCATGATTGAGTCAGTTCGAGATGGTGGTAGTAGCCGTGTAATCACGCACGACAACGGATCTAGTAAGTGTAAATGTTTTCAAAAAATGTGTTGAAATTGGTCATTTTTGATGAAAATTTACAATTTTTTTGTTTTTAATTTTCTTGGTGTTTTAGACATGAACAAGAGCGATGAAGGCTATAAAGACCTTTGGGATATAAGCACCCAGGAATGGGTGCTAGTGAATTTCTCCTAGGCACCCTAGTCCTGCCTTTGGGTGGTGATGTCCTAAAAACCTTAGGTTGATACGAGATTAGTATATATGTGAATTTTGGTGTTTCTTGATGTTACATGTAGGTGTATTTTCCTACGTATGATGTTCTAACACTATGTTTGTTGTCATTTTGTGGTGTGTAGAGGGACATCAATTCGAGAGAGTTTCGTGGTGCCCAACATTTGAGTACATTGCTAGGATTGGGGATGTTAGACATGAGTGGGAGTTTTAGATTTCATTAGCCTATGATACATATCAAGGATGGGGGATGTACCCCATAACATGCCCATGCTCGGAGATTTGTGAAAGAGGTGGTGTGTAGATACTTACACCTTTTGGTTAGCTACAAGGAGATGCCAATTTATCTATAGGATGTGTATCGTTTATTGTGATTACCTATCATTGGTGAGAGGGTTCAGGTTATGGATGTGGATGATGTGTAAAGATAGATGAGGGCTGCTAAGTGGTACTTTATAGGGTCCCGAGTACATACAAAGGTCCATATTAGCTTGGACACTATATTGAGGTCAAGGGTTCTGTGATTGTGTAAGTTCTTTGTTGTTGTGATTGCTTCATTGATTGTAGTCGGGGAGGTGGTGTAGGCATCTTATATAAGATGCATGATATTTTTCATCATATAGAGGAGGATGTGACAAGGTATGCATGGTCACTATGTGCATTGGCCCATATGTATAGGTATTTGTATAGATTTACATAGGAGGAATATGGGGTGGTATTGGAGCTATGAAATTGCTACATGTATGGGACTATGAGCATATTGCAAAGATCGAGGCCGATTTTTGGACCATGAGGAGAGTGGGCTAAGCTGGATATATTTTCATGGAGATGGGTAGGTTTTTGTGGTAGGAAGATGGATACATACACCTACAGAGAGATGATAAAGTGCATGGGGCCATAATCCATGGTATGGAGGCCATACTGAGACTATGGAAAATGCTTAGAGGATGTAATAGAGCTACATTGTATATGGCATACTATGTGGCTTGAGGATCGATTTCGGGGATGGCTGAGTTATTTCAGGTGGAGCATATTTCATGACAATTTAGTATGGCTTAGGATGTGTCCCTAAATCCATATATAAGGTTAAGGGCCATTATGGCACTATAGAGGGTAATAGCTAGACCAAGGTCCATGAGAACACAACTAGTACCTCCCGAGGTATATGTGCCGATAAAGCCGATAGATGTAGATGATGCGGGATGTACGGAGGCATACTTTACATGGTGGGTGTCACATCAATGGGTGTTTTTGTTTCTAGTTTTTTTGATGTGGTGGTACTACCCTTTGGGAGGAGGAGTAGAGGGGAAAAGACATGCCCCATATAGCATAGCAGAAGTGGTTGCAGAGCGTGAGTATTTGTCTATTGATGTATAATGACTTGTTATTTGGTTATTCAATTATTATGACTCTTTGTGTAATTTTTTGTTCTATAGATGCAGGTGATGTGTATTGGTCATTCACGATATGAACACATCTATCTAATAATTTATGTGGAATTTTCGCACCAATGCACTTGTGGGTGGAGGGATGTTGGAGCATGTAGATGATATTACAAGTGAGCATGCCCATTTTTTCAAGCCAAAGTGACGATAGTAATAATGACATGTAATGTGCTATTGAGCGAGAGGGATGAGGCATGCGGGGAGACACAATGTGCTAGAGATTCTATAGGTGGTGATCTCCTACCATAGGATGTATTTGTGTAGTACATTTAGTTACGGGGTCACTTCATAAAGAAGTGTACTAAGAATACCCTATTGCATAGGAAATTATAGAGATATAGGGTACGTGATAAGTGACGTAGGGTGAGAGGTGAAGATTCTAGTTCTAGAGCTCTTATAGTGGTAGATAGTGATAAAGATGACAAGATATGATATATATGTACTCATGTAGTGATGTATGAGGGCTTTCCCCAGTATTGGTAGTTTTGTAACTATGATGGTGATTTATATTTATATAAATGGACTATTGGCACAATTTTGTTATACTTGATGTGTTATTGATGTACAATGTGATGATGTGTTGATTATTGTTGTGATATTCTATGTGTGGTGTTGTGATGATGATTAATGATGAAGTAGTGTTTATAATTATAGATGATATATGTAGTGTAATTATGATGTGAAATAGATAAATGATGAAAATGTGTACTGTATAAATGAATAATTGTGAAAGAATATGAAATGGTCCTAATAGTGTAGTGAATCATCTGTTATTATGATGAAAGGGGGAGTAGAATAACAATTCCCCGAGTGTGTAGATGATGAGGTTTATTTATATAAGACCCTCTCAGTCAAGAATGAATCGTAAAGCAAGAGTGCATCATCGGGAAGTGATATGATGATGTGCGCAAGATAAATTGATCGATAAGGAATGTAGCACAAGTGTGATGATAGGTTTTTAGTAATATATCCCTTAATATTTATTTAAGAACCGTAAGAAAAGAGTGCGTCATTGAGGGGTAAGGCGATATAAACCACCTACTAGAGACCAAGAAGTTTAGAGTAGTTGAAGCATGTGGAATGAAATCAACATGAGTGTATGAGCGAAACTAGGTGTCATGTGGAATGGTCTCGATGATAGATGATCCAACAAAGTTGGAAGTGCAAATGTTGAGGGTTGTTGAAGCCAATGTGTAGTAGGCGTTTGATGCGTAGTGGATGAGATGGTGCAGTGATGGATGGATGAGATAGAGAGCACACATGAGCAATAACTTGTGGTGGTGGATGAATAATGACCTTAGCACTAGATGAAGTAGACATGTCAAATAAAGTAACTACACACTTGTGTGAGAGTGGAGAGATAGAACACTCACGAGAGCAAGAGAAAAATAAATGAAACCATTCTCTTGTAATTTTTATAAGTGATCACAAAGGGTGAAACATTACTTATTGTGATGACCATTGATACGATGAAATTCATAGTAAGGTCTATCATGTTTGCGTCACAAGTGATGAGGAGGATAATGATGAGTAGAAGGAAAGTGAATAATATGATTGTTAAGAAAGGTACACAATATGTCATGAGGTATAGTGTGATGAGAAACATGTATAGGCTCCAATGAAGGAGATGCAAAAGTTTGAAGTGGAGTTTGATGTGGCGGATGAGATAAAGGACGCTTATGCAATGGAGAAGAATGATTTTATTTGTAAGATGGAGGAGATAGAGTCCTAGGAGGACCCTAAATAGATGGAAGAGGAGAAGAACTAGATGATGCAATAGTAGGAGAACTAGGAGGAGGATCTAGAATATGTGTAGTAATGAGATCCTATTCTAAATCAATGACCTTATAACACAAGAGTGTTAAGGATTCACATGTATCATATTAAAAGTGTTTCTTTAAAGAAGGAATCAATCCATGACAAAAGATGAATTGATTTTATAGGTCAATGGGTTGGAATACTAACTGATGGATACATGAATTAAAGAAAAAAATATAATCAATGATAGGTTTTTTTTCCTTGATGTAAAGCGGTGTAGACGATCATACATGACCTTAGGGCCATTTTTGAGTATAACACGTTGCAAAAATATTTTTCCATCTCACAATAGGTACTAATAGATATGAAAGGCAAGTGAGTGTACCATTAGAGAAGGTTAATAGTAAGACTATGAAAAAATATTTTATCAATAATGAGTAGTTATAAAAGGATCCATAGCTAGATGAAAATGTTTATGGATTTCAGTACCATCAAAACATGTAAATGTAGGCATAACAAAATTCCTAGGAAATGTTTGATTGTGAATATGTTTTGGAATAGGGTTGCCATGTAAAGAATTTTTATTGATAGAATCATAATAGATTTTTCTTTCTAATGTAAGAGATTGGACCGAGACTATAATTGGACAAAAAAATGCATGTGTGATAATATTTCCTCTAGAGAAATGGTAGAAGTTGGAAATAGTGTATTGAGTGGTTACAATTTTCCATTATGAGTGATCATAGGAATGTCAAGAGGATACATAGAATATGTCGATGCTAAGGGTACACTATATATAGGTGTCAAATAAGCAATAGGTGGTGAAGAACATGGATCATAGATAGAAGGTGTAGGAATAGCATTGACAACATCATTAGGAGATGAAGTGATAGAAGGAGATGAATCAGGCATGCTATTAGAGACAATCTTATAAGAAGATGAAAGTGGAGCGAGGGATTTAGATTAGTAGTATATAGAGAAGTAGAATCATGACTATCAGGTGTCTCATCAAGATCGAACAAATATTTAGATGTAAGGATTTAATTAAGTGTATCATCAACATATAATGAAGGAGGAGGAGAACTAGTATGTGATGTGTCATGAGAAACAATTTTGAAAATGGGAAGAATATGAGATGTAACTATAGAATCATGTGAACTAATATGAGAAACAAAATCATGCACATGTTTATTGTCCTCTTGTTTGTTAGCTAAAGCATTGTCATCAAGATTAAGCATGAAACTAAGAATGGCATCATCTAAGTTCTCATTAGAAACAAATGAAGGTAAACTATGGTGAGTGAATAACAATGTGTATACTTGAGAAAATATTGTCGGGTCATCAAAAATGCTAATGGTGGAATTATCGAAGATACTAGGCACATTGCAATCACCAGCTAAGAGTTGTCTTTGAGTATCATCTTTAAGAGTGACATTGCAATATAGAACAATAAGTTTATCTATGGTAGCCTGATCATAAATAGGATTAATGCTTACATGAGGCATGACTAGCCTAGGAGGAGAAGAGCTATCCCTATCCATTATGGTTTTAGTGGATCCTATGGAAAAAGTTATATGCTACGGGTTCACCAAAATGATTTAATAAAATTTCAATATTTTATTTAAATCTAAATGCAAAGATCTGTTATAAATGATATAGAATGAAATATAAATGCTACATAATTTATTTAATATTAACTATGAAAGGAAATGAGAGGGGTAAGATACCTATCTTAATTTTTCTTATCCCGCAGTGATTCTAGACTAGAAAATATGATGAAATATAAGCATAGTATGTCGCAACAAACCAAAAAAATGCAGCAGAGGTGGAAATGGTTGGACTGAGGCACATGGAGAGGGACAGGGCACTGCGGCTACACATGTACTAATTCCGGTTGCCTAAGTCTCAAAAACTCTCGGGATATGATTTTGATAGTGTCAATAGGTCTTCATACTTCTTCAACTTTTGTTTCTATAAGGCCACACACAATAATGTTAGAGCTTATATAAACACGGAATGAAATAATGACCTACAAAACCCTCTAATAGACATCAAATCATAAAAATAAAACATGCAAAATGAGGGGTTAGAATTTCCTCATCTTTCGAAATGGTGAGCTTACGATTGAGTGTTGCACTACATCTTTGACCTTATATAGTTCTATGTGCTTGTGTGTGAAATAATTCTCTTAGGTTTCCCTTGCACCAATGACATCAAGATAACGGGAAATAGCTAGATAAAATACAAATGTGTGGATGGAATAGAATGCACTCCTCTTCTGTGCAAAGTGTGTATATAGAGTAATGTCCCTAAACTCGAGTCTCTTGCTCTATGTAGATAGCTAGCTCTTGATAATAATTTTCCACCCATATAATGGTATGTATGTTGTGTTTATATAGGGATATCTTTCTTGAATTTTGACTAATGATATGACATGCCGAATAGTACCTCGAGAGATGAGAGGAAAAATTAAAATACTAACCTCACATGTCAAAAATAAGATCAAACATAAAGAGCACATGGGAACCTCGGATGGACAGGAGTTCTAGGCACTAGTGTTTAGTCCAAGGTGCTAGATTTCAGAGATAAGTGATGATAAATGAGTGAAAAATGATAGACAGGATCTATGTGACCTAACTAGAAGCTGTGTGTATGAGTGAAAAGTGTGAAAGATAAAAATAATAATGACCTGACAATACAAGTGGATGAATTATGGAATGGGTAATCAATGAATACTTTCCTTACACAAGATCCATATATAAAATAACATACTTGGTAGTATATAAAATAGTTTTAAGTGTGTGATTTTATGTCTACATCTTTGAAGAAGAAGAGGCTTTACCAATTTTGGTACACGAAACAAGTCATGAACAATATTACTCAAACATTTTAAAGTCATATTAGGAAAAATTCTTAGTTTTGTGCATCAATGATAGTATGAACCTTGTTATGTCATTTAAGAGGAGAGAAAACTAAGTCATTTGATGGATTATTGACATAGGGAAGAATTTGTTAAGGTTTTATGCTTAGAATGTTATTGCATACCTTAAGTAGGAATTTTAGTCCTTGAAATTGGTTATAGAAGTTTTTATAACAATATAATTTCTTTTCAGTTCACCTAGAAACCCTCTTAGGGATTGAATCAAAAAACAAGTTAAAGGGTCAAAATGCATTTGGATTAAAGGACCGTATATACACATTTGGAGACCTAATTTGTAACTAGAAGGGCTAATTAGAGTGTTTTTGTAAAGGAACATATACTGAATTTTTTCATAGTGATTAAAGAGCTAAATGGGTATTCTAAAGAGACCCTACTTTTCTCAAAGAGTGCCTAAGACAAAAGGTAGAAGTGAAAAATAGAGTAGTAAGGGCTATTAGAGGAAGGTTAGATCTAGAAGAGAGTTAGTTAGGTTGAAGGTCTACATTAGAGATTGAGCCAAAAAAATTACCCACACCTCGGGAGGCAAAACGATACTTAAAAGTGAGTTTAGTTTTTCTAGGGATTTGTAGTTTGTTCCAAATGTGAAATCATTAGTGGTAAATCCTTAAGAAGCTTAAGAAGGATTTTTTTACAAGAACAAGGTAAATCATTGATTTATTTTGCATTTCTCCAATTTGATAGATGATATAACTTTGAATAAGGTCTAAGAACATGATGAAATAAGTTTGTAAGCAGAAAAAAGGGTTTAAGGTCAAATTTGGCCCATAAAGGAAGTGTTATAAGGCTTGAAAGGTTGATTAGAGCCTTGAAATAACATGCTACAGGTATGAGACAACTTTTAAAGTAGAGAGAGATGAAGTTGACCTTGATTAAAGGGTTTTAGGTGCTAAAGAGGCTAAATAGGATGACTATGTGATGTTTTGTAAGAACATTGACATGGGGAGCAAGTTTTATGAACAAGAAAGTCAATAAATCTCACAAAGGAGGCTATAAACACTGAAACACTAACTCAACACTAAGGATTTTTGATTTGATCCATTTCCATATCTATGGTCAAGACAAGAACTTTAATTTTTAATAGACCAATGGAGGAAGACAATATGTTACCTGGGGAGTCATATGGTATAGTTTTAGGTGGTATGTGATCTTCTATACCATGAAAAGGTTGAAAAAAACAATCCAAAAGGATGATTAAGGGATTTAGGTGTTGAAGTGACAAAATTTTATCATAGGATAAAAATGAGGTCTATGAGAATTTTTCAAGCTAAGATAGATAAAAATGAGTTTGAAATGATGTTATTTGATTATTTATGCTCAGATTGATTATTGAAATGTGAATATGCATCAGTCCAGGGGATCTACAATGGTCTCAATGTATGATGAAGACAAAAAAAAGAGTTATGGAGGAGAAACAAGATGGTGATATTGAATGATGAGTTTGGTTGACATTTCCAACCAAGAAGGGTTCCTAATAGGTTGAAATAAGATGAATTAGGTGTTCTTAGGTATGTACTTTGTCATTAATGTAAAAGTGGGGAGAAGAACTAGGAGGTTTTCTATCAATGACAAAGGGGGATATTGTTGACATGTGAGTTATAGTGTTGTGTCACATTAATGAAAAATGTGTATACTCATTGATGAAAAAGGTGTATAAGGTCCAGATGATGTTTGAAATGATGATGCTATTAGAAAATAATATGTGGTTTGGTTGTAAGGGTGAAGACAGTGAAATTGGCTTAGTTTAATAGGCCTAATCTTTAGGTCTAGTCGGTAAGCTTACTTAGTGTGATAAACTGAAGGCATGAGGCCAAAAGATAAGTATGGTCAGGATAAGGAAAGTGGATAGAGTGTTTTAAGTCACTCATGTGGATATTAGAGTGAAATTATAGGTCTAGGCATGGTTTACGGTGGCTATCTAGACTCGGTCTAGGTGCCAGAGGACTAATGGAGCATGAAAGCGAGTTTGAATATCTAGGTAAGTTTATGAGGGCATGAAGAAGGATGATATATCTTGTTTCAAAGGTATGTAGGTTTATTTATGATGGATAACAAAAAGGTTCATGAAACATGAGGTAAAACTAGCACAACTAAGCCTATTTCTAAGACCTAGTGAAGGCGTCACTTGGATAATGGAGAAAAAAATCTTTAATATGGAAATGCAAACATGTATTGTGTATGGTGATGGTGTAGAGATGATGTGGAAGGTGCCATAGGTCCAAATTTAGCTGTTAGAGGCATGATTGATGTCTTTTGGAGGCATATTCTTGAGAACAAGCTAGGTATGCATGGACAGTCATGGTGGATGATGAGTTTTAGATAGTTGTAAGATTAAATGAGAGCTGAAAAGTATGGAGGAGGTCATCATGATTCTCTGAGAAATATTTCAGGTCAAGGGTACAAAGGAGGAGAAAAAAATGGGTTTTGGCTCTACCGAGTTCTTAAGAAGGAAAAAACTAGCTCGATGGTGAACTTCATTTTCTCACCCACATGTGTGAGATGTTTATAGGACCTGGAGGATTTTAGGAATTCTTGTACATGGAATTAACAAGATAAAGAAAAAAATAATGAGAAGAAATGAACATCAAAACTTTATGAATGATGTTTAAGAAGTTAAGATGATTTAAACCCTCCTAAAACCCTCCCTTTAGAGCGATGGAGAAAAAATAAAGGTTTTGGTCATGAAATAAATTTGGAAAGCCAATGTCATGATTTGGGCATGAAGAGGAATATGTGTACTTCATTTGGGTAGTGTTCTCATTTTCCAAGTCATCTTGTAAAGTATTGAAACATGCTTATATTTAAGAAATTTTCATGTACAATCATGTGATGAAGGTTTTAAGATAAAATATCAGATGTGGGAAAAATATTACAATGTACCCTAGATGCTCATGAAGATATTTAAGTGGGTTCTACATAAAATATTTGTGAAATAGGTCAACCAAGGTGATGTACCACTTAATGGCCTAACATGGGAAAACTAGTCAAGTTTGGTTGAAAGAACTTTCATGAGAATGCATGTTGTTGAAAAAAATGTAAGCTTTGACGGATAATATAAGTCCAATATGACATGTTGGATCCCAATACATGATCAGGTGAGGTAATGTTATGTCTAAGATCAAATGGTCCAAAATGCTCCTTTTAAGCCTGTCAAGTAGGTTTGAGGAATGGAGATGTAAATGGAAATTTATTCATATATACCTTGTAATTAAGTGATTTAAGATGAAGGATAGGTCTCATGTGAAGTTTTCTAAGCCATGGTTTCTAGACTTTTTGGTGTCTGAAACTCAATTTGAGTTGTTTCAGAAATGCATACATATTAAACCCTTATAACTTGAAATGAAGCATGCTGATAGTTTGAATAGTTTCATAGGGAAAAGATATTTTCAAAAAGGTGAACTATGAGCTATGATAGGTGGTTTGATGGGTGAACCAACTCATTTTGTGAAGACATTTTTTTAGTATGAAAACCCTTTGAGACCTTGGACTAAACTATATTACATGGATATAATGGAGATTTTTAGCTGCTCCAAGTCCTTGAAGGTGATATATAGATCATGTACAACTATTTCCAAGCACTAAGAAGGTTTTAAATATCATACATTGGTGTTAGTGAAGAAATCTTCATGATTTGTGTTTTTAGAGCTGCCATGAATGTTCATACCAAGTGAGAAGAAGAGATGAAATGGAGTATTGAGACATGATATGTAACATACCAAGCATGTGATGATGTAATATAAATATTTAAGTTTCCTCCTTCCTATTTTTGTTTCATTATTTGAATCCTAGAGTGAATACATGCATTCAAGTTTGAGATTGGTTTTGAGATACATACACATAATGAAGCATATGAGCTCAAATGAAAAATTTGTGATGAAATGGAAAGTTTAAGAGGTTTCTAAGGTTATATAAGGATATGATAATACCATAGTAATGTTATCACACATTACCAATACTTGTTACATGGAAAATATAGCTAGAAGACAAGGGTTCCAATGTGAGGAAGAAGATAAGAGGAATAAGACAATTAGAAATGCATAGTTAGAATGAAAATGGAATATTTTCAGTTGCATTAGATGTGGAGTGAGTTAAAGGATGGTATCAAGGTCTTCATAAGTGTCAGGGGTGATATGAAAATATCAATAATAATAATAACTTGTAATTGACATGTTACGAGATGCAACGATTTCATGTTGGCATTTTTAGTGATGTCATATAGGATAATTGGTACGAGTTGAAGAGTCAAGTATGTGAAGCTTTGGAAAAGGAATAGTAAGAGTTGATATATCATATTATTATCATGCATATGAAAGGATTATTGTGTATGAAAAATTTTCTTCTCTTGAAGGAAAAAATGATAGCAGTATGAGGTAAGGAGAGAGAGAGGTGTTAGAGAGGTTAATACTAGTGTATGTAATGCTAAAAATGCATGTCTTGTAGATAATTCTTAGGAGAATTATGAGCTGATGAAGAGTGGAGAAAAAATATTTCATGATATTATGAATGAGGGAAAAATGTGTGTGAGTGAAAAATGCCATTGAAAACTATACTTGTAACAATATGAGCATGATGAGAAAGTAGGTAAATCAAGAGGTATGAAGGAAGAAGATGAAGATAGAGGAGTTGAATCAAAGTTCACAATTTTTTCATCAAAGCAACTAGTTGAAGGTGATCAAGATTTTGAAAAGTCTAAGTGTGTATTTAGAAAATTAGGGAGTTGTTTCTTCTTTGTAAGTTGGAGCTGCATAAGATTAATTTGGTGCTTGATTGTATTGTTGGGAGTGGGTTCTTCCATGTAAGTTGGTGCTTCAAGTTGAGTGGGTTCTTAAAAAATTAAAATCATTGTAATATTCATAGGATAATATTCCACATTAGTGTATTAATTTTAGTTTGTTTTTCTCCCTTTAAGGGTTTCCCACATTAAACATTGTGTTCATGTGTGTTTTCTTACTACTTTCTTACATTTAAATATCATTAGTCCCACATGGTTAATGGTGATCAAGATTTAATAGCTTTATGAGTTTTTGAATTTTTTTCAAAATTTTTAGTAAGATTGATTCACCCCCTCTCGGTGTTTGTGTTTTACAACAATCTAGATATGACAATCAATACCCAAAAATATGATCCATTTGACAAGCTCTAGGTTTATGTTACTAACCTCATTATCCATAACATATGGTTTAATGCAGTCTTGTTGATTTGAGTTAGGAATTTCTTCAAGTAATAAAATATCTTATAGAAGCTGCATTCTCTTCCAAACTCAATCTACCGTCATCATTTAACTCATCAAAGATAGTCAAATCCTTCAAAATATATTTCAAATCATTTCAAAAAAATTATCCTCAATTTTAAAAGGAAAGAAGTGCTACCTAAAATTTGAATGCTTTATTGGTTAGTAGAAAATATATGGAAACACTCCAAAAATTTGTTTCTAGGAGAAAAGAGACTAATTATAAAATAATACCATCTTTATTCTCATTATCTTTGGCATGTATGCCATCAATAATTTCAAAAAATACACTAACCTCTAAATATTTCCATGGAAATGTTATGGTCTCCATATTAATGTCTTTTATAACCTCATTGAAATGAGGATCAAATTCTTGTGATTATGAGATTCCATCTTGGAACTGTTGCAAGGCATATTCTATCTATGTGGCTTCTTCTTGATATTCATCTTCTTTATTCATGTCAGCAAAATATAATTCCTCTTCACTAACCAAGTTGAGATGTTTTATACCCTTCTCCAAATTCTCCTCTAATTGATCTTACATGTCATATTCCAACTCATATTATTCTTCCTTTGTTTCATCAACCTCTTCTTGAAATACACATGGATAATTTTCCATCATTAAATAAAGGTGAGGTGTCTTAGCATTGTCAACTAAATTATGAAATATATCATTATTATTAGGTCTTGCAATAACTTGAGTTGATTGCTTTAGCTTGAAAAAAATCAAATTCACTTAAGGAAACAACATTATACAAGTCATTATGCTTACCTGAGAATAAAATGAAAATTGAGTTTGTAAATCAACCTCATTCACATTTATTTCAGGTTTTCTATTTTGTGTATTAGTCATATTTACCTAATTTTACAAATTTGTAAAGTTTTGGCCAAACTATCCTACTAATATTTACATTGAATCCCATTCTTTCTTAGGATATTCTTGATTTGAGGCTTGGGAACTAACATTTTGGGTAGGAACCAATACTTCGTCATTTTTCCTTATGAATGCGCAAACATTCCTGGAAGTGATAAAATGTTGTGGATGTTTTGATGTTAAATGCTTAGTGGGTAAGTATTCATTAATGGAGTTTGCAATTGATTTGGCACATTTGGGTTACTTCTAGTAAAATGAGTGGGAAAATGATTTTGAAAAAAAGGTTGAAAAACCTTGTGGGTTCATTTTATCCTCAATTTTCATGGCTTCTAAATAAGTAGATGTCAAATTATTTATATTTGGGGACCTTCTTATGAGAGAAACAATCATAAGATCTAAAGTATTTTAGTATATTTCAAGGGAAAAATAATCATTACATCTATAGGGTTGGGTTGTCATGTTGTAGGTCTTTTCGAACCCAACATTAAAAGATATAATGGACTCTTTGTCCTCCCTTTGCAATGTTATAAAATTTTGATAAATAGTAAAAGGGTTAATTGTTATACCAAATTGGGAAAAGAAAATATTAACATAGCCTTGCCAACTTGTGACCGCATCCTCATATAAATCTAAGAACCACTCATAAGAAAATTTTCTCAAGGAGGAGGGAAATATCCTAGAGGATACATCCTCATGGGTAAATCCTAGAAGTATCAAAGAATATTTAAAATCACTAACATGTTCTTCAACAATTATAACATTTTTATGGTAAAAATAGGAAGATACCTCTCGGGATCTCTTGGAAGATCATGTACAGGACTAAGTATGTTGATAGAATCTCTAACTAGCCATGCCATTGTGAATGATCATGAAAGAGGGATTTTTTTACTTTTAAAGCTATGGGAATTTTCCAAAATTTAAGAATAGGTGATAAGGTCTTTGAATTTGTCGATTCTTCCTAGTTGAACCTATGTATTTTCATGAAATTAAAAAAACATAAATAAACAAGAAATACAACCAAATCATACCAGTAATTAGGAACACACATTTTAGAAACACAAATTTAACCACATATTCAAAAACAAATTCTAAGAAAATGCAAGTAAACTATGATTCTAATGGCTGCAAAGATATTGTATTTCATGATTTCAAGGGGTGAAGTGGGTGATTTTAAAGATGTAAAAAAAGTACTTGTTGGGATCATCCACTAAATATGTTGTGTGGAATTTTATCACTTTTGGTGGATCTCTATTTTGTTTATTAAGTAAAATCTTCCCTCCATTTTTCTAAATAAGTTAGATAGCCCTCCTTCTAGTGAAATTTTTTTCTATTTTTTGTCGATGTACCAAAATGACACAACCACATGGACAAACAAGATGATCTTACATCCTACTGATTTTAGAACCATAACTTGTGTGATTTAGTGTATGATTTGTAGGGTATTTGTTATTTAGACCAATAATAAGGAGGTTTTTGGATTTCTAGTCCTTATAGCACCAATCCTATAATTCTTCACTTGATTAATCTTTAAAACCTACCTAAATTAACCTAAATATAAGAGAGTATTGCCAAAGAAACAAAAAAATGGGAAAGAAGGGTAAGGATAAAATAAATTTGTAGAAATATGTAAATACAAGATAATATTATTTTCTAGTTAATCCAAGGGTATTAAATCTAGTTAATCATTAAAATTTCCATGCCCATGGTACAAGAATTCTAATGGATTAGTGTTAGAAAATATGTAGATAAGACATCACCATATCAATTTCCAAAGCACACCTAAATGGTTTATTTAACTTGTAGAATTCCCTAAATGACTAAACCCGAACTAGAACATGCACAATCTAGACAAACCATGAAAGGAAGGCATATAAATGATATATTAAGAACTTTGAATCAATACAAAAACATTTCAAAAGAGGTACAAAATGAATATCCTAGTCAAAAAATATTTCATAAGTGAATATTTTACATTGGCTTGCATTATTTTCCAAATAAATCATCTCCCTTTTTCAGAATGGGAGAAGACATACTTATAAAATTTTGGGGCCTCACTTTGCCACCCATTTCAAGTAATGATTACAAAAGATCAAGGAATATTACAAATAACTTACCATTTTAGAAGTATCCTAACCGATTTAGATTCAAAAATGTCATGAAAATGATCATCCTCATGATATTACAAAAAAATTCTGAAAATTTAATTCAAATTCTTGAAAATGGTGGAAATGAGGGTCTTAAATGTGAAGGATGCTACTTTGATGCTTGCAATGATGAAAAAATAAGGGAAATGGAAGAATATCCATTTTTGGGTAGTAAATTTTTTGTCTCTTCTATAAAGGTAATTATCATCATTTTACACCATTAAAATGGTTGATAGGAACCCTTAGATCATTCATATCCTTTTAGAAGAGGAAAAGGATAATTCTGAGAACGAGAAATGCAAGAAATATATCTGTAAATTTGTGAATTCATACTCTACTTTTTTGTCTCTGTCCATCATTTTTAATGGTGTAGATCTCTTCTTCGTAGTTAACACATGTCCTATCACTATTGTATTTGGGTTAAAAAGCGTGATTTTCAAATTACAATCCTAAGGTTCCATGTGTCTTCACTTTATTGGTTGCGGGTGCAATCATGTTTTCTTTGTTCCACGGGATAGGATTTCACTTTTTTTGTTATCCAGATATTTAAGTTGCATGGATTTTATTTGTATTACTTTATGTGAAACAGTACAATTTGTTCCATATATGCCAAAAAATTTTTTGACTTGTGTCTTCTAATCTTGCGTTCACTTATTCTTTGGTGTGCTTGCATTTAGCTATTTCTTCCTTTCATGTTGGAAAGGTCATATTTCTATTCTTTCACCTATGACCATGTTTCCTTTATTTTGTGGGATAGGTGAACCCACATAAAATAGTTTTGGAAACCCATGAAACACTAGGTCTTTGTTCCCTAGATTTTATACTTATTTCTACCAAAACACCTTTTCCTTTACTCCACTGACTTAGTGTGGATTTTACATATTTGTTCATGGCTTCCAACCCATAAGATATTAAAATTTTGACACACTGTGAAATGTTGTATTTTCTTTAATCCACTAAAAACACAATTTATGACCTTTGTGGTTCCTGCGACTTCTAAATTTACTCAATATGTTAAAGACTGAGTTATTAACTTCCGTGGCTTCCCACGAGTATCTAACTTGGATTTAATATGCGACACATGAATTTTCCAATGTCCATCAAAGGATAAGTCCATTAATGTAATCCTGAAAAATGACATGCAAGGAAGGAAATTTAGTAAAATAAATTGAAAACGTAATTTTGAATCATGAAAATATGAAAAGGAATGAAACAAGTATGGAAACTTAGAAAGGAATCTAAGAAGAAACCAACTAGAAGATCCCTCTAGGTCCCCAAGACTCCTCTAAAAAAAGTGGATCTAAAGGAAGACTCCAAGGTGGAAGGGGAAAAATTGGTTGTCCTTAGCCTTCATCTCGAGAAGGATTCACAAACTGTCAAGGTCCTTCTGTAACCTTATGAAGATGGGAGCACTAAAGACAATGGTTTATCTACTATTCAAGAGGAAATGCCATCTCCAAATTTTATTCCATGCAGACCGAGTCTTAGAGTTAGATCCACATCCCTTATAAGGATAATGAGCAACCCCTACCTGAAGAGACATCATTCATTCCAAAAGGTAGCACTAGTAAAGACATGGAGCAATCTGGCCAAATCTAGTAAAAGATACACATAATTTGCATTGTGGCCAAATCTTAACTCCTGAAGGAACTAATAGGGGAGATAACAAGGATACACCATTCAAAGAATACTCCAACTACCCCACTAATTTACACCCTTACATGCTGATGTTTGAAGAAATATAGAAGTCTCCCAACTCTATTAAGGAGGATGGAGAGATTACCCCAACATGCAGTCTAATATTGAAAGATAACACAAAATCTCCTGAGTTTACCCTAGTGTACAAAAAAAAGAAGAAATCTAAAGGATTTGAGAATATACCCAATGCCCTATTTTTTGATAAGAAGAAGTCTCCTAGCTTTGACTAGGCCATGTCCACATCAATGGTAACTAGGTCCACTATCAGACATGCAAATATAGGTGCTAACACCACAAAGGGTATACCTTCTAAAAATGATCAAAGAAAAAAGGAGATCAACAAAGCCTTGGCTGATGGCACTTAGTCTTCTCTAGACCATCTGGTCCACTCCTCTCCTCATATTTTTAATGAAGATAATTTCTTGGAACATTAGAGGCCTTAATGGAAGTGGAAAATAATGTACGCTCAAGGATTTGAGAAGAAGTTGCAACCCTTCTATTATGGTTGTTCAAGAAACTAAAATGAGTTATGAGAACTTAAAAGTTTACTATAAGAAAATATGGAAAAAGGTTGAATGGGCTGCAATCGACTCAAGAGGTGCTTTAGGAGGTATTGTGGTCTTTTGGGATCCTTCTAAGGTTACTAGTAAGCTTATCCTCTCCTCTCATTCCCATCTAACACTCTCTTTTCATACTGCTGACAAAAAAAGGCACTGGATCTTCTCGGTGATCTACACATGCCTAACACTCTCCATGGAAGAAGACAACTTTGGAAGGATTTGTTAACCTTCCAAAACTCCTTCTCTAGCTGGAACTAGTTTCTCATGGGAGACTTCAACTCCCCTCTTTCCATTACTGAAAAAAATGGGGAGCTCAGGACCACACTTGTTGGTATGGATGATCTTGCAAATTTCATTGATCAGGCCAAACTGTTAGATCTTAAACTTAATGGAAATCATTTTACCTAGTCCAACAAGATAATTGGTAGAAATATCATATAGGTTTAGGTGGATTGAGAACTCATATCTACTGATTAGCTCCTTTTCAAGACTTTAATCTCTCTTCTCTTCCCATAATTTCCTCAGACCATAATCCCATTGTCCTGAATATGGTAACTAATGAGAGACCTACTCAGTCCTCATTTAAATTCCAAAAAATGTGGTTTGACCACCCATATCTTCTTGAAATAATTAAAGAGTAGTGGGTAATTCAAGTGTAAGGCACAACTCAATACAAAATTGTTCCAGAAGATAAAAAATATTTAAAAAGTTAGAGACTAGAACAAAGAATTTTTTCGGCAATATCTTCAATCGAAAAAAATCTCAAAGAAAACATTGATGCTTTGGAAAAGAAAGTGGCTTCCTATGGCATGAGTCAAGAGGATTACACTCATGAAAAAACTCTCTTAGTGGATTTCCATACCATCTGTGCTAAGGAAGAATCCTATTGGAGACTTAAATCCAGAGCAATTTGGCTCAAAGATGGAGATAAGAACACAAATTTATTTCATATGAAAGCCCTAAAACATAGAGCTCACAATAAAATATCTGAGGTTACAAATCAATCTGGAGTTATGACGTTGAATCCCAACTCCTTCAAATAACAATCTTTTAATTTTTACAAAAAAATGTTGAGCAGCAGTCCCCGATGTCTCAGAAGAAGTGTAAAACAAGCTACTCTGGACTCTATTCCAAATAAATTGATTAGACCAAATAGGTTTGGTTCTCTTGTTAAAATGGATACTTTAGAATAACCTCAAAAATAAGTCTTCTCCATGGAAGGTGACAAAGCCCCAGGCCTAGATGGATTCTCTACTTTCTTTTATCAAAAAACCTAGGAGATTTGTGCGGATGACCTCCTCAAAGATGTTAATGAATTCTTCAGGATAGGTAGAATTCTCAAGGAAATAAATAATACTTTCATATTCCTAATTCCTAAAAACATGGGGTAAAGGAATTCAAGCACTTCAGACCCATAAGTCTCTCCAATGTGCTCTATAATATTTTTACCAAAATCCTAACCTCAAGGTTATAATCGCTTCTTCCAAAAATAATCTCTAGCCAACAAGGGGATTTGTAAAAGGAATAATTATTCAAGATGGAGTAATTATGGTTCACGAAACCATACACTCAATGGAGAAAAGAAAAAAGGAAGGTATGGTGCTAAAACTTGACATGAACAAATATTTTGACAGAGTTTCTTGGTCTTTTCTTGATCAAGTACTGAAAATTTTTGGTTTTGATGAGAGGTTTAGAAAAATCATATGGAACTATATTTCATCACCAAGATTCTTAGTGATTATCAATGGCAGCCCAAAGTGGGTTTCTTCCCAAGTAGTCGTGGTATCAGGAAAGGTGACCCCATCTCTCCCATACTCTTCATCATCATGGCGAGATAGTCTCAATCACACTATTAATAGAGTTGTATCGTTGGGATATCTCAATGGTTTCAGACCCTCCACTTTTGACATAATGGTCTCCCATCAACAGTTCATGGATGACACTATCCTGCTCCTTCTTTCCTCTATCCTTGAAGCCAAAAAATGAAGCATATTCTTGTAGCTTTATGAAGAAGCTTTAGGATAGAAAATCAATTTTGATAAAATATCTTTATACTTCTTCAACACACCTCCCACAAGACAAAGGAAAATTGCACAAATATTGGGCTATGAAATCAATTCTTTACCTACTACATACCTTGGTCTACCTCTTGGCACCAAAAAAGTCCAAATGAGCATGTGGAATACCCTGTTGGATAGGTTTTAGAGAAAGCTTGCTGGTTGGAAGGGATCTATACTATCAAGTGCTAGGAAATGCCTTCTTATTAAGAGCACACTTCAAAACTTTCCAATTTATATCATGTCCTTATTCTACGTATTCCTATTTTTGGTGTGAAAAAAATATAAAGAATCCAAAAATATTTCTTTGGACAGGAACTGAAGATAAGAACAAGATGCACTTGGTAACTTGGGACAAAACATGCAACAATAAAAAAACTGATGACATTGACAAAATTTTTTTACATCATGAATACTACTCTTGTCTCTAAAATGGGGTGGTGACTAGTGAAGGAGGAACAACCATGGACCAATCTCATTAAAGCCAAATATATAAATCAAGGTAGTACCATGGACTAATTTAATAATGACATTCACCCATTGGGTTTTGTGTTTTGGAACAACATCATTAGGATCAGGAAAGAGCTAGCTACAAGATGAAAATATACTCTGGGCATGAGTTAGAAATTAAATTTCTAGCATGACAATTGGGCTGATTTTAACACACTTTCAAATAACAAACAATGGGAGTAGCTAAAAGACAATCTTACTACAACATTGGGACAACAAGTTTGTAACTACATTCAAAACACTGAGGGAAAATGGCATTGGAAAAAACTTTAGGAATTCACATCAAATAACAATGAGATTCTTCGGGAACATCAAATCACATTGAACCTCATCCGCATTTTTCAAATCCAAAATAAAGATGAGTTTAACTGGGTTTCTTCATTTAATGGTAACTACACGGTGAGATCGAGCTATCAACTATTTTCCAATGAGCCTATCAACAACTTACCTTGGAAAAATATTTGGTTCAAAGAGCTTACCCCAAAAATTATTTAGTTCCTCTGGTATGGGCTCAACAAAGGGATACTCACCATAGACAACCTTATCAAAAGAGGGTCAACCATGCCGAACAGATGCTATCACTGCAAGATGGATAATGAAACAATCCAACATCTTTTTCTCCACTATCCAAGTACTAATTCTCTTTGGAAACTCATCTTTAAAAGGTTTGAAGTTAAGTGGTCTTTTCTGAAGATATCACACAATCCTAGCTGTAATGGAAGCCTCCTTTTAAACATGATTTTCTTTGCAGGTTGTGGAAATTATATTCCCTCACACCATCTGGAGAATATAGAAATCCCAAAACTCGATCATCTTCAGAGATACTAAAAAGATCATAAAAAGTATCCTTAATGAAATCATAGTGGCTGTGAAAGAAAATATCTTGAAATTTAAACCTCCAAAAAAGCCACATATCCCCAAGAGGAGGTCAGATATCTTAAGGCATGGAATATTGATCTACAATAGTGTACTACCCCCATCCAAAGTATTGACATGTCTACTTTACAATGGATTCCCCCTTCTGAAGGTTGGTATAAGCTAAATTTTGATGGTGCCTCCAAAGGCAACCCTAGTCTAGCTAGAGGAGGTGGTTTGATCAGAAATCACAAGGGTCATCTTATTACAACATATGCTAGTCCCATGGGTAAGAAAACTAACCACTACTTTGAGGCTCTAGCTGCACTCTAGGGAATCAAAATTGCTAAGAATATCAACATGGGAAACATCATCATTGAAGGTGACTCAATGAATATTATCAACATTCTCACTAAATCCTTAAATCCTAGTTGGACCATCAAGTATTTCATTAATGAAGCTCATAACTTATGTAATGGTCTTAACATCATTTTCAAGCATGTGTACAGGGAAGGGAACAAATATGTGGATTTACTTGAAAATATTGGAGTTTGTAGAAATGATTACAAAGAGTGGCATGATATCAATGACACTCCTACCAAAGTTAGAAACATCATTTCAAATGAAATGAATTCACTCATTAGTACACCTCAGTCGATGGGGAAAACATGTGTGCAATCCCAAAGCTAGATCTCAATGGCATTTCGGGCATGCCCAAATTTATTCTTCCATGTTCTCAAAAATTGATCACACTAAATTTTTCAGGGAGAAAGAAGTAGATTTTATTTTTATTTGCGCAAGCATACTGAAGCTATTGAAGGGCTGCTAGGAAGTCTACCATTCACAACTTTTAGTTCAATTATGTGAATTCTTAGAGGGTTTTCAGAATGGATGGTGCCCCTTTCCATGTGGAACCTAAATTTGATCCCTAATGGCAAGAACAAATTGAGCTTTGGGAGACCATTAATATGGAGGGATTCACCGATTTCATCTAATGCATAAAAGGGCATGACCAGTATATATCCATTCAGTTCATGGAAAATTGGAAAGACCATAATGTATCCTTTAGAGATAAGAGCTTCCAAATCACTGAGGAATTCATCTCTTTTATTACCGGTCTAAGCATGAAAGGGAATAAATTTTTCAGGAACAAAATGGATAAGGAAGTAGAAGAAAGGTTGTTTTTGGATGATGGAGAAATGCTTGACATAAAAATGAGGGCATTTTGGTTTCTTCTATCCCACAATTGTATGATGAGGTGACACAGATGATGGTATGCTATGTCACTTTAGAAGGGAGATTATCCACCATTCGTAGTATCATTTGGTCCTGCTCAACCACTTTAGGCATGAGGTGAAGGTAAGCCTCTCCTACTACATTATGAAGTCAATGGAAAATCCATTCTTGAAGTTTAGGGCCATAAGAGGACTATCCCTCTCCATCGAGTGTCATATATCTCATTAGTTAGTACATGTCTAGTGTTGTTGGCAATGACCCATGCCCTGTTGTGGTTTCTCCCCTCCCTAAGAAAACCCATATCCATTCTAAAAATCCCATGTATAGAGACTCTGTCTTAGAGCCACCCCCAAAAAGGGTTCTCCATAGTAGTAGTAAAGGTAAGGAAGTTGTGGGCTCTGACACGAAGGGTGAAGAAATTGTGGTAGATGATAGCCCCCCTCTATTTTCCTTGATATTGATGTTGGCACCAGTTTGGAAAATAAATTTAACATGCAAGATAATGTGGTTAAAACCCTTGAAGAAAATGTAGATTTCCTACTTAAGTCTACTATTAAAGAGCAAGCCTCGGACCCCAACGCAGGCCTCAAAGATGAAATTTCTGCTTTGGAAACCAAGTTTAAGACTCTTGAGGACAAATACAACAATTTCTTGGCTATGCACAATGCTATAATGGACCTTATGCAGGTACACATCTAAAAAATTTGCGACTCCATTGGCATCCCGGATATGGCTTGGAAGAATGAAAAGATTACAAGAAAGTTCAAAGCTTCAAATTGGGATCCCACCATCGCCATTTCCCTGAAACTCTACTAGGATTTCAAGGTGGCTCACAAAGTTTAGAAAGTCTATTGGTTGATGTTATTTGTTCCTTGTTCTCAATGAAACAATTTTTGTGTTGTTGTATAGTTGTTATTTTGTTGTCGATTTGGTGTTTTTGGGCTCTTTATAGGTAGTTGGCCCCTGCCTTTTCTTTTTACTAATTTTTCCTCTTTTGGTTAGGGTGTGGACCCCATGGATAAAAAAACCCCACATTATTTTACTTTGATTATCTTGGTTATTTGGCCCTTTGATGTAAAATTGGGTAGGGTCCCTCTAAAACCTTTTAACAATAAAAAAAAACTTAGTAAGGAATCTAAAAGCAAGTTAAAACTAAAAATAAGCCTTCAATAAAGTGAATTTCCCCTCAACATGCAAT
Source organism: Taxus wallichiana var. yunnanensis (assembly GCA_018340775.1). NCBI lineage: Eukaryota > Viridiplantae > Streptophyta > Pinopsida > Cupressales > Taxaceae > Taxus > Taxus wallichiana. The sequence continues at coordinate 555,140,622 of CM031237.1, read as the reverse complement.
TTGTTAATGAAACTTGTAAATTATCATTAAAATATATAAATTTCCTTTGTTTCCTTTGATTCCGCTATGTTGTAATTTGATCAAGAGGGTTCCCATGACGTGTTAATGATTAAAATAAGGTGGGCTGAGTTATTCAATAACACTCAAAAATACAAAACTCTTCTTGGGATTATCCCATAAAAATGTAAATGTGACTTTCCATTGCTCCTATTCATAAAGTTATTATGAGAAACTTCCACCCACATAAGGACTAAATCTTATTTACCTTCCTTCTCCCTATATAAACATTATTACAAATCTCCATGGATTTCTATAGAATTTTTTTATTTAGTCATTCGTCTTTAGGTCACATGCATAATTAAAATCCAAATTCATGTTCATCTTATTCCATAATTTATGCCAAAAGTGACCTACAAACTTATTATCTCTATCATATATATTATTGTATGACAATCCATGCAATTTCACCATTTCCCTGAAGAACAAGTTAATTATATATGTAGCATCATTATTATTCATACAAGTAAAAAAATGATCCATTATTTATAATATATTAACAAAGAAAAAAATAATTCATGACCCTTTTGCATTCTAGGTATTATGCTACCAAAATAAAATCCATACTATTATGCTACCAAAGTTTCATAGGTATTGTCAATGATTGATATAAACCTATGTTATGACTTATCCCCTTTTCTAACTAGCATACTCTACATCTTTTCACATATCTATAAAGATGTGTATCCATATATGGCTAAAATTATCTCAATTATATATTCCAAGGTCTTGTGTATTCTATGTTCTTGGCATTGTTCACTTTTCGTAATATTTCACTTGGATAATTTTTCCCTCGATTACCCTTGTGGTATGCCACAACTATATTCCTTTGAACAATAACCCTTTCTATAATAATTATTCCATCTAAGGATCAAAATTGACACTCCTTGATTATTTACATAATATTCTTGTTTCTCTATAATTTTCATCTGGTTTATTAATTTATTTAAAACATTAGAAAACCACCAATTTGACTTCTATCTCACTCATCAAGACACATATTCCACTAAAAAAACCTCCAACTCTATTTGACTTTCTATTTTTTTCTTCAAGAAAATGAATAACTATGTAAGAATTCAACCCTTTTCATTTGTATTTGATATATTTTCTACAAGGTATTTATGTATTATAGTGCATGGTGGTCGGTGTACATTATAAAATCCTTGGGAAACAAGTAGTTTTTATACTTCTTTAGAGCTTGCACTCCTATGTAAAAGTATTGGTCATTGATTTAATATTTTCTTGTCATTTCAATCAATCTCCCACTAAAATATGTGACGTTTCTTCTTTCTTGAATAATCACAACTCTAATAGATACTCTAATTGCATCAAATTAAATGTAAATTAGTTTAATGAAATTAGGAAAGGCCAATACTTATTGATCGACATTCTTATTTAACTTATGAAAGCCATATTATATATTTTTGGTCCATGCAATCACTTTCTTTCCCCCTACATAATTTATGTGATAAATTTAAAAATATAATTGAAAGCACTAATAAAATTCTTATAGGATCTCACTAAACCATGTAATCTTTGGGCTGTGTGAAATTATTGAGTGAGAACCATTCAACTATAGATCATGATTTATAGGATCCATCTTCAACCCTTCTTGAGTTATCAACAATTACACAAAATCTCTATGAATGAAACTAAATTTCTTAAATTTTTCCAACAATGTCTCATCACATAAATTTTCTAGAACTTTCCTGCATTTTAATAAAACCCAAAATGTCATCCAAATGTACATAATGAATAACTTACCTAAAAAGAGATTTATTAACTTTTTCATGAATAACATGAATGGGTTTGGTGTGTTTGTTAACCAAGTGGAATCAACAGCCAATCATATATCTCATCCTACATATTGAAATTAGTCTTCCACTCATCCCATTTCTTATCCTTATCTAGTAGTATCCACTCTTCATATCAATATTCAAGAAATATATCACTCTACTCAAATAGTTTATTAAATCATCAATTTTTGGTAAAGGAAATACATAGTTAATGTTGATGTTTTTGAAAAATTTAGAATTAGTGAACATCCTCCACTCACCTCATTTATTCGATTTAATACTATAGGTTGTATGCAAGGGATTGAAGTCTTTAATCAACCCCTTCTTGAGAATTTATTACAATTATTTATCATCTACTCCTTCTCTATAGGTTTCAACCTATATGTATCCTACTTTTCTAAGCTATACCCTAGTATCAATTCTATTTTATGATAGATATAGCATATGGTTGGTAGACCATATGGAATATATTTCAACATGATATTTTGAACTTGTGTAACATCTCCTTTACTTCACGTGAAAATTATCTTGTTCTTGTGGTTTTTGTTTCACATGTTTTTTTGTAATATTTGTAATGAATTAAAAGTATTCACTATACAATTTTACCTAATTTAGGAACTCCTTACCTAAAATCAGAAATATCTCCATACTCTTCTCCACCTCTATACTTGCATATTTCAAAGGATTCATAGTGTAATTTCATCTTTCACCAATATGTAGGTTTGTGAGTAGCAATCATGTACCAAATATTCATGTCACAAATCCAAGGTTGAAAATGTAAAACAAGGCATACATGTATGTGTGTATATATGCACATGTGTGTGTATAATATTGCACATTAATTTATCTTCAAATGTGTACATATTAATGTGTGCATTATACTACTCATTCAAAAGCAATTGATTCCCTTTTAACAACTAATAAAATTTATATGAATTTAGATATGAAATTATCTTTAGACCAATCTTCTCATCCATCTCATTAGAAATAACATTATTTTACTACCACTACCAATAATAAATTTGCAACACTTTCCTCTAGATATTCATATGGTTTTGAAAAGTTTTTTTCATTTTGTGAGTGCATTATATACCTTTACGTAAATAAGAATCACTTCATTATGAGACTTTCTATACACTCTTACTCTACTTCATAACTATTTGATGCATTAATCCATACATATACATGTTACAATTTGTTTTTATGATAATCACTCCTACCACCATTGCTTTATGCAACTTATGGACACTCAAATGCATGATTTGAGTGTTATCCATGATAGAATTAGGCTCTATCAAATCCTCTTCTTATTTTGTGTTCTCTTCCTCTAAAAGAGGAATACTTATTTCTCTCTCGCACATGGATCTATTCATTAAAGGACATTTATTCACCTTTGTGTGTATGAATTTACATATCATTGTGTAAAATTCCACCTATATGCAAGAACTTTCCCTTCCCTTATACACTAGATTGTTTCCTATGTGAAAAATTCTCTCTTTCCCTCAATGAAAAATGATAGGGATCCTCCATAGATATCAATTTAAAAATGTTAAACTCATCTTTTAAAGAAATATGTAATCATTTGAAAAACCTTGAGATAATTTATGCATCATCCTCCACATGATCTTATCTAATAGTGATCCTATAAAACTCTTCCATGTATTTTTTAAATTCAAATACTTTCCATGAAATTTTTCATTCTCTTAAACAAATAAAACTAGTAATCTCTAGGCCCATAAATGTATCTTTCTATTTTTCACCAAGTATATCCCAAATCTTGATCTTTTATTTTCCTATGGGTACTATTTTAGTGTACACATGTTCCCACCATAAATATTCACGATCATTCAAATTAATATAGGATAATTTTACCTTTTTAGGATGATTTATGCCTCCATACTTGAATTAATTATCAATTTTATGATCCAATTATTGAGTTATCTCAAATCTATTCTCCTAAAGTAACTTGCAACATCCACTTTTGTCTTAATGTTTATTCTTGTGACTAAGAAAAATAATTTATTATCTTTCACATCAACATGTTATTATTCATCATCATGGTCCTCATATGCCATGTCTATATTCTCATCATTATTTATGTCACCATTACCACAACTCCTCTATGTTGTTTGGTTTTTATAGCCTCTAAATATGATTTTAATCCTCTCATCATCTCAACCGAATTAAATTATTAGTACTATAGATTTCATTCTATGTTTCATCACTATCTCCCTCATAACCACTCACTCAAAATACTATGCAACATGCACTTTCTACCCAATAAACCAAAGGACACAATATTCCTTTAACTAATTTCTACCCATAAAACATGTGGAAAGTAGAAAATCTAAGGATCATTCACCATACTAATGTTATTAGTAACAACACATAAAAATATACAAAGAAACTTAAATTTTACATTAATAAAAAATATTAGACCACATAACCCATTGATCGAGTTAGATCTCACCAAATTAAGACCTTGGGAACAAATTTTAACAAAAATAATGAAATATCAATTTATTATTATGAGAAAACATTATATAATTGGGAACAATGGATCCCTAGTCAAAGAAATTCTTACGGAAAGACTTTGTAGAAATTATATAAGAATTTTAAACCTATTCTCTATCCTATCCAAGCTTATAAAATATACAAAGATTTTATAGAACCATAATTAAGGCCTAATTTGGAAAATGCCAATGGACATATCTCTTTGATCTCTCAATATGACAGATTTGTTGATTTCTAATCTATAATTTGATTTTTCATCCCTCCCATTAGATGTTGGCTTACACACTCATAAATTCCTTCTATATATAGAGCATGTCATAAATTAGGTGGGAGAAAAATACAAGATATACTTGAAAATATTTCATAAGATTCCCAGATTTCCATTGATCTCCTTAGTCATTTTATAAGTAGCTTCCCATAAAATCCTCTATTATATCAAGATTTACCATATTGCTCAATGTTTCCTTACTAAAAGAAAATTGATCAAGGTCTATATGTGTTTTCCCTAATTATATTTATGTTTAAATGATATTATGTCAAAGACACATATCATCATGGAAACTTTATCAAGTGGTCATATAGGGCATGTGGTAACATAAGCTTTCATTACATTAGAAATGTAATAGGGTGCTAACAAGGCTTGAAATCAATAAGAAATACTTTGAATAACAGAAAAATAGAGTGATATGACCTTTCCCAAGATAAATGACAAGGAATTCCAAGAATTGGGATAAGATTAGACAGTTATGAATGACATCATTGGGAAATTTTGGTATCATGCACATTCACACTTTGTTGTGTGGAATTGACAAGTTACATGAAAAACAATAATCCTTCACAACAAAATATGGTATTGTAACATCACGTAATTTTTCATGGTATGGCTAGGGATATTAGGAAAATTAGGGGATAAATAATGTTACAAATTATATATCCACCACATTAAATTGTTGAGAATTATAGTTTATGAAATGTAGTGATTAAAACATAGATTAGGATGTTTATATTACAGATTATAGAATGTAAACAACATGAAACAAAAAGTAAATGAAAATAGTGACACAAGATATAAGTGGGAAAACCATGAAAGGTAAAAACCCACTAAAAATAAATTATCTTTATTGAGAATTAAATTTCACCTAGCACTCCCACTATTTCCAAAGATCCACTTGCAGTTACACCTTCAAGAAGGGATTACAAACCACCTCATACATTTTCTCATGTGTTTTCCACCATTCACATCATGTATATGTAAGTTAGGTCTCGTACATATAGCTCACATTCATATGTGACACTTGATATTTCACCTATGTGTCCCCACATACCGATCTCTAATGATATCACCTTGTTTTATACAAGGTGGGTCACCTGTTTTGGGCCACTCTTACATTTTAAACACTACCAAAAGTATTAGTGGATCCGTCATGCTTATATATTTTTCTTGTAAGATATAAACAAAAATATGGTGTTTGGAGGGCTTTAATCAAGCAATTTCCTGCTTAAAATTATAAACCCAACACTCCCCCTTAATGTTAAGTAGGGAAATATGCAAAGTTTCCTTTTCATGTCAAAACAAGGTTTGTTAAAAATAACACATGCCAAGTAACCTTTTTGTATAAAAGGAATTACAATCCATAAATCATCAAGTGATTTAGGTTAGTATGTATAAAAACACTAGTTATATAGATTTGTAACTCTGCGATATAATACATCGGTTTTGCGGTTAAGTGCTCTAGTATTCCAAAGAATTAAACAAGCCATGAACCAAATGTAATTATTCTATATATTTTTGTACTAGAATCCATAAATTTTCAAGTGATTTAGGCTAGCATGTATAAAAACACTAGTTTTATGGATTTGTAACTCTATAATATAATAAATTAGTGTCGTAGTTTCGTGCTCTATTATTCAATGGAATTAAAAATTCCACAAAACAAATTTAAGTGTTGTACAAAATTTTCTCTTCCGCATGCACTACAACAATTTACCATGGGGTTTTAAAATCCATGACTACCATCGTGTCCTCCGCAGATTTTACAACTCCATGATACACTATTATAGTGTTCGCATGAGTTTTACATATCCATGGTACCATCTTTGCAGTATGCCATGGATATAAGAAAACCATGAAAAAAATGATGTTGTAGGTTTTAGAAAATTTGTAGTACAATTCTTTAGTGATTTCCAGATTCCAAGAATCCACAACATAAATAAATTGTCCCGCAAGTTTCTTAAAATCAGTAGTACACTAGAACAAACATAATTCTCAAGATAAAGGGATTAAGGATGAAGTCTTACATTAGATCATGTAATTTTTTATAAAACAAAAAACCTCTCATATCTAATGCTTCGATGGGGATAACAAGTAAACTTAAAATATCATAAAATTTACTTAAACAAAATGGAAATAGTCTAGAGAGTATCCAATTTTGACATAATCAAGCCATTACGTGATGACATTTGACCTGAAAAATACTAAATTATAACAATAAACAGATCACCATGCTCATGAAAAATGAATGAAATATGTTGATTTATTTGTTAACCAAGATAAGGTGTAATAATAACACACAATTATATGGTAAACTGAGAAAAGAGAGACAAAGGAGACATGGTTTATCTTGGAGAAACCCAATGTGAGAAAAAATCTAGTGGGTGAGTGAATTTGTTCCCTTTCACTATGTAATTATCCAAAAATACAACTTGCAATAAATAATTGGCCTTCAAGAAGGATTAACACTCCCTCTAATTGTATCTACTTTCTCACAATTTCTCAACAAATGAATAACTCTTCTTAAATGAACAAACAAGAAATAATTCCAACTTCTCCAACTTTTCTCACAATAGAATTCACCCAAAATGACTTACTTAAATGATTCTAAGACCTTGTATTTATATTTTATCCACTTAGGGACTCATGGAAAGGTGAATTTAATCACTTGGGAATATGAAACATTTACAATAGTTGAGATCCTGAATTATGAAACCTTCTTACACAAGACTCGCCGCTTAATGCACATCGGAAGTTACACAACCGCCTCTTTGCACATAGCGGTGGTTACCTAACCTTCGTGGGAAAATTGTGGACTGTCAATAGAGAAATCCTAAAAAAAAAATAATGGTATAAAATTTCATTCAGAGGTTTTCTAGATCACCCCTAACCTGATTTGGACCATATTATGAAGAAACAAACAATTGAAAACCTCTAGAAGAAATATAAATTTAAAGAATACATAGAATTGGGTATTTACATATCTATTTTTGGATCATAATTCCCCAATTTGAGGCTTTGAAGTATCTAAAATATTGAAGGACTGATGAGGTGAGGAAATTTCTTCCCCACATCCTCTTTGGAATACCACTTGGCCTTAGTAGGCAACCGACCTTTCAACCCAATCGACAAGCTTTCATGTACCCTTCATGTTGTCCTCTCTTTCCACTTTGTAAAACCACATATTCCTTTGATTATAATTGACTATTTGGGGAAAGATCCTTAATAAATGGAAGCAATACCCCCTTATTCATAATCAAACATGGAGGGCTAAAAAGACATACATTTTCAACATTCACAATCGAATAGATATTTATATAAGGAGGAAAATCCAAGCAAAATGCATTCTTGCCCACATTTTCCAAAATTTCAAATGGGACATATCAAAGAGGCTTGAGTTTCTTATATTTTCCCTATAGCATATCCTGGATTAAATACAACTATACCTTGTCTCCAACAAGGAAGGAATGATTAGTACTATGTTGATCATGATGTGATTTGTAATTGGCCTATGACTCTGTCAACCTCTTCTGTACTTGAATGCGTATATGTTAAATTTTGTCAATAAAATTCTCATCCTTTTGGAACTCTAGTTTCACTTTCCCATTGTCTTTGCATGGTAATGTTAAAAAAACACAAAAATCACTCTTAGGAAAATAGCCAAAACATGTTTCAATAGGAGTTTTACTAGTTGAAGCATGAATTTCCTTATTATAAGAATGTTGTATATATATCAATTTCTCATCCCAGGTCCTTGGATGTTTCCTGTTGTACCCTCTCAAGAGATGGACCAAGGTATGATTCACCACTTTTATTTTCACATCTGTCTATGGATGAAAGGCGGTGTACCTCTTCAGCTTCGTATCCATATTTTCCCACAAAGTAGACCAAAAATTCCCTATGAGATGTGAGTCCTTATTAGACACAATAGAACTAGGCAATGCAACGTGAACCCAAACATTAGAAAAACATAACTCGGTTGCATCACTTTGGCCTTAATGGGTTTTTCGCAAGCAATAAGAATACACATTTTCCTAAATTGATCTACAATTACAAATATATAATCATGACCTTTTTTGGAGGTAGGAAAACCACCCAAAAAATCCATGGAGATAATTTCCCATGATTAGAAGGAACTAGAAACAACATAAATAACCCCAACTTCCTATTATTAGGCTTGCTTGTACTACATAAAACACAAACCCTAAAACATTTAGCAACTTTAACTTGCATCTTTGGCCAATAAACATACCTTTCTAAGTGTGTTATACTATTTTTCACACCAAAGTGACCAACTACTCTAGAAATGTGTGATTCTCTCATTAAGTGCACTCTTTCCCCCTTAGTTACAAAATTATTATTGTTTTTGTAGAGAAAAACATCCTAGAAATAGTATTCTCCTCTTGGTGCAAATCCCTCACTTGGAGGTTTCTGCTGAAAAATATTTGTAAAATTTGAATCCTTCTCTTAACGTTCCTAATATACTTCACACAAAAAAGGCTCAAGAAGAGTTAACGTGCCCATATTTGAAAGAAATAGAGGTCTAGATAACATATCAACAAACTTGTTAGTCAGACCTTTCTTATATTTAATAATCAAATTAAATTTTTGTAAGAAATCCATCCATTTATAATGTCTAGCTTACTGAAGTTTCCTTTGAGCTTACAGATATTGGAGAGGTTGACGATTCATGTGGATGATAGTTCATTTACCCATAAAATAATATTTCCATTTCTAGACTCCTTGAGCAAGAACATACAACTCCTTTTCATAAGTATAATAATTCAGAATTGTACCGTGAAAAAATTCAGAGTGATAACATACCGGCCTACCTCCCTAAAGTAGGAAGAACCCCATAACATAGTCACTGACATCAGTTTCCACTTCGAAGGGAAGTTGTAAGTTATGTAAGGCCAAAACTGGAGCATGACTAATTTTATATTTAAATGATTAAAAAGAAATATGCTATTTATTACCTTAGTAAAATGTCGTACCCTATCAAGCACTAAATGTAGTAGCATTACTCTGTAAGAGAAGTTATTAATGAACTTCCATAAATATTGAACTGATCCCACAAAACTCCTAGTCTCTATCAAACTTGATGATGTAGGCCAATTCTAAATGGATTCTATCTTTTCCGGATTGATCCTTAGCTCTCCATCTCAAACCACATATAGAAAAAGAAAGCAATTGTTGTAAAGAATCAAACTTCTTTTCATTCAACACAAGTTGATTCTCCTTAAGAACTTGTAAAAATTGACTCAAATGATCAATATGCTCCTCAAAAGTTTGACCAAAAACTATAATTTCATCCAAGTACACAATAACAAAGGAATAAATAAATGGCCTCATTACCTCATTCATCAATCTCATAAAAAGGTAGATACTACATCACATGCATAGCCCAAATAGTAATACCAACCATTCATATAACCCTTCCATTGTCTTGAACACTCTCTTCCATATGTCCTCTTCCTTGATCCACACTTGATGATACTCAAAATTCAAATAATTCTTATTAAAATATTTAGCATGTTGTATCGATCTAATAAATCATCAATACCAAGAAGAGAGTACCTATTCTTGATGGTTATTTTATTTAGAGATATATAGTCAACACACATTATCCATGAACCATGTTTCTTAGGTAATAAAATAATAGGAGAACTACATGGAGAAGTACTAGGATGGATTATACCTTGTTCAATCAAAGACTGCAACAATTGCTTTACCTTATTGGAATCTTTCAAATATTACCTATATAATCTCAAGTTCAAAAGTGGAATATCATGTAAAAAGTGGATTTCATGCTCAATTTCCATGAATGGGGCGGCCCTGTGGGTTCTGAAAGACATCTCTCGAACCGCTGAACCAAATATGTTATATGTATCTAATTTTTATTAGAAAACACACTATAAGTGGTTTTAGATGTAACAATCTCATCATCTGGCATATCCATCAAAATAAGTAATGAAAATTTACCACTAGCATTAATAAGATTCTAGGATTCGTTGGCACTTACCAAAGAGATCTTTGAATCCCCTGAATAGGCTAAAATGACGTAGATCTTTCCATCCTTCACCAAACAATACTAGTTGGATCTCCTCATGAATACAACATAACTGATATAAAAATATGGGATGAAAAAAATTATACCACACACATTAAGGGGAACAACATCCATAGTAACTTCATCAATAAAATTTTTGTCAATACCAAAAGTGATCTTACACTTCTTAGTAACCTTGATGTCTACACCTTTCTTTACCCAACCTAAAGAATACAAAATTGGGTGATTGTAAGTTTCCAAATTTATCCTATCCACTAACTCTTTACTAATCAAATTATCTTGAGAACATGTATCAAAAAGAGCATCCACCTTAGTTTTCTTCACTTGAATTTTTAAATGAAAAAGCTTTGTTAGTTCATTTTCTTAAACAACAATGTCACTACCCAAACATACCTCTCTGTGAACAGAGGCACAACACATAGTCTCATCTACCTCTTCAATAAAAAATAATGTCTCTCCCTAGAGGGAAGCTATGTAATTCTTCTTATATTTCTTTTTTTTGAAGGGATTTAATTCTAGGTGGAGCTTCTAACATTTTTCCTCAAAATGAGTGTCAACATCATAATTCTCAAAATGAATTTTAGTATCATTTTTAGAAATAAAAGTATCATTTTTCTTACCCTTTCCTTTTCCTTTATCCTTCTAATTATTGTCACATTTTTTGTTTGAAGCATGCTGAGAGGTAGATGAATTCTTTTTCTTGTCCATATATAAGTAGTGAGCTTGCATACAAGCTTCATCTACACATTTGGATTGGCCAAGAGAATAAATCTCCTTAAGTGGCTATGGAGTCCACAAATATATTTCATCAATAGGTATCGATTTGCTACATCCTTTCCCATTTGAATATATTTCTTCCGGAACTCACTGGTATACTCTTGCACAGTCTAGCCTTGTTTTTCTTGAGATACTACCAATACATGGACCTCTCTTCCTCATAACAAATAGGATAAAATTGATTTTTTATTATCTTCTTAAAAACATCCCACTTAGTAATTGAAGGAAGCTTCTTAACAACCAATGTATGAACATAAATTTCAAACCAAGTTAAAGCATGTTTGGTCAATTTTAACCGAGAAAAGGAAATCTTCTAACTTTCATTAATTTGATGCAAACTGAAATATACCTCCAGTTGAGCTAGCCAATGGTATAGCTTCTCAACATTCACATCTCCATCATAAGGCTGAATTTCTATCTTGGCCTCTTCTTTGAATGGAGGAGGTGTGGGAATGGCATGAGTCATCTCTTCTTCACAAACCTCTTCTTCATGGTCTTCCAATGTCTCATTTGGAACAAAAATTTTGTCCATGAGTAGTCCCATGATGGACTCCAATTTCTTGATGGATAAGGAAATACTACCCACATCTTTAGATAAAATTTATGCATTTTCCTCCAACTTATATAAAAACTCTTGACTGATATCATATGCATCTTCTCTACGAGCCATCTCCTGAATTCCTTGCTTCTACTTTCTTGTAGAAATCTCTTCTTCAAAAGGAATAAGGCTACCTTCACCACTTTATTTTACCTTTTAGGTAAGGGGCATCTAACTACAATATCAACACAAGTTAACCACATAAAAATTTAAATATTAATTACTTTGATACCAATCTAATTCATAAACTACTGAATTCTAACAATAAATAGATCACTATGCTCATGAAAAATGAATGAAATATGTTGAGTTCTTTGTTAACCAAGATAATGTGCAATAATAACACACAATTATACTATAAACTGAGAAAAGAGAGACAAAGGAGACAAGGTTTATCCTGGAGAAACCCAATGTGGGAAAAATTCCAATGGGTGAGTGAATTTTCTCCCATTCACTATGTAATTCTCAAATAATACAACTTACTACCAATAATTGCCTTCAAGAAGGATTAACATTCCCTCTAATTGTATCTACTTGCTCACAATTTCTCAACAAATGAATAACTCTTCTCTAATGAAAAACAAGAAAGAATTCCAACTTCTCTAACTTTTCTCATAATAGAATTAACCAAAATCACTTTTGAATGATTTTAAGAACTTGTATTTATAGTTACTATACTTAGGGGTACATGGAAAGGTGAATGAAATCGATTGGGAAGCTCAAAAATTTTCAACTATTGAGATACCAAATTTTGGAACCATCTCGCACAAGACCACCACTTAACATAGACTCGACAAGTTTAAAATCACCATGGAAGTTGTGCAACCACTACTCTAAACAAAGTGGCGTTACATATCCTCCATGGTAGTTACATTAACGTCAACCGAGAAATACCCAAAACAAGAAATAATGGTTTGTAACATCATTTGGAGGTGTCCAGATCACCTCCACCCCGACTGGACCAACTTATGAAGAAAGAAATAACTGAGAACTATAGAGAAAGTATCAAATATAGAGAATACATAGAAATGGGTATTTATAGATCCATTTTTGGATCAAAATTGCACAAGCAAAAACATGCAACATGCTCATTTCTTATTTCCCCCTCAAAGGAAGCTCTAAATGGAAAAAAAGAAAATGATTCAGAGGTGAAGATCAATGTCATTCACATGATCATAAGAGCTAACATCTGAAATGACCAACATAAAATAGAATTTATAGAACTTTGGAGCACACAGGCTTGGTAAATATCTCCGTAACCTTCTCTTTAGAGGAAAAAAATTGAGATCTATGTCATGATTGAGAACTTTCTACCAAATGAAGTGCATATGGATCTCAATATGTTTTTTCCTCTAATGTTGGGCTAGATTTTTTGAACGAGAAATGCTAATTTGGCTATCAAATTAAAGAGGAGTACTTTCTTTGATGCCCATATGAAGTTCATCCAAAAATATTTTGAGCCACATAGCTTCCTTTGTTGCTTCCATAACACTTCTATACCTTGTTTTAATAGAAGAGAGATATTGTTGGTTTCTTCTTGATGCTCCAAGTTATTGCACCTACACCTAACTTGAACACATCTTTAGAAGTATATTTTCTATCTACAATATAACTAGTATGGTCAAAATCACAATAACCAAATAAAATTGTATTATCACAAGATGAGAAACACAAACCATAATTTATTGTACCTTTTATATACCTTAAAATTATTTTTTCCATTTTCCAATGGCCCTCATAAGGATCCTACACGAATCTAGAATCGATACCAATTACATAGGATATATCATGCCTAGAGATAGTTAAATAAATAAAACTACGAACAAGTTTTCTATATAAATTAGGATTATATTTATCACAAGAGGTTTTTGGATCTAATTTAACACCAATTTCCATAGGAATAAATATATGATTACAATCATATTAATTATTGTAAGAATATTAGTATCATATTTTGATTGAGATGTAATAATCGATTTATGATTTTGACACATAACCATGCCTAGAATTGTTTTATAACATTCCTAAATTAGTCATTTTAAACCATTGGCTTAATTTATTTTTATTTTAAGAATTAAATTATTATCACTACTAATAATAAAGAGATCATCAATATACAAGACAATGATAAAAACATAAGTGTTTTCAAAGTATTTACAAATAAATCATTATCATCAAAATATAAAACCAAGCTCTTGAAAAAAACCATTAATCTTATCATACCAAGATCTAGGATATTTTTAAGATCATACAAAGATTTATTAATTTTACAAACATATTATTCTTTGTCAGTTTCATCAAATCCGTAGGTTGATGCATATAAATTTCTTCTTTCAAGTCACCCTTTAAAAAGGCATTTTTGACATTATTTGGTGAATCTCCCAACCATGTTGAGAATATAGAGCTAAAATCATTCTAATATTACTCTTTTTTAATAGGAAAAAGTTTTCAACATTATCAAACCAAGTTTATGAGTAAACCCTCTAACAATTAATCTAGCCTTAAATTTGTCAATATTACCAGCAGAGGTATATTTAATTTTATACAACCATATAGAACCTACAATGATTATTTTAGGAAGAAGAAGAACTAATTAACAAGTTTTATTCTTGATGAGTATTTTACTTAGCTTCCATGGTTATAATCCATATTTAATCTAAATTGTCTTCTTCAAAATATTGAAGTTGAACCTCATAAACAATTAACAAGGCATGATAAAAATGTGGACTGTGGGTCACCTTTCTCAGATCATTAGGATGAGAAATTGAAACAAAAATTTTATACCATTTAGGAATTTTTTTTTGAGACAAATATTGATAAGACTCCCCCTCCATGTCTACATCCATCATGTCATAATAAGGATGATCTATCTCTTATAAGTCGGTTTCGATATTGTTTGAGGAAGAATTATTAAAGTGAAGAGATTTAGGAAATGGAAAGGAGGTAAGAGAGGTATATTGACACAATGTTTTGGTAGTATGTTGTTATTGATGTCAAAAGGAGTGAGCAAATGAAGGTTGATTGGTAGTGTCAGTTGAGTTGATTGGTCTTGGTGATGTTTCATGGTGTCTTGAGAAGTGTAGTGGATTGTAGGAGTGTGGTAGTGACTTGCAAAGGTATTGATGATTCTAGAGTTATTTCATAGAGTGTGGAAAGGGTTATTTTAGGGTTTCAATGTGAGAAAAGATATGAGAAGGTTAGTTTTGGTGAAGTAAGCATGTTCAAGGTGCTTGTTCTTGAGGCCTAGTCTACACAATGATGTATGATATGATGGAGTGAGTCATGTACAAGAATATTGTGTATTGTTAGATCATGGATGAAATGAGTATGAGGTGTTGAGACACTCTAAAGTTTCTCATAGTGTTGGTTTAGGTGTTAGACTTTCTTTTTAAGTCTATTGCTAGGCTTATTCCTTAAGAAAACATGCCATAATGAGGTGGATTCATAATTTATGTTGTATTTGAGAAAATGTGAGTATTGGAGATGTGTTTTAATGTTGATATAGAGGTGTGGTCAAAATTTTAGGTCTTAGTGTTGAATATTTTGCAAGTTATTGCACTTTTACTCATACCAAGTTTGTGATAGTGAGAAACCAAGGTCAAATTTGTCTTTTTGATGCTCATTGGCACATGAAATATATGCATGGTCGTCCATAATATTCATGGTAGTTAGGGAAAATACATATATTTATTTTTGTGGAATTATTTCAATAATTAACACCCAAACATTTATGAATAATTGTTAAGAAGCTAAATTGGTTTTAAACCCTCTTAAAACCCTAGGTATATAGTGATGGAGAAAACTTGATGGTACATGCCTAGAATATATTGTTTGTGTAATTATTATTATTATATGTTGTGTTGGACTCCTCAAAATTTATCTAGGTAAAAGTTAGGTGTCATGGCTATGTGGACGCCACTACAAAATGCAATTTTATGGAAGCATTTAGTTTGATCTTAGGTTTTGCATTGGATGAGGTGACTGAATTGGTTTTAGAGGAAGTATGGGAGATATAATTAATGTAAGGAGTGATTTAAAATAAATTTTTTATCCCTTATAATATTTTTGTAAGTCATTCTTTATTGACTATTTTTGGAGCAATTTTGGGCGTTTCAGGTGATCTCGTTGCAAAGGTGTTTTGGTGGCTATTCAATCTTATTTATCGAATCCTATATATTTTTTTATGAACTTCAGGTCATGATATTTCAATTGATATATTACAATTCCATGTATGAGGTCATTTGATGTGGGTTTGAGCTTCATTTCTACAGACTAGTTTTGGGGTATGCTGGTTGTCTTTGTTCTCAAATAGCTTCATGAGGCAAGATTATGGTGAAGAGTGATTCATTATTTCTAGAGGTTATTAGAGGTATTAGAAAAAAATTTATAAGTGTGTTAAAAGTTTTTGTGAAGGTTTGTTTCTCTATAACATTCTAGTTTTGACAAGTAGGCATTTTGGGTCTATTAGGCCTTCTTGAGTCTACGTGAGAGATTTGGGGTATGAAGATGGTATTTAAAACCTATATGGTAAATTATGTGATGATTATAAGTTGTTATTAAATATTTTTAGTGTATTTTATCTATGATTTCTGACCTAGGTGATTTGTAATATTGAGACATGTATATAAGAAAGTTATAAGGCTCATTTGAGCTAGTTAGTAAGGAAAAGTGTGAGCTAGAGGGGTGACTCCAAGAGGTGAAATAGGTTTGTGTGAACTTCAAGAGAGGGAAAATAGTGTGTGGCTATGTTATATAGTGTTTCTAGGGGTTAAATACATAGGTCATTAGGCCTAATGAACTTGGTAAATAATATCTTCAACGAGTTAAACTAGAGAGCATATTTGAGAAAAAGGAAGGAAAGAGAGCTTCATTGTATCATGGTTAGTTGTTACAAAATTTCAGAGGTTAAAATTATATCAAGTAGATTTTTTGGTGATGAGTCATCTTTAGGGTTGGTTCCTCCTTGTAAGGTTTGTGCTCTACTAAAACCAGGGGTTGGTGCTCCTTGTGGGGTTAGTGCCTCACTAAACCTAGGGTTTGGTGATCCTTGTTGAGTTGGTGATCAAATAAATTTGATTCATTTCTCTAATAAATTTGTGTTTTAGTGGGTTTTCTTCCCCTTGAGGGTTTCCCACTTATATATTATGTTCTTATGTTGATGTTCTCTCTTTTTCTCTTCTATGGTTATGTTCTTATGGATGTATGCTTAATGGTTAATTGAATGATTAATGGATGAAATTTTTTAAGTGAATGAAAAGTTTTATTGCTCACTGATTCACCCCCAGTGATTGTGCTTTGAAAAATTGGTATCATAGTAGGAACTTTGAATCAAGCTTAAAAACTTAATATGATCCTTGAAGCACATAATGGATCGGCTATGGAGATTTGTGATCAAAGTCCTAAAGGATCAGGTTAGGTTCTTAACAAGCATCACGTTTAAAGGAGCTAAGAGGATTATGTCAATAATAAGGAATGAGCTAGAGGATGAATAATCCAAAGATGAAAAATTAACCTAATGTATTACAAGGATGAATAATGAAGAATAATCCCTAATTTTTAAATTTCATTTCATAATAAAAATGAAGACATGATTTGGTAAATTAAAAATGGATGTTTAGGTCACATAATAGGAAATTAATGTAAATTTATCTTATTGATTGAATGAAAACCTAGTAGGATCAATAAGGTTTTGTGACAATACATTTGCCAAGATAGTTGGAAAAGGTTCCTTAAGACTAGATAATTTACTTAGTGTGAGTCAGATGTGTAGTCAAGGGGTACACATTGACATTGTATACCAGAGGATGTGACATAAGAAAATTCAAGACAAGAGAGTTGGTTGCTAAGGTTAAAATAACTGAAAACAACATGTATATTTTGAATGAAATTAAGAAGTAAAGCTTCTTCATGAGCAAGGGTGATGAAGGATGGCTATGACACATAAGGATGGGGCATCTGATTTTTGATAATTTGGTCAAGATAATTACTAATAAGTGTGTAAGAAACATTCCCAAGATCAGCAAACCAACAAATACCTTGTGTAAAACATGTAAACATGGAAATAAAAGTATGAGGAAGTTTAATTCTAAATAATAATATACCCCAAGACCTCTAGAGTTGATACATATTGATCTATGTGGACCTAACAAGGTTCAAATTTGTAGTCAAAAAATCATGCACTTTAGACATTTATTTATCCCGGTCTCATACTACTATTTAGAAGGTTATTGAGTGAAGAAAGTACTAATTAACCCCCGTCCTTTTGGCCATCTTGTTTATTTTATTTCATAATTTGTGACCTATTGCACCCATATGCCTAGCCATTTTCTAACATTTTGTGTTATTTTAGCCTTGGTTGGGGTGCCCAGATTAGTATTGGGGCACCCATGGGAACACTGGTTCTACTGGGGTGCCCGGCCTCTTTTAAACTTTCCCCCTTTTAGGCCTCTTCTAGCTATTTTACATCTTTATCTTTCTTGTAGTCAGCCTTTTTAGGGTTAATTACAAAATTAGAGCAAGAGAACCCTATAAATATAAATTTATGGAACTATAATGAGGGACCTAACATTACTTACTACTATCACTCCATCTACAGTTGCAACCATCTATTGCAATGACATCCACATAGCTCCATCATAAAGGCACACGCTAGGACATCAACATCACACTTCATAGTGGGAGGGATTGTATTCTATTATATGCACACATTCTATTATATTTTCTACATTTAGCTATTTCTCACTATTTCACAAAGTGCAACTGATACAAGAGAACCTAGGGCACGAAATGGACACATGCACCGTAACTACATCCGAGTTCGAAATGTAGTGCAACGCTTAGTTAGTAAGCTCACTGTTGTGGTAACTAAGGTCAATCTCAGCCATTCATCTCGCATATTTCTTTTTTATGGTTTTAAAACTTCATTTTGGTCTTTTAAAGGTCATTTATTCCTATTAGAATACTTTAAGCATTCTGCGACAAGAAGTGGACGTTATCACGGTCATCCGCAAGACTTGTGAAGATCAGTTATAGACCTTTTTCGTAGAATAGGGACCATTTTTTTCTTACCAAAGCAACCGTGGGCACCCCAATCCTCTCCCAGGTGCTCTAGTCTAGACACATCACCCACATATGTCCTCTACAGGACCCCGACATAGTCACTCCTACTTTATGATTTTCTATTCATCACTGCAACATTATCTAATAAGTGTCTATTATTACCTGAATTATTTCATCTTCTCTCTTGCACATTAGGGTTTAGTATTTCATTTTACATATTTTCTTAGATCATTAGCCTATTTATTTAGTACATTTACTTACTTTAGTAAAAATTTACATAAATTATATTAACTATCTTTATACTACATAGTTTAGTTCAATTTTAGTTAATCATTTTGGTGAACCCGACTCGCCTACATACTCCTAGGATCCTCATTATTCTTAGGGTTTCTTCATCATGGCTATCTCCATTCATGAATTTTTTCTTCTTCATCCTAAATTATGAGCTAAAATCATCAATATTTTATTCATTACTCCACTTCTTGACATCACCCATCTTAATATAGTCTATAACACCTTTCATGGATGAATTCTCTCACCATATTGCTTTTCCATCTATTCCTCAGGCTGAGATTTCTACTTTTGAAAATGACCCGCCATTATATATCATCTGTCATATTAAAAATATAGGTGTAAAGTGCACCCTAATTGATAATGGATCTAAGATCAACTTGTGTCCCATGTCATTCCTTCATCACCTTGGCCTCTCCGATCATGACATTAGCCGATATAGTATTTAATTGTGTTCTTATGATGGTTATGTTTGTCCATGTGTAGGTCACATTATATTTCCCAATTACTATTGGCATAAAAACTATCCACATTGTCTTCTTTTTCATTGATTTCTTGGTCTCTTATAAATTTCTGCTTGGCAGGCCATGGATTCATGCCATGCAAGCCATTGCATCTACTGTACATCATTGTGTTAAATTCCTTCATGAAAACATTGAACATACTATTCCTCATGACCGTGACCCATTCCAATACTATGATTATGCTCCTAATACTAGTCTTCCTATTCCACGTACTAATAATACTAATGATCCCCGATCTATGGCCAAATTACCTCACTTACTACCACTTGATGGTATTGTTTGTGTGATAGATGTAATATATTCTATACCACTTGATACTAGTACTACTATGATTCAGGGGCCCATCTAGTCTATGTACATCTCTCTATCACATTCACCTTCACTTGCACCACCTACCTTAGCATGCCCACTATTCACTTGTACACTTTTCATGAATAACTCATATTGGGAACACATTCCATTTTATCCTATATGTGATTTCACTATCTATTCCTATGATGGTTTAGCTTGTCTTGGTTTCACTTTTGAGGATATTCATCCTTCCACTCATAACCCTCATCTACACTATGGCTTCATCACTATTACTGTCGCTTATGGTTTTCATGAGTATTTCATCTTATGGTCTACTTATAACAAACCCCTCATCTGCCTCCACTCACTTTAGGGGAATCTTAGCTTACTTATATTGGAGGCACATTAGATCCTATTCATATAGACATTTCATTTCCTATGCGCTTAGGTCATGTTTTAATTTGTAATAATTCTTCTCTTGGCTATTCACAAAATTACACTTGTTGGTATGCACACAACCGCCCACTTCCTCCATTCACTCGATGAAGAGTATGCTATGGGCATGTAAAATTTTTAGCTTAACGGCTCACCGCATGATCAACGTAAACTATTGCTTACTAGGTAACCAATGCTTATCCATATGACTTTGATCTAGAGGATGACGATCTTCTTGATGACTTTACATGATCTTTCTGGGAACACACACTTGGGGGGAATAACACTTCACTTCCCCCCCCACTTTGTCTTAGCATAGATACATTTTTCATTGTTCTATTTTCACACACTTGTTAGGCATACTCATCATATATTTTAGCGTCATTACCCGATGAAACACTTTTGTGCTTCAGTTCACACTTGATTGTTGATGTATTACTACTACACTAAACCCAAACACACCGCATTATAGGAATTACACATGCACTTCATCACACATTATGTTTCATATACCCTACATTCTACATTTAGTGTAAATTTTTTTGAAACTTGTGCATCATATCTACACCTTTTTCTATGCATCTTACATGCTAAAATACTTATCCTATATATCACATTATTTGTTTTTCTAAATTTCTTACATATTACACTCGCATATCTTCAACCTATTCTATATATTATACTATTCTTCATCATATATGAGTCTAGCATTACATTCCTATTCTACCTACATAATTCACATGTCACTTTATGCATTATGCCTTAGATGATCTACGCGTATAGCATTGAATTCTACATACTATACGCTCGTAGGCATACTACACCTATGGAACACTACATGACATTACTCTACATCACCCATAGTTATACATTTTATTCACCTTACATTTTGCACATCCTACATATCTTCCATTTCCATTTACACATAGATTACTTACACATTCCACTCATCATATGGTCATATTTCATCCTTACATACACTACATTGTCTTTTACATTATGCTTTTCCTACCATATGATGCACTTTAGTTCCTTGGTCCATACTCGACTGCCTAGGATTTATCAATCAAATGGACCTTACACATTTTTCTACTTTAACTTCCACCATGCAACATTTCTAGGCTAGTTACATATGATTTAGGCTAAATATTCACCTATTCCATCCTTTTGTAGTGGTATACACCTTAGGTTACATAACCAATCCCTTCTTACTCATCTCATCATGACATATGCTTTAGGCTAAATCATCAAATATTATATCATTTTCTAGTGGTCTACACCTTCAATCATATCACCATACCATCCTAAAATATTATAGTGATTTATGCTTAGGGATAAATCCACAATTGTACCTTAATCTTATAGTGATATACGCTTAGGTATAAATCATCACTTGTCCATTCATCATATAGTGATATACATTTAGAATAAATAATAACTCCATATGTCATTTTTTCATGATATAGACTTGTCTATAAGGTTCACACACATCGTCATTAGGTCACATCTCATCACTACACCTACACATTCCTCACAAAGGCGTTGGATATAACACACACAACTTGACCATTTCCCAATGACATAATCTCATTTATGGTTCATTCTTGACTACTGAGGGGGTAAAAATGAACCTCATTGTATACATTTCCATCCACTCGGGGAACATGGATCCTATCATTCCATTTTGCATTCTATTCAATCTATCTCGCAACACATTGTATATTATTGTTGCTTATACTCTTTCTTACTTTTGTTGTCCATGATCACTTTATTACACATGCTAGTTAGCTTACTTATATGTCATTTATCTATATCACAAACACGTGTTCTTTCACACATTTTTATAGTTTTGATCACAGATACATGTATCTTACATGCAACATGGATGATCACCTTTTACCCTTCATACACTCGGCCGCTTGGGGCATCCACATACGTCTCTTCTAGGTACTATTGTTTCATTTTGTACTTAGCACTTTCCATTACTAGGTTCTACACACTTTTTAAATACTAGTTATCTATCTAAAATGCTAATTGTAGTCATTTTTATACCATTACAACAACATTCTAATCCCATGCACACTAGCGTATCACCCAACAGGTGTTAGGAACTCACCCGAGGCATGCGCGAGTGTTGATCCCCTCCTTTATGTGAGTCTTGTGAGAATACATTGATATGGACACAAACTTAGATGTAAAGGGTAAAAGAACCATGCATTCATTTTGAGAGCTTAAGATGAGTTATTATATCATTATACCTATCTTGATAACAAGAGAAACATCATACAAATAACAAATCTGATCCATACCATAAAGGAAATGCACTAGGTTTTACACCCATGAACAATAAATATTTAGAACAAAACCATATATTTCATATTGATCATAGTTCAGAAACCATATTACATTCATCAAGGCCATGATAGACCAATATATTAATGCAGATAAGATTCATACATCAGAATTCCTAACTATGCTTCCCATATTACAAAGAATTTATCACAGCCCCATCCATATGGGAAAGCTATTCAATCCTATAGTCCTCTAAATGAGAACCTCAACTCTTGGAATATCCTATTATTTATACAAAGCTCTTCCCTTTTATTATCTCTCTGGTCACACTCTCTTCCGTGATAGAGTCTCCTTCTTTACCTAAGATATATGTATATAGTTGAATCACCCACCGCCATGCCTTACTTGGATCATTTTTCAAGTGTCAAGGGGGTCCTCTAGTGGAGCATGCTTATTCCCATCTAGGCTCTCCACTCTCTGTAATGATATATTTCTGGATCCTTCCATTGAATGGAATATTCATTTCTTAACCACCAAGTTGCCAGGATGGCACCTTATCCAATCTACATGCTAAGTCAGTCACAATTGTCTCATGTGCTCCCTGGAACATCGAATATGGATAAATACTGAAACCATTTACTTTTCCTTGCACATGCACCATGGGTTCTATTAAACCCTTCTAAAATACCTGTTCTATATGCCTTTACCCTCACACCCTTTCTCATATTTGTCTCACGTGTGCACACACATTTTTATGCTTAGCCAATATTCTCGAGGCCCAACATCACCCCACATTAAGCTTGTTCTCGTGTCCTCTGGAAAACCTTTTCTTCAAAGAATAAAGAATGGTGGGACTCTAAAATATTGGAATAAAGAATTAAGGAATGAAGAATGAGGAGTGAATGAATTAAAGAATGGTCGGAATGAAGAAGAAGTTTTTTTATTGTTGGAGTGGGAAATCTTTTCTTGTATGCACCTCAAGATTCTCCCAGGCACATCTACCTCACTCTATGCTTATTAAAAGAAGTCACCTAATATGGTTCTCACCTCCTCAAAACTTAGCTCATCTCCTTTGGAACTCATCATATCAAAAATCATTTCTAGTTTGTTTGCCAAAATAATTGAGCACGTCCATTTTGTGAGTGATCCGGGGTATAATTCCTATAGCCGACTTATGATCAAGCCTCTCAGAGTGTCGATGGCTTCAGATTTCTTCTATGCCTCATCCAATATCTTATCTCACTCTGATATGTTCCCCTTATTATTCTCTTGAAACTCCTTGAGTTCTGCTTCATGTGTAGCAATTATAATGCTTGTTACCCTATCATTATCAATGCAATTATCATAAGTAACTTCAGCAATTTGCACGGTGGCCTTTACCTCAGCAAGGAGTTTAGTATACTGAGTGACTATCTCTAAAACCTTCAGCTCCTCCCTCTTTTATTGGTTTCCCAAAGCTGCCTCTTTCGCAGACTCTAAGGTGAGTGGCCTCATTTCAATTGTGAGGATGCAAGTCAAATCCTCTAGGAATTGCAAGGTTGATTCACACTTTTCTCGGGTGGTGCTAGGTAGGGATTATTTAAGACAATAGCATCCGTAATCATCTCATTTTTCTTATATACTTTGTGCACCCTTTCCTTTTCCTCTTTCATTTCAAGCCTTAACTATGCATTGATTTTCTCTTCTTTGTTAGGTCCTTTCTCTTCTTGAGGAGATCCTCCTCCTTCTCCAATTCCCCTTCTAGGAATCTCACCCTATCATTCCTCCCAAAAATTTTGGCCTCAACCTCAACTAAAACCTTGTTGAGTGCATTACATACTTTCTCATCTGAAAACTATTGAGCACTCACCAGAAGTTGATTGCTTTGGCCTCGGCATATTCATTAGTGTCCTTGGCTCACTTCGAACTCAAGCTCATCAACGTGGGACTCAAATTCCCAAGATAACATCTTCTGGTCCATGGGTACATGCCTTATTCATCAAATGAAGACATTTCCAAGAGTTGTTTTGTTGGAACGATGCTTTGGAAACACGTGCATAACACCTTACTTGGATCATTGATATAACCCATTCCTTACCCTTTTTATTCTACTACGCTCTTCCAACCTGTTCTCTTAGCCTTTGGAAAGCTTCTGCTAGGATGGGGTCTCCACCTATGTTGCCATACTCTTTCCCAATTATCTCCTCTTGTATCTCCTTGATCACTTCATCCACAATGTGATCTACATCTTGTTCTAGCAAGTCCTTAATGATGTCAGCCACTTCTCTCTCTGCGGCCTCCTTTATTTTCTCCTTGGTGAGGCTTGGGGTCCTCTGATCTTTCGTGTTCACCTCTTTACTCACCCCTCTGCCTTGAGCGTCTACTTCTTCTTCGCCATCCTTCTCTTCATTTCCTTCTTCTTCAGAGTCATGTACCTTGTACATGGGATGGTATTGAGCTTCTTCGTGCTCTTCATCATATTTTTCTCCTATATAGGCCTCTAGGCTCTCTGTCTCTTCTGAGTCTTCCTTTCCTGCTATCTTCTACTTCTTCCTAACTAGTGATTCTAGTATAGGAGACTCTTCCTTTTCTTCCTCTTCAATAGTATATTCCTTGGTGATTCTTCTTATGTGGGAGGATCCTCTTGCTTCAACACTTCTTCTTCTAGGGTCTTCTCCCTAATTGGGGACTTCTTGTGTGTGTAAGTTCTTGGCTTAGCACTTGTTTTGAGCATGCCCACATATTGTGTTGTTTGTACACTTGGTGCCTTCTTCTCCTACACTTCTTCTCTCTCCCTCTTCTTTGGTGCAACCTTCTTCCTCCCTGTGGGGTCTTTTGGAATGGATACATCATTCTCCAAGTTGGTGAATTTCTTAAAAATTTTCTTGGTGAATAAGTATACGCTCATTGCAGTCCTTCTAAAAATTGGTAGCGTCAATGGCTTCATCATTTACACTTTTTGGGAGAAATAATTCTTCACCTATGCACACTCATTTGGGTAAATGAGATTTCTACACATCTTGCAGTGGTCTTGGTCCAATTCACTGAAGTCTAACTTTATCCTTTTAGCCTCCTTAAAATGGTTGACCCCTTCCTAGAAATACTGTGCGGTGAAAGAGAATGGAAATTTACACCGTGGACTCTTAGTCCCATTTGTCAAAGTGAATCTTACAATGCAGAAATGTTGATATATAACAAACTCAACCTCTCCATCTACAAGCACAAGAAGTTTCTTAGGTATCCTCCACTCTACCTTGAATGCATCACACATTCACTTTTACCATTTCTCTAGGCATGCCTTGTGGGAGGCCGTCATGGTATCACAAGTATACTTCTCAAATATTTTCACGTGTGAGAAATCTTCATTTGTATACTCCCATATGAACTTCTTTGGCCCATCGGGTACTCCAATATCTAAGAAAATGATGGTGAGGAATATTTTTCCAAACATTATCTTGTCCCCCTCCTACGTGCTACTAATGATTTCATCTTCAATAAAGGCAAAAATGAGTAGATGTCCTTTTGAAATTTTCTGACATAAATTCAACCATGCCTTGTTTACTTGTGTCCACCTTTCTTGACCATTCAGCTTGGTAACCAAGTGTGTGGCCATCCTCATTATAGGGTCAGGATATATGTGATATTGAAGTAGTGCAAACCCTTCTTGTAGTCATAGGCTTCCAAAGTCTCCTTTATGGCTTCCTTATCCTCCAAGTCGTCATCTATGGAGTCCCCTTCACAAATCAAGCTAGTAAATTTTGATATGAGATGAGGGGTTATGTGTATTTTGTGGCCTAAAAATAGAAGTGGTCTTCATGTATACACAACATCAACCACTAGTATAACCACTTGGGCTTTCCAAAATAGGGAAAGTCATATAGTTACAAAACCCAACCTTACCCAACTTCACCTTCACCTCATTATTGTAGATCGACATTCCTTCTGGTGTCCTCTTATCAGTTGGATGAACTAGTTCCAATGCCATCTCCTTCTCTATGGTACTCGTGTGATGATTGTAGTCGCTCATGGCAATATTCCTAATGTGTGATACCCATTCTTTCCCCAACAACAATCCATCTGGGTACTTCATCTCTATATACCACTCCTCATTCTAACTAATTATGACAATTTGTTTCCATTGAAAAGAAAAATGTAGTTCACAAAGTGTTGGCAAGCAAAATGTAGTTCCAAATGTGTAAGGAAATCCCAAACCACCTTCTAGACCAACTCAAATGCCAGTTGTTGTAGCCCATGTACAAGAAAATAATGTGTAGGCTAAGGGGAAACAAAGAGATGTTTCATCCCCATTTAACATCATTGAACAAATGAAGAAGACAAATGTGAATATATCTATGTGGGAATCACTATCCATCCCAGGCCAAAGGGATCTACTACAAGTTGCCATGAAGAATTGGTCAACTTCAAATCAGCAAGCTCATATGCAAAAGAAGGTACTCACAAATGTTGCTCAGCCTAAGGGGAAGCTTGGAGGACAACAAGGTAAAGTTTTGAAGCCCCCTCCATTCTATGTTTCATTGATCATTGGGGATAAACTAGTACATAATTGTATGATTGATTCTAGGGCAAGTAGTTCTGTGATGCCCAAACAAATAGCTGATCAGTTGGGCCTCCAATATGAAGTCATATCCAAAGGGGTGGTGCAACTAGATGGGACAATAGTAACAACAATAGGGGTAATTAAATATTTGAGCCTCACTTTGCATGCATGCCCCAATGTCACTGTTTTGCAAGATGTGTCAGTGATAGATTTACCACCACTTTTTGCCCTATGTTTGTCAAGGGATTTCACAGCTAGAATTGGAGGCTATTTATCTACTGATTGGTCACACATGTTGTTTTAGACTAGATATGGAACTAAGGCCACAATCAGGTATGAACCTATTAAAAACTTTCACATTGAGCCTCATACTCCAAGCCCTAATCAATGATAACTATTCAACATTTGATCAAGAGGATTATCTAGGCACATATGAAGCTAACACCAAAGCTGGAAGCATCCCAAATTTGACTCTTGATGAATGGGAAAGCAAGGTACATGATTTTTATCCCTACGTGGAAATAGAGGAATCGAACTAGGAGTTTATTACATGCAAGAAGAAAATCAACCTATTCCTAAAGCATCACCAAGCTAGACCATAAAGATGACAATGAGGTATGGCAGTTGTTATTTGATGGATAAAGAAGTAGACAAGGTATAGGGGGCTATGCTTCTTTCACCTCAAGGCATTAAGTATTATTCAACTTTTAGATTTTAGTTTGCATGTTCTAACAACACTGCTGAATATGAAGCTTTGATACATAGATTGCATTGGTCGAGAAAGAGAGGTATCAAAAATTAGAAGTCTTTGGTGAGATTGAGCTGATTGTTAATCAAGTTAAAGGACAACATGCTACCAAAAATGACCTACTCAAGAGTTATAATAATAGGGTTTGGGACCTAATTGAGGATTTTGAAGGCTTTGGCATCAACTCCATACCTAGGAAAGAAAACCAAGCTGTTGATAGAATTTCAATAGTTGGAGCAGCCTTTGATGTTGTGGAAATTATCAAGGAAGATAAAGTGAAACCAAACATTCATGTGATTATAAGGCCATCAAAGGTTAAAATAATGTAAGTTGGAAAGTGTTTGAAAGTGACCAACAAATCATCAATTTCTTGCAAGAAGAAGTTGAGTTCTCAACCAAAAATCAGGAAAAGTTAGAACAACAATATGGTGATCAAGTGGTACAGCTGAGAACCAACAAACTACCAAAATGACTTGTCACTTTGGAGTCCATATTTAATCCTAATGATCAATTTAGGAAGGAGAAAGAAAACATCCAATTCAAGGGAGAATATTCAATGCCCATCTCGGTGGGAGAAGGCAAATCACTTCAAATTGGTAAAGTGGCAACCAAGCAAGAAAGGTATGAGTTTATGAAACTTTGCCAAGAGTTCCCAGATATATTTTCTTAGAGCTATGAGTACTTGAGGGGTTTCAATCCCAAGCTATCTCAACACACAATTGAATTGGATCCAAGTGCTAAACCCATCAGGAAAAAACAAAGACCGGTCAATCCACACATGGAGCCTCTCATGAAGAAGGAATTGAATAAGTTAATAGAGACAAGTATCATATTTCCCATCAAGCATTCAAGCTGGGTTGCAAACTTGGTTCCAGTTAGAAAGAAGAGTGGAGAAATCAGATTGTGTGTAGACTTTAGAGATTTGAATAGAGCATCCCTCAAGGATCATTACCCACTTCCTTCTATGGAGCAGATTTTGCAAGTTTTTGCTGGATCTGAGAGGTTTTCATTGCTAGATGGTTATTCAAGGTATAATCAAATCATGGTAAAGGAGGATGATCAGTTCAAAACAACCTTCACCACCAAATGGGGAACCTATGGATATAGGAAAATGCCATTTGGGCTGTCTAATGCCGGAGCTACCTTTTAAAGGGAAATGGATATGGCATTCAAGGGATTGATCAAAAAAATAGTGTTGATATACCTAGATGATATTACTTTATTTTCTAAAAGTGTAGCAGATCATATCTTTCATTTGAGACAAGTGTTCCAAAGATGTAGAACATTTGGGGTATCCTTGAATCCCAAAAAATGTATTTTCCTAGCTCATGAGGGAAAGATCCTAGGCCACATTGTTTCCAAAGAGGGATTAGCAATTGATCTAGAGAGGGTTGAAGTAATAAAATCACTACTATTACTGAGTCACAAGAAGTCCCTTCAAATTTTCTTGGGAAGAATCAATTTTTTTCGAAGGTATGTTATAGACTTTACAACCCTTTTCAAGCCAATAACTATGATGTTGAAGAAAAGTATGGCTTTCAAATGGACAGCTGAAGGTAACCAAGTTTTGAGGCAATCAAAGAGGCTATCTCACAAGCTCTAACTCTCATTAACCTAGATTTCTCTAAATATTTTATCCTTTATGCATTTGGCGGTGATGATACAATTTATGCAATTTTAGTATAGAAAAACAAAGAAAACGCAGAGCATCCAATTACCTTCTTTAGTCAAAACTTGTAGGACTATGAGGTGAGGTATTCCTTCATTGAGAAGCATGTTATTTCTATGATTAGGAGCTTGAAGAAATTTAAGCATCTAATTTCAAACAACAAGGTTCGATTGCTAGATTCTCATGTGGGAGTTAAGGAATTCCTCCTCAACAAAGACCTAAATGAAAAACATGCGGGGTGGATTACTCGTGTCGTGGAGTATGACATTGAGATCTAAGTCACCAAGCTAGTCTCGAGGAAAGGGATTGTGTGAGCAGCGGGTCTTGAGCAAGTCGATGGAAGAAAACAATGGGAAGGATATTGTTTTGGCATTGCAAGACAACCAAGAAAAAGAGGTTTTCAAGAAAATAATGGTGGTATGCTCACTCCTTGCTGAACCCAACACATAATGTAATTCTTACAAACAAGCCTATGCCTTCCAAAGATGAACAAAACCAAGAGAAGACACTTTAGATTGCAAGCTATCCCATATGCACTTGTTGATGGTGTCATGTTCAAAAAGGATATAAATGGAGTATCTTTGAGATGCATTGGGAAAAATCAAATTAAGAGAATGTTAGAGGAGTTCCATGATGAATCAGCTAGGGTCATTTTTCTCCAAGAGTGATAGCCCTCAAGATTATGAAGGCTAGCTATTATTGGCCCAAGATGTTTAGTGATTGTTATGCGTGGATTAAGAGGTGGAAAAATTGTACATTCTTCATAGGTAAGGAAATATTAGCAGCCCTTCCATTGCACCCAATTTTAGTTGACCAATCATTCATGCAATCGGGTTTGGACTTCATTGGAGTCATTAACCAAAACTCAAGCCAAGGACATAAGTGGATTGTAACAGCAACATACTACTTAACCAAATGGACAGAGGTGGTGGCACTTAAAGAAGAAAATCAATCTAGCATTCTAGACTTATATGAGGGATAATAACTAGATTTGGTATACTGTCACTATAATATTAGTTAATGCATTGGAATTCATAGGATCAAAGGTAACTAAATGGGCTATTAAGAACGGGATCTATTTGAGAACTTCATCAAATTATTACCCTCAAGGTAATGGCCAAGACGAGTCTACAAACAAGAACCTATTAAAGATCATCAAGAGGACTCTTGATGAAAATCAGAGGACTTGGTACACTAAACTTAAATTAGCCTTATGGGCTGATAGGATAACTCCCAGGAGATCCACTGGTAACTCTCCATTCAGACTTGTTTATGGAAGAGAGGCAATCTTTCCTATGTCACTTGAGTTGCCAACGTTGGAACTCATGAAGCAATTGGAATAATTGGAGTTTGAACCCATGGAGGTTAGATATGAAGAATTGATGGAACTCCAAGAAATAAGAGAGCATGCAGCCCAAACAATGGAGAAGGACCAAGCCTTGATCAAGAGAACATTTGATAGGAAAGATAAGGCTAGAACCTTCCAAGTTGGAAATTTAGTGTTGAAATGGGATGCAGACCGAGAAAATCCAGGAAGGAATTCAAAGTTTTATGCCATTTGGAGTGGCCCCTACATGGTCACAAAATGTAAGAAAAACAATGCCTTCCAATTGTATACATTAGATGGTGAAGAACTGTAGATTCCAGTTAACTGAATCCATCTAAAGCATTGCTACTAGAAGGGAAACTTCTCACCTTGTACATATTAGCTTAGATTTTCATTCCTCCAAGTGGTTGTTCACATTGTTTTGTTGTAGCTTAGTTTCACATATCCCTAAGTGCTTTGGTAAAAGCTTTGTTGTCCTAAGGATGCATCTTTATAGGCCATGCTTTAGATCAAGTGATGTTCTACTCTCACAATCTTCTTTCTAGAAATTTTCTAATGAGTTGAGAGTACCAAACAGTTAAGTTGATGAATCCATGCCCAATGGATGCTTTAAAGGCCACTGATCATTCATCCAGTAGGTGGATGACCCCCCGAGTCACCAAAATTGTTATCCTAAATAAGCCCCTTGCTTATTTTGGCTAACTTTCTTTCATTCCTTCCTTCCTTGTGCCTCAGTCAAATTTTTTCACTTTTCAAGCACTTAAAATTATCTAGAAATGGTTTCATCAGATAGAGGATTTTCTCACCTTTCTAGAAAGGTAAAATTTTCCTTCTAACTCCTTGTATTTTGTAAGTTATGGCTTGGTAGAGTTTTTGAGGGAAATTTTCCTTGGGAAGGTCCGCAACCAATAGGAATGTGCCACATGGCAGTGGAATGGCGGGTCAGTGGAGGTAAGTTGGAAAAATCACCAAGGAGTGGGTGGGGCAAAAAGATTTTTTTTTTCCTATGGGCCTATGGAGGAAAAGAAATGGCTTGAGGCCCATGCCTAATGAGGAGGTGCCACATGGCGGCGGAGATCGGACCGGCGGGGTAAGTTGAAAAAAGTGGTAAAAAATGGCGCAAAGGAAATTTTTTTGCCCAAAACCGCGTTGAATGAGAGTGTGCCATGTGTCCATGAGATGAGTGGGAGTCGAGAGGGTGGATTAAATTTTTGATTTTTTCAAAAATAATAAAAAAGGGCACAAAGAAAAAATCTTGGCCCGAAAGCCCGCGGAGGAGGAAAAGAAATTTGCAAAGGGCCCGCGGACCAACCGGAGGATGACACGTGTCCAATCATGGTGGAGGGCGGAGGCACGGAAGGATTTGGTGAAATTTTCCAAAGTGTTCAAAATGGTGCAAAGGAAATTTTTTTCCGTGGGCCCGTAGAGGAAAGAAAGTTGATTAAGGCCCGCGCCAAATCAAAGTGTGCCACGTGGTAGCGGAGCGGCGGGGCACGGGAAATTTTGGATTTTTTTCCAAAATTCAAAAAGGTAAAACGACCATTTGAACCCATGAACGAATGAGGAAGTACCACATGGCAAAGGTGGACCAAGAGGGGCATAGAGATTTTTGGGGATTTTTTCCCAAATTCAAAAAGGAAAAAAATTGTAGGTTTCGCCTGCCCATCCAATTTTTGCCCAGCTTTTCCCTAAATCTTTAGAGGGGCATATCTTTCGATCCAGAGCTCATTTTTTCTCGATTTTGGTGTCATTGGAAAGCTATTGAAGTCCTCTACATGATGGAATCTTCAATTTTATTTTTGTTGGGTTTAGTGAGATAAAAATTAAAAATGCCTTTGGCATGGGGAAAAGAGAAGAACCGACATTCAACCACCATTTTTAATGCAGTATGGCTTCCATTCTTCTCCAGCATGGTCAAAAATCTTGGGGACTGAACTTTTAAGGGTACACATGCTATTTTGATGGATCTGGTCGGTGGTTGAATCATTCATTTCAATTTTCTGTGTTTCTCCTTCCTGAACTTATTTTTTTCATTGTTAAAAGCTAGATTTGGCTCTTTTGTAAAGGGTTGGACATTTTTTATGTTCTGCAGGCTCCCTCCTTCACCATGGCAAGTGAATTTGTGGAATATCGGACCTTTTTTATGACTACAACACATTTTTTACCTCCTTTGTTGTAATGCTCGTATTTAAAAATGGAAATGATAATGCAAGCTACTGTGAATGAATTTTCAATCCTTTTTGTTTTGTTTTCTCTATCCCGATCCTTCATTTCAATTTTAGCAATTTTTACATGATTTGTGTTGCATTTTTATGATTTGTGTCAATCTGCAGAAATAGATGTTCACCACTCCTTCGGTGTATCACCTTGTCAGGTTTAATTTTTATCTTCTTTTGTTTTTATTCTTGTCTCCTTGGTAGAATTAGAGTAGAATTTTGAGTTGAACCTCTACAAATTTCATGCATACATTTGATCAAAGGATTAGAGGAACCAACCTTCAATCTGGAGAATTTTTTTCCCATTTTTACAAGCACCACACTTGGGGAAAAGATTCCATGTTGTGCAATCACACTAAATGACCCAATTCTCACTCACAGATCTGAAGGTCATTTAGGGGGTGCTGTTTATTTGCACTAATCGTACTCCTTCCACTTTGGTTTGCAGATCAACCCTAATCACGTACTTAAATCTCTATGATTCTCTCTTCACACAAATCTCTTTTCATAGATGCCCTAGTTCACAAGAGCTCTTCAATCTCGTAATAGAAAGGTAAATAATAATGTGCCCAACTTCATACTTATAGATTTTCATCCCTTTCGAGAAATAAATACTATACCACCTATCGGTGAACTTAGCATTAAATGCAATTTTTTCGTTAAATACAACATTAAGTGCCCTTACCCATGCACCCAATCATATGCAAAACCTTCTACAACCTTCGGCGAGTAAAAAAAAACTTATCGACCAAATACTCTTACGTGCGTGTCTACAGCAGACCGAAGACACTTCTTTTGTCCTTGACCTGATTTTTCCCTTGTCTACCTCATGTTGTTCCTGTGCTTCTTATCCTTTGTACATGGTATTTTTAAAGCTATCTTGACACCAAAATTCTTATCCACCATTTCCATGTGCGTTCTTCTATCTTTCGCACCTTTAATCCTTTCATCTAGGCCATACAACTTTTACTACCATCTTGTATCACACTTCACACTACTCCCTTCACATTACTCCACCCCACACTAAATTAGATGTGCGGTCCTCTACACATACACAACCTTTTGAAAGTAATGTAGTTCTTTGGTGCACAAGGTGCAAAATAAAAATAAATAAAGGAACAAGTAACAAGAAATGAAAACACAAGGAAAGTAAATGTATAAAGGGAAATCCTAAGCTAACTGGCAATACTACCTTATTTATAAACATACGGAAGAATTATTTATAGTAGGGCTTCAGCCTACTCCCATTGAAATGGCTAGGTAACCTTGTCCCATCCAAGATTACTTGTAATCTAGAAGGCACTTGAATCATGGATGTACAAGATGATGTAAGGGCCCAACCAATGTAATTTTAACTTCCTAGGATGGTGTATAAACTTGGAATCATACAACATAACCATCTTCCCAAACTCAAAGTGCTTATTCTTAATATGAAAATCATGTCATGCCTTTTATCTATCCTTTTCAATCTTTTGACTCCATCTAGCAAGTGATCACCTTTCGTCTAACTGCATTAACTTGTCAATCCTTTCCTCAAGCGCTTGCTCATCAGGAAATCCTCCTACACATGCTATATGCAGAAATGGTAATATGAATTCAACTGGAAAAATAGCCTCTGTGCCAAACACCAATTGAAACAGTGTGGCATTGTTCAACCTCTTATAGGTTTTTCTATATGCCCATAGAATAAATGATACCTTGTCATCCCAATCTTGTCTTCCAACATCAAAATTTTTGGTCAATGTGTGAATTAGTATCTTGTTAAACACCTAAGATGTTCCATTTTCTTGAGGGTGATAAGGGGTAGTCTTGTGATGGGCCACCATGGACTTTACCAACAAGATCTCGATTGTTTCATTCAAAAATGTGTTCCCCTATCACTAGTTAAACTCAACAAACATCCATATATGTTGATTATGTTTTCCCATAAGAATCTCACTATTGTCGTTTTTGTGCAATCCTTTGTAGGCATTGCCTCTACCCATCTTATCAAGTAATCAATGTAAGTGATGATGTAACATGAGCCAGTCCTTCACCCGAGAAGGTGAAATTGGTCCTACAAATTCAATTTCCCATTTTTCAAATGGTTCATCAAGATGTTATCAATCACAAGGGAATTTTATCCCTCCTTCTAGGTTTTCCAAGGTGCTAGCAGTGGTTACAGGCCTTGCAAAATTTAGTATAATCCTGGTAAATACTTTCCCACCAAAGCCCTGCCATTAGAATTTTCCACATGGTGGTATTTCCTACATAGTTTCATCCTGTGATCCCACAATGCGCTTCCTCCATAATTACAACGCACTCATGTTCTAACACACATCAGCACAAAACCTCATCACGTCCTAGCTTGTACAAATCCCACTAATCAATATGTAGGGTACGACACGTATAGCTAACTTCTTCCTCTCCAAAGCCTTCATTCCTTCCGAACCACACCCATTTTAAGAAATAATGTAATATCCTCTAAGTCGAGGGCGTGCACCATAACCTAAACAATTACACATCTGGCATGGTATCCTTAATGCTCTACACATCCTCCCTAAGTCAATTATTGAAGTCTTGAGTTAATTTTTGCTAGTTTTACCACAATGAAAAGTCAAATTCTTGAAAGAACAGGACCCAACAACATATGTGACCTTGCAAAATAGGATTATTTACCAAATACTTTAGTGCCATGTGATCTGTGTAGAATATAAAAGGTGTTTCCAACAAATACTTCTTGAACTTATGCAACACGTAGATCATTGAGAGTGTCTTACACTTAGTAGTTGTGTAATTTTGTTCTGGTGTCAACTTCAAACTTGCAAAACAAAGGGGGTGATCAACAATCCCCTCACCAGGTTGTGCTACTACTACTCTAATGGATGTCCCCGAGGCTTCAACATGAACATAGAAAGGCTTATCAAAGGAAGGGAAATGTAGTATGGGTGCAGTAAAAGGCCTATCCTTCAAAGTTTCAAATACCTTCTACTGTGCTTCTCCCGATTAAAGTCACTCTTGTGCTTAAAAAAATTCTTCCAAGGGCGTGGTGATCTTGGCATCTCCTTTGATGAAATTCTGTAGTACCCTATATGCCTAAGAAATCCATGCACTACACTCGACTAGTAGTCTCTCTAAATCCCACAATAATAACAACATTGGTGGGATCCACTAACAAACCTTCCTTACAGATAATATATCCTAATAGGGTACCAAATGGAGTAGAAAGAAAAAATTATTAATGTTGAGGGATATCCTTAACTACCGAGCATCTTTTGAACATCAACCTCAAATTATCACAATGGTATTTTACCAGCCCATACACATTCTAGTCATCTAGGTATACTTGAAGAAATTTATGGATGAAGTCCTGAAATGCTTATACCATGATTCACGAGAGCATAATAGGCACATTCCTCAATCCAAATGACATGACCGTGTCGGAAAAGCTTACTCACTTAGTGGTGAAATTTGTATTTCTCTAGTCTTCCTTTGCAATCCTGACTTGGTGATACCCTAAGAATCCATCTGTGAAGGAATAGACCTTGTGTTTAGCTACTCCTTCCAGAATTTATTCAGTTAATGGGGTTGGAAAAGGGTCAATGACACACATTGCGTTCAAGTCCATGTAGTAAAAAAAATCCTTATCCTTCTATCCTTATTGATACTGATGACCATTGGGATTATCCACTCTAATTCCTCCACAACTTCAATGATGCCTGAAGAAATCATCTTTCTATCTCTTCCTTGACCCGTACGTGCAAGTTTGGATTCATTTGATAAGGTTTAATCAAAATCAGGCATGCACCATCCTTTAAATTGATTCTCATATCCCCAAGGAATTGTGAATTCCTTTGAGCTCATGGTACCCATGCAAGAATAAGTCCTAAAATTCACACAATAGATCAATGATCTTTGAAAATTATTTCTCTAACCAATAATCCCCAATGATAGCTTCCTTAGGTTCTTCCTCTGACCCAATGTTAACCTTATTCATTTTCAAGGGCTCATGGTAGGTGTGTACTTTCTCATCGGTGTTATCTATGACTTCACATGTACCCTTAGAATGGTTAACATCCAAAATTTCCATTTCTTCACCATCTATTACATAGACCATTTTTCCTTTTTCCTTTTCAATGCATATGTGCTCAAGTTGTATCTCTTTTTATTCCTCTTCATTGAAATGCATCTCCAAACTAGGTTCACCCAAAAAATCTAGTAACCTATCTTCTACCATGGAACTATCTCCCATTATAAGGTGCTTGACAACTTGCAACACCTTATCTACTGATGGCTTGGTACTTCGGTACTCAAAATATTGAATGAGATCAGCCATTAACTCCTACCAATTCCTTTTCTGATGATGTGTCTCTCGAGTGAATATACCATGTGCGTGCACAACCTTGTAAAGTGGAATACAACTTATGCACCCATAATAACAAAGGTGGAAATGCTTCTACACCTCCCATCCATGCTCCCTCACATGCTTGGATATGAAACGAGTGAGTTCCTTTCCATGGTAGTCATGTATGACAGTGGGCACATTACTTCTGGAGAACCTAACAGAGAATGTGACTCTCACCTTGAAAAATTCTATGATATTATAACGATGTGTAGCCCATTAATGCACTATAGTCTTGAGTAAGTTATAACTTAGAATTCCTCTTCTCATTATTCGATTTTCCACGAGCCTTGATTTCTCGTAAGAAATCACTAGGTTTGGCTCTTTGGAGTAAGTTGGAAATTTTTCCCTCCCAAGTGCTTGAATGAGTGTGCCTTTATTACCCTTATTACATATCCTCTCAATTTTCACCCAATACTCTCATAAGTCCTATGCACCCAATTGTCACATGTTATGCTAGTTATATCACTCATCAACTGAGCATCTTCAAATTGGATAACTCCTTCTATAGGATGAATTATCTCAGGGTCTCTGATGGAGTGCACATATATTCTATCAAGGAATTCTTCTCCAAGGGCTCAATATAGGGTGTTGATTTCCCATCTGTTAAAGGGATGATGACATGTTCTTCCTTGTTCTTGAAAATGATATACCCCTTGTTAAACTGTAGGTCGGTGTTGTTTTTGTAACACTAGGGGCACCCAAGTAATGCTAGAAAGTTATCCACCTCAGCTAGTGCCAAGAATTCAAAGTCCCCAGTGAACTTGGCCCCTTGAATAATGATAATTGCATCCTTCAAGACACCAATGGGCATTAATTTTGTCTTGTTTTCCATATACATCACATTCAAGGATGGTTGTAGTGTGGGCCTTCCCATTTGATTCCATGCATCCAAGGTGAGTACATTGACTTCCACGCCCATGTTGATAAAAATATTTCTCAGAAGCCATCCATCTACAATAGCATTCAAGGTTATTTATTTGTCATAGTCAAGGCTATGGGGAGGAAGGTTAGCATCCAGAATCTTACCTCTTATGCTTCTCCACTCGATGTCGATACCTTCTACCATAACCATTCTCCTAGCAAGGGAATGATATTCTCCTGCCTTAATATTTTACACACCCCGACCTCATCTAGATCCTTCGTGGCACTTCAACATTCTTCCTTTGCTCAAACTTCCTTGACTACTCCTTTAAACATTGGATCTCCCCTTGTAAACTATGAATTACATCCTTTTGGTCGTTAAAAAGGAATTCAAGGAGAACAACAGTCAGTGGACAAGAAGTCCCTCCTCTTTAGTAAGAGAGGTTCCCTTATTCAAAAGAAAAACTTATTTACATATGTACAGAGCATAGTTTTAGTATGGAAATTGGATATCATGAAAGCATTTTGGAAAATAGATCATCAATCACAAAAGTATAGAGGAATGAAGATGTGGAAATGAGCAGAAAGGCATTCTCTAGAATTATAGATGGAAAAATAATTCCTCAAGCATGCCAGAATATAATGAATTGGAATAAGACCATTTGTACTTGAATTAATGAGATGCAATTTGAAAAGACACACAGTTCTATAAATAACATCTATAAGAATACAAAGCTTCTTGGCATAATGTAGACAAATGATCTAACAAGATTCTACAGATAGCTGTGAATAAAAGAATTAGATGAACAAAGAAAGAAGATCCTTTTGTATTGATTTCTTTACTATTTCTTACACTTTAAAAAATAAGCCAAGTTCCTCTCTCAAAATGGCAAAGAGAGGCCACCATATAGTTTTACAAATCAGTTACTCTTGGTAACTACCTTTTTAATTAATGTTTAGTTAAAGGGCTTCCAAATGCAACACCCCAACTAATTACAATGAATCCGAGATGAGGAAAGAAAGAAAGGAGAAAAGTCAGGAGGAGAAGACAAGTGTTCATGATTGAGAAGGGCCCACTGATTTGAGGATCTACTGTCTAAACCTTTTTAACGCCTCTGCTATGTCTCTACCACGTGGAACTGATGTGTTGGTAGTGGACTGAGTCCAAAATCTGAGACACTTCTCCATATCTTTGTTAAATTCGATGTGTGTATGATAATCCTTACTTGCTTCTTCAATAAATGATCAAGAGAGTATATTTCCTTCATCTTTTCCTTGGTGATAGAATCCTCTTTGAATAAATTATCTTTGACAAAATCTCTGAATTGAGCTTTGATTTCTTGTAAAGAGAGGGGCACACTAGAGGTCTCATCATGGAGGTGGAAATGTATATCCTTGAAGGAAGATACCACCTAAAGTATTGAAGGCCTCACCCTTCGCCAACTATTTCTCAATTCTCTGAAAGCTTCCTCCAACACCTTGATTTTCCATTCCACATTGTATACCCATGACTTGACAAATTATATTTTGCATCATCAAAGACCTTGCTTGCCACTAAAATATTTTCATCGAGACTACCCCATAAGGCAAAGGTCTACTATACAAACCTGCTCCGAGTTTGAGCTCTTTATAATATATTTCCTATGGTGGAGGATAGTTTCGTTGTAAATTATTAACCTTCTCATTGAGTTTGAAGGCTTCACTAATGAAATTCAACCCTACAAAGAGCATATCATCCACCATGTCCTCCATAGCCCTTCCATAGATGGAATATTTGTGTATATCTTTGGTACTCTGGACTTCATCTTGGCTGAGGATCACAGGAGGCGGAAGAGTAGTTAGTGGGGTGGGGTCTAAGACTTTATCTTTGGACAACAGTGACTTGATGAGACCTACAAGAACCTGAGCCTGCTCTTCCAACTACTCTATAGTTTTTTGCCCTTTTTCCACTCTCCAAATGACCCTGGTGACTATTTCTTAAAGATTTTGAATCTCACCTTCAGGGGTGGACTCTCCCATGGGGATCCTTGAGAGCTCTAGATCAGATGCTTGCAAATCCTTCTCTCGGCTTGTCAACCTTAGGGTTGGCTATCGCAAGGAATTTCTGGCCCCTAGCATCGATACTATTTTATAGGTGGTCTTGGCCTTCTTGACAGGAGTAGGAGGGGTAGTTACAATAAGGATGCCATAGCATCAAAGTTAGGTCCCGAGATTTGAGAGGAAAACTTTCTCTTCCCACTATCAATGAAAGGTTGTACCCATGCAAAAGAGGAGGAAGAAGAAGAAGGCGGGGAGAGAGGACCAAGAGAAAGAGAACTCAAGGCACTCAAAGTGTGCACTACTATTGCCTCTAGTTGAGATATGAGTGGGGCACTCGAGGCTTCTGGTATAGAAGAGTTAATGGTGCTCGGAAGCTCAGTGCTTTAAATTTCCTTCTCTTTATCTGTTGGGGCTTCAGGAGAACTTACGGAGGATGGAAATTCACTCTCTTCGCTTTCACTGAGAACAATGATGTTCTCACGGTCCGAGGGCAATTTTTGAATGCTTCATAAGGGGATTTTCTTCAATAGGATCCTTCTTTACTTCCTTGATTTTCTTCTGATATACTTGGGTGGATGAGAAAGGAGTGGACGATGTAGGACCTTTATTTTATAAGGTAGGAGGGGTCAGTATAGGTGCTTATGAACCGGGTTTCGTGCCTCCTTCCTTGGTGTTGAGGAGTCCTGGAGGAGGACTCTCCGAATGCTTGATATGCTCGTGAACTCTCATGTCAAGCTAGATTTTAGTTCTCACTAGGACAGGGGCTAGGATTTCAGATGATCATCCTTCTACTTTTGAACCAATCCAAATCCTCTAATGGAGTGTGTTTGATCCTTCAGAACTTGGTACAAGTTAAGCTCTTGAATCGAGTTGGAGAGAAACCTGTCATAATGTCTCCTCCTTGCCTCAAATCATCAAAGACAATCAGCCCAATAGTCTTCTCGTGTCTACCCCATGGTGGTAATTTATTCCGAGGTTCTCAATAAATTTCTTCAAGTCAAAACAAGTTCTTGGCTTGAAGAAATGGACAGTGATGGGAGCTAGGGATCTCTCTATGTTTTGTGCATCTAGAGCCGTCTTACAGGTGTAGTTTCCCAAAGATATAGGGAAGTGCAGGCCGGTGATTTTCTTATCCCTACGGAGTTACGTGTAGCATGCCCAATTTCCTGCATATCTCGATCAAGGCCATTTTATCATTGTAGAACATAGGGAGCTTGAGAAGGGTGCTTTCATAACCTACTAGCCTCATATAGGAGAATTTTATAAACTGGATGAAGTACGCACCGTACTTTGATGTTAGGCTCATGGCTTCATCGTGAGAACCTCCTTGCAGTGTCGCTCTCTAGAAGTATTACAATGTACATGGTGAAAGCATCATTCACTCTCCTGAATTTGTGATTGCTAGTGTCTAGGGTGAATTGAGGACAATAAGAATATATAGGGTCACCTTTATGAGCATCAATGCATGTGAATCCAAACCATTTCCTTGAAGTCGCTAGGGTATACATCATATATGAAGTCATATAAAACTTCTTGGTTTGCTATACATTG
Source organism: Taxus wallichiana var. yunnanensis (assembly GCA_018340775.1). NCBI lineage: Eukaryota > Viridiplantae > Streptophyta > Pinopsida > Cupressales > Taxaceae > Taxus > Taxus wallichiana. The sequence goes on along the minus strand of CM031237.1, from coordinate 555,098,314 downwards.
GATAGTTGCTCTGCCAAGTTCATGCTGATGATTTCTACCAGTTGGTATTCTGAGTTCCCTCACACACCATGTTGATAAGTGGGCACATCTAGAAATGGAACTCATTGGTAGAGGGTAAGCCTATGATACGAGCTAATATGATTATAAAATATAACAGCTCCTCATTGAAATCGACATGAAATAGAGCTTTGGATAGACGAGACACCCCCTTTTTAGTGTTTTTAAGCTAAGACTTCGCCACCCTTGCCTTGTATTTTTCACTATCCTAGTTGAAGAGGACCATGCCTAGTTACGAGATATTACTTTAGAATTGTCCATTTTAGGGATCCTTAGGGCAATGTCAATGGTGGCAGCATCGAGCTTGGCAATGAGCTCCCCATGCACATTTGTTAGTTCAATCGATTTGGGATTGAAATGAGCACCACAAGTGAGTACCATGTCGCACATTACACCGAGATCGGAAACCAACGGAAAATTCCAAGCCACAATCATGAATCATTTGTGCCATAGGAGAAGGGTTCGAGTCTGTCATCCTAGTCTAGAAATATTAAAAGTTCAGAGACAAACTTCACTATCCCCAATATCAGAATGCAGTAGACTCGAGCGGTGAAACTTGCTCCTGACCTTGGAATTTGATCTTCATGTTGATAGAAATTTGAAAAACAAGGTCACAGTCTGAACTCTTGATGAAATTATAGGGGAATGGGTACGCGCATAGAAATTTCAATTGTGAGGGTATGAGTAATTGATAACAAGAAAGTAGTGTGCAAAAATGCGTAGGGGGTAGCTTATTAAATAGCCATTTAGGAGAGAGAAAGGTAATAAATGTGCATTAAATACACATCTACCAACTTAAAAAGAAAGATATTCAGGAAGAGCGGGAAAAATTAGCCCGGATGGCCTTTGGTTCATTTGGGACACGAAGGATGCAAAAGAGCGACTTGGCCGATGCGGGCGACGTGGGAAAAGAATGCACAAATGTTTTCGGGACATGAGGGATGAAAGTACGCAAAGTGCACAATGCGGCTGACGTGGGTGAAAGGTGAACATTGAGCTCCGAGAAAACTTATGTCATTTGGAACAAAGTTCGAGGGGCTTGTGAGAAAACTAATTTTTGGGTAAAGTGGCCAATCGATGAGCAGGATCTGAATGAACTTGACATACATGGGAAAAAAATGTCCGACAAACTCACAAATTGCACAAAATGACTCAAAAAACATAGATTTTTCCAACCTCTTGATTTTTCCTTTTATCAGAATAACGAGTAAAAGGTGTTGACTCAAAAATTTCAACTTTGAACTTCTCAAAAAGAAGGAAAATTTTGAGAGGACAACAGTTGGCTCCTTCTGGGGATGACTTGGCTAAATTCCAAAGGATTGAGACAAGGCAAGAATTCTCAGAAAATCTATGGGAAGTAGATCAGTACCTTATCCATTGGGCCATGGAGTCAAAAGAAAACCAATACAGAAGACAACACACCAAAACAAGAAAAAGGAAGGGGAAAGACAAACGCTATACAGAATATACAAAGGACTTCCTAATCACCTATGAATTAAACAATTTCAGGTACTACCCACTATAAGGAAGTGGGAGGGAAGAACCATCGATATAATCAAGGTAAAAATAATTCGCACCCGGTGAAGTTCCTGATCTTGAAAGGTCCAAGCCAAAGAGAATCAAACTTGCCATGGCTACCACGAGGTTCATGCCTTTTATCCCACAGCAGAACAATGTCCCCAACTTTGAAATCCCTGGACCTGGCCTTTTTATCAAACAAAGCCTTTACTTTCTATTGGTGAGTAGATATTGTTAGTGCAAAATCACTGCACCCATGGATGCAAATCAAGGTTCTAAATGATGCCTTAGGCATCCAATGTGATTGCACAACATGGAAACCTCTCTCCAAGTGTGGGACTTGTGAAAGGCGAGAGAGGAATCTCCAGATTAGAGGCTGGTTCCTCAAACTCCTCTGATTTAGATCTATATTTGCACAACTACAAAGGTTTAGATCCTAATCCTACTCTAAATTGCAAGGAGACAGGGATAGAAATGCAAAAATTGAAACTAACTGAAGATGGTTATGCACCAAAAGGAGTGGTGAATATTTTGTCATGCAAATAGACATAAACCAAAGATTGCAACAAAAACATACACAAGCTGATAAGATATAATTTAGGATCTGAAATGAAGCAAATAATACAAACAAAGGACTGAAACCCATTCACAAAGCTTGCATTATCATTTCCAATGTCAAAACCACTGCATTACAACCTCAAAGAGGTAGAAAACCTATTACAATATTTGAAGAGGTCTGATTCTTGCAAAAATCACTTACTGGAGGTGAAAGAAGAAGTTTTTCTATGCCAAAAGTGTCCCCCTTTAGAAATGAGCCAAATCTAGCTTTTACATTGCATGGGTCGAGCCTAGGAGAGAGAAAATGTACAAAACGTGGGAGCCCATTCCTCATTGACTACAAATGCATTAAAATGGCATGGGGGACCTTACAAACCCATACCCTATCATTTTTGACCGAATTGGAGGAGAATGCGACCCATCCTGCATTAAATTTGGTCGCTGAAAGGTCATTTCTACCCATGGACACGTACCAGAGCCGTTTTTAATTTTCTCTCTTGAAACTAAACCAAAATTCAAAATTGACCATGAAATCCTGTAGATAATTTCATAAGCTTTCCAATGATATGAAGAACATGCAAATCCAAGCTCTGGATCAAAAGATATGAAGGTCTGAAGTTTTAGGGCAAAACGGCCCAAAAAACGGATGTCGGGCAAAAAATTTTAAATTTTGACCTTTTTTACATTTTGGAAATTTTTTTGAAAAATTTCTGCGCTCCGCCGGTCGGATGCCACATGTCAGGTGCTGGTTTGCTGAGTAATTCTCTCTCCTCCACCTTTCCGCGGGCTTTCCTTGAAATTTCAACCTTTTTAACTCTTTAGAAATTTTTCCATTTTTTCCCGTGCCCCGCCACTTGGGACACGTGGCACGCTTTGGTTGGTTGTGAGGATGCGGGGCACCTTTTACCTTTTAGTTTTTTGGCCAAAACTTTTTCCAAATTCTCCAAGTCCTCCCCGAGCTCGCACTCCCCTTGTGACACGCGTCACATTCTGATTCGTTGGCGGCTTTTTCGGGTCTTCACGTCCCTCACGTATTTTTGGCCCGGATGTCCCAAACCGTCTGGATTAAATTTCTCTAATCCGCCGATTTGGGCTTCCCCTGTCCCTCTTTCGGCTGATGACACGTGGCGAGATTTCATTCACTCTTGGCTCCTTCGGCTCCTCGCGTCCCACGCATATTTTTGTCCCACTTGTCCCGGACTGTCTGGGACAAATTCTTCCGATTCGCCCGATTCGGCCGGTTCGCATCCGCCGCGTACTCTTGGCCCAACTATCCCAGACAAAACTTGGCAATTTTTTCCACTTTCAGCCGGTTCGTCCTTTCGCGTCCCACGCGTCCCGACATCCCAATTGCTATGTGGACCGACCTGGCGGCTTTTCACGGCCGGTTCGCGCCCCGATGTCCCAACTGTCCCAGACTGCCTAGACTAGGACTTAGCCGATTTTCATGATTTTTTCTGCCCCAAGCTTGGTTTTTGTAACTTTTTCACCCTTTTTTAGAACTTTCTCTTTTCTTCTTGGACAAGAGAGTTAGAAAAAGCCGAGGGGACCCCAGAAACATGATTTTTTTCCTTGAATCAATCTATCTTGCTCGGGACCGAAGAATTTAATGCATGTTATCAAAATTACCCTGGGGGGTGAATTTTGGATAACAATTTGGCAACTCAGTGGGGTCATCTACCTACTAGATGAAGTTACAGTAGCCTGAAAAGTCCATTGGGCATGGAGTCATCAAATATTCTATTTAGAACCCCAACTGACTTAGAATGTGTAAGGAGGAAGATGGAATATCACTTGATGGAAGCAAGGACTACAAAACATCTCCATGGACAGCAAGCTGTGCCAAAGCACTTAGGGAAAACAAAACTAACCTACAACAAAACAATGTGCACAAGCACTTGGAGGAATGAAAATCTAATCTAATATTTACAAGGTGATAAATTTCCCTCTAGAAGCAACGCTTGAGATAGATTCCATTTACTGGAATCTGCAGTTCTTCACCATCCAATGGGGCCAATTGGAAAGCATTGTTGTTCTTGCACTTCGTGACCATGTATGGGCCACTCCAAATGGCATCAAATTTTGAATGCCTTCCCGGTTTTGCTCTATCCACATCCCATTTCAACACTAGATCTCCAACCTGAAAAGATCTATCCTTGGCCTTCCTATCAAAGGTCTTCTTGATCAAAGCTTGATCCTTTTCCATTGCTTGGGATGCCTGATTTCTGATCTCTTGCAGCTCCATCAATTCTATATACCTCACCTCCATGGGCTCAAACTCTAGCAACTCCATTTGCTTCATGAGTTGTTTGGAACTCAAGTGACATGGGCAAGATTGCCTCTCTTCCATAGACAAGTTTGAATGGAGAGTTACCTGTGGATCTTTTGGGAGCTATCCTATCATCCCATAATGCTGATTTTAGCTTGGTATGCCATGTCTCTCGATTCTCGTCAAGAGTCCTCCTAATGATCCTCAACAAGTTCTTGTTTGTAGACTCGGCCCAGCCATTACCTTGAGGGTAATAGTTGGATTAAGTGCATAGGTAGATACCGTTTCTTGACAGCCCACTCAATCACCTTAGATCAAATGAATGCCAATGCATTATCGAGAGATTATTGTAGTAGGTACACAAAATCTAGTTGTTATCCCCTCATAAAAGTCTAAGATGCTAGACTCATTTTCCTTTTTGAGTGCTCGCTTCTATCCATCCGGTGAAGTAGTCCGTGGCTGTCAAAATCCATTTGTGCCCTTGGATTGAATTGGGATTAATGACTCTAATGAAGTCAAAACCCCATTGCATGAATGGCTGGTCAACTAAGATTGGATGTAATGGAAGGGCAGTGAGTCTCTCTTTTCCTGTGAAGAATGCACAATTCTTACACCTCTTGATCCATGCATAGCAATCACTGAAGATTTTAGGCCAATAATAACCAGCCTTCATGATTTTTAGAGCTGTCACTCTTGGTGCAAAATGACCACCAGCTGGTCCACCATGGAACTCTTCCAACACCCTTTGAATCTGATTTGTGCTAATGCATCTCAGCAACACTCCATTCACATCTTTCTTGAACAAAACTCCATCAACAATGGCATACGGGACAGCCTGCAATCTAAAGTGTCTCCTTTGGGTCTTGTTCATCTCCAGGAGGGCATAGGCCTATGCCTAGGAAGTGTATAATGCCTTGGGTCTAGTAGGAAGTGGGGGCAGCATTGTCTTCTTCTTGATTTCCACTTGGTTCATGGCTGTTATGGACTATCAAAACAACCTCTTCTTCATTGCATACTTCTCTTTGCTTCCCCAAAACCAGCTGCTCACACAATCCTTTCCCTCTTACCAGCTTGGTGATCTTGATCTCAATGTCATACTCCATGACACGGGTGATCCAACCTGCCCTTTTCTCATTCAAATCCTTGTTGAGGAGGAAGTCCTTGACCCCAGCATGTGAGACCAGCAACTGGACCTTGTTGTTTGAGACTAAATGCTTGAATTTCTTCAAGATTCCGATTCGCAAGTACATGCTTCTCAAAAAAGAGTACCTCACCTCATAGTCATCTAGGCTCCCGCTGAAGAAGGCAATTGGATGCTCATCATTATCCTTGTTCTGTTGTACCAAAATGGCAGAAATAGTGTCATTACCTCCAAATGCATAGAGGATGAAATCCTTGGAGAAGTCCTGGGTTGATGAGAGTTGGTGCTTGAGAGATGGCTTCTTTGATTGCTTCAAAATCTCCTTACCTTCTACTATCCACTTGAAAGCCATGCTCTTTGTTTCACTCGGAATGTTTGGCTTCGGGAATAGAGTTGCTTCTATCCTTTCATTCCTTTTAGAAACAGATGAGGTTAGGGTTAGGAGGAATACCTGTTGAATGTCGAGATGGTGTGCGCGTACCGTAGAGAAATATCAGCCGATCGGAGAACTCATTTTTGTCTTGGAAGGACTACCTGCAAATAAGAACACAAGACCATAAGATTTTGATTAAACAATAAATGAGGAAACTGCCTTGGGCCCAGGAAATATAAAACTTCCTTTCGAAGGTGGTCAGTTCCCCTGCTAATATGAATTAACACAAAAGACTGCAAAATATCAATTAAATTATTTTGTTAAACTGGGTAGGGGGAAAGGCTGGTTTTCTGGTTTTGATCAGAGGAACCGATGCCGGTTACTGATAACCGATACCGGTGGGTTCTAGGATCTTCTTGGTAGCTATGGTGTTTGTAATGGCTGGTTTTTGGATGGTATTAGGAAATGGGATGATTAGAAGCAAAAGAATGACAGTTAGATGCAATGGCACGTTGGGTAGTGGATTCAGAAATGGATTTAGGAGCACTGAGATTCAAGAAGCATAAGAAATGTTATAACAAAGGACATGCAAGATGTGACTTACTGGTTTTGACCAAGATGCAAGTTGATCTCCTTGGTTGTAAACACTTCTGGTTTCTTTACTCGTCTCTGCTCTGTCAAGTGAAGATCTGGACTCTGTTCCTCGCTCGCAATGCTCTCTGTTGATCCAGAAATCCTTTGACTGATCTCCAAAAATGAAATTCCGATCCGTTGTTTTGGTTTGGGGAGCCCATTTACAGGGAACCGATGGCGGTTGCGTAACCGACGGCGGTCGAGTAGGAACCGGCATCGGTAAGGAAAAAGTAGGCTATTTTTAGTAAAATAGCCCACCTTCCCTGCTTTTCTCCCGAGAGATCAGTTGCGGGCTTGGTCAAGTGACTAGAAGGTCGGCTTTGGGTGCGAGTAAGGAGGCATTAGTTATGGATGTGAGTCTAGACCAAGTCACAGGTCTTAATTAGGTTAGTTTAGGGTTAGGGCTAGGTCATGATGAGGTGGCAAAGTGAGGTGGCGGGTAAGGTGATGTGGATTTATCAATTATAAGGTAATTAATAAATAATTGTGTAAGGTTTAGGTGATGAGGTTAGATTGCAAGATGAGATGCGGGTCACAAGGGGTCGTAAGACACAAATTTGGTGTCTACATTAGCCCCTTATTGTCGTGTAGCTTGTTCCTTCAGAAAGTTCGCATGACAATAATATGAAGTGGTTTCTCATGTTAAGGATATAGGTAATCCCCCTCAAATCTATCGCAGATTGAGTGAACGAGAAATCGGGGATAGGGTTGATAAAGGGTACATGGTGTAGAGATGATGGTAAGGTGGTGGGGTAGGTCCGAAGGAACGACGCATGTTGAAATGCAATAGTACGATGAGGGTAAATGATTTGACAAGCAAACCAGCAATGTGTAGGCAAAGGTCGATAGTTTATCCAAACAAGGGTGATATAATCCTGGTATCCAAGGCATAGGAAGTAGCTCCGTGGTATATAACTTGGGTGAGGTACGGGAATGTTTAGGCATGTTCGACGATAAAGCACTCAAATGGTTGGTTTGGTTGAGATAAACGTCACGGTCTAGCAAGTTCAGGCAAAGTTGGTCGATGATCAAGTCAAGGACCCTAATCATGCTAAAACACGAACATGTGAAATAAAATAAAATGTTGATTGTGGGTATGGTATTGAAGTGATGCGGTCGTGGGTCGGGCCAAGTTGGGGTGAGGCCTTGGGTCGGGCCGGATGGGTAGGGTGAGGCCTTTGGTCGGGCCAAGTTGTTGGGGCGAGGCCTTGGGTCGGGCCAAATGGGTAGGTTAAGGCCTTGGGTCGGGCCAAATAGGTAGGTTGAGGCCTTAGGTCGGGCCAAATAGGTAGGGCGAGGCCTTAGGTCGGGCCAAATAGGTAGGGCGAGGCCTTGGGTCGGGCCAAATAGGTAGGTTGAGGCCTTGGGTCGGGCCAAATAGAGAAACAAATGGTGTTCAGCAAGGGTGGATATAGGCGATATGTGGTTAAAAAGGGGCAAATGGTAAATAGGGGCAAAAAATAAAATTGGGGGAAAGTTGGGTAGAGAACCGATGTTGATGTAGGGCACATTGTATTTTTGAAAATTTGTATATATATAGAGACGATGTTTTGATCCATATGTAGTGTTCAAAAATGTGTTTAAATATTTTGTTAATGGTTTGGTAATATATAATGTATGATAAGTTTAGTGGGCATGTTGATAGATGGATGATGTTGATGGTTTTGTTTTTTTTTTTTTTGTACGTATATATGAATGACATGTGATGTGATGAATTGTTGGTTTTGTGACATTGTGATATATGTAACTGATGAGTTGGATCCAAATGATGTAGAGATTGATAGTTTCTTGAAATTCGTAGTTGATGGTTGTGTATTTGTATAAAATAAATGATGTTTAATGAAATTGTAATGATATGATGTGTGGTGGATGAACAAATGTGGTAAATGGTGTGGTTATGCAGGAAAAGAGGCGGGCGCGAAAATTTTTTATGAAAGAATGAAGAAAAGAACCCTGTTTCAAAAAGGCGGGTGTGTAACCAGGTATCGGTTAGGTAACCGATCTCGGTAGTTATATGACCGATACCGGTTATTTAGGTATGAGCTTTTCTAAAAATAGAAAAGCTAGGGTGGCAACTTAAGTTTTAATTTTAGAGCCATGCAAGAGGTTAAATACGTGAACGCGACGCTTTTTGACGACTGAGACAGGTATTTGCATGAGAGATTTGAGTGATAAGGAGAAGAGAGATAGGAATTTGTATGAGAGATTTGGGTGATAAGAAAAGAGACTGGGAAGGTGAATGTGATCGGAGATTCAGAAAGTAGAAAGGTGAATTTGAAAAGAGTGGTGATAATGGCAGGACGAGGAGAAACATCCAGCAGGCAGGGACAAGAGGGAAGACAAGGGCCACCTCAAGCTACTGCAACCCCAGAGGTAAATGTTTTGGTTGTGATTTGATTTTTGCATGTGTTATGAATAAGAGATTAAGTGGGTAGATATGAAGAAGAAAACATGATAGCAAGGGTTATAAGTGAGGTAAGTGTTACGTGGTAGGTAATCACGGGTTTCGGGTATGTCTGTGTATACAGAGAGGAATAAACGAGCAATTTATTGTCGTAGGTGGTTGTTTTAGGCAAGATGTATGTAATTGACAGTGACCGGTAGCGGTTAGGGAGAACCGGTATCGGTTACTCAACCGATATCGGTTATGTATAACCGATACCGGTTACTGGAGGAATTTCCAGAATGTTTGAAAAACCCTGACGGATTGAATGGTTGTTTGTTGTTTTGGTGTATGCAGGCAGAGGCAGGATTGAGGATGAATGATAGTGTGCCAGCGCTGTTGTCACGAATCCGAGCGGATGTAACACCAGCTGAATGGACATTGATAAATCGTTTGGGGTTAAGTGGAATCCGCTATTATTCACGAATCGCACGTAATCATGCTATGTTGCAGGCATTGATTGAGAGATGGAATCCCGAGACAAATACCTTTTATCTGCCAACAGGGGAGATGACAGTAACATTGGAAGATGTGTTTCGGATTTTGAGACTCCCTATTACAGGAGAACCAGTATATCAGGCACTACCTAGCGCGGCACGGGGAGCGATAACAGCAGTATTTGGTCCATACGCATGAGATTTGACACAGTGAGGTTTATCTTTTACATATGGGGTAATGTATGCAAAGACACCCCGAGGAGACAAGGTTAGCAGTGATATTAATGATAGCGGTAGGGTATTATGCGTTACCGAGGGTGGAAGGGGGAAGATTTCCAAAGGCATTGATGTGTGTTATTTGGGAGATGATAGAAAGGAACGTGACTTTTGCATGGGCACCTGCATATTTGGCGGAGCTATACAGGGGTTTATGGGCTTGTAGGTGAAATCACGGGGACGTATTTGGATTGTTGATACTTATTACACTGTTGGGCCTATGAGCACATTTTTGTGTGCGACCAATAGCCAATCCCTCCAGCGGGAGAGAGACCGGAGTACTGAGTTTGGGATTCGCAGACGATGGGTCCGGAGCATGTAACAAGAGGCAAGATCTCGTGCCGTGACGGGTGACATTGTGTATTACAGGTAGGTATGGGAGAGGGTGACGGTTGCAGAGACATCCGTTGGAGGCCATACAGAAACTATATGGTAATAGAGAACATAGCTGAGGAGTTGAGGGGTGTAGAGCGATTGAGGTGGATCACAGGGCACAGGCCGGGTGAGTATGAGAGGATTCCTATAGATCGTGTGCGGTGACAATTTGGATTTGTGCAGGATATACCCCTGGCTTATAGACCATATATGAGGATCGACGCCGAGGCAGCATTCTCACCTCCCCGGCCAACACCTCCAGAAGGGCCTGAAGAGGTAGCAGCCGATCGCAGGGTAATGGATGCGGGAACGACAGAGGCCTATAGATTATGGTGGGTAGCAGAACTGCGAGGTGTACGTGAGCGCCCTGACATAGCGGTGATTACAGCAGAGAGGGATCGTCTGCAGTGTTTGGTTCAGCAGCTCCAAACGCAGGTGAATGAGACAAGAGGATTGTTAGTGGTTGCGGAGTCACGGGCAGGAGACTAGAGGCTGGAGTCCTCCATGCGAGAGGGCATATTCATATGTTACAGGAGAGATTGGCAGATCAGTGGGCGGTACCAATAGCCGTGGTACCTTTGAGGACAGAGAGGCCCGGCGAGAGGGGTCGACGATCACGATCATCACCTAGTTCGGGATGAGGCGTGAGGGTCTGAGTAAATGTTAGCAAGGTATAAGAATAAATAAGGATGCCGACTGCGTGTCGAAGATAGAGAAGATGTATTTGTTTAACATTTAAATAAAACTTGAATATGTATGTTGATTTGAGTTACGATAATAATAAGATTGTTTGTGTTTTGATTTTCGGTGTTTTGAAAAAGATAAAGAGGATTGTGATTAAATAGAAATACACAAAAATATTCATATTCACCACACAGGATAGGTTATGGTAGGGGATGGTCGAGCTAACCTTGGGAGACCCCATGTCTTTGAAGTGTCTGCCTACATAGCCCATTGCACAAAGCAAGGAGGGGCCTCAGACCGATGTAGTTCTCCCTTAGGATCAGGGAGAGGCGAATTCAGGCAATTGGGTACGGTTTAGGTAATTGGTTGGTTGGTAAAAATATTAAGATTAGTAAAGGTAAGGTGGATGGTGTTGGTAATGAATTGGTGATCTTTGTAAAAGGTATGAGGAAGCGAATGTTAGCCTACCCAAGTAGTAGGGAATCGGGTCCCGATTAAGGTCAACACACAATCCTAGATGCGAGGCAAAGCAGAAAGAGTGCCCCGTAGATGAAGAGAGCTAAACAAACCACACCACGTAGAATGAGCTTGGAGCCCTAGGTACCGTGCATAGACGAGAAGTCAATAGGTGAAAAGAGTTGTGTGATCACAATATATCGAGCGTACATTACGTCCCCTGAGTTGAACAAATGGTGAGGTGAGGTGGATGATATAGCTGAGGTACGGAGAACTTATTACAAAGTGAGTGTTCTGATGAAAGAGAACCTACCCTAAATAGACAAGTCCATGACTCAAAAGTCCTTTGAATGAGGCTTTTCTTTTATTGAATGTAGACTGATCGATGCGGGAAGTCTACAAGGGATATTGATTGTATTATTCTTGAGGTCTTCACGAAGCTGATCAATGCGAGAAGCTTCTGATAAAGGCTGACTGTGTATAGCTGTCCTTCGAGGGAGCAGTCTATTTATAGTAGCAGATATGATTGTAATGCATAGCTGTCCTTCGGGGGAGCAGTCTATATATAATAGCAAAGAATAGTTTGGCATATAGCTGTCCTTCGAGGGAGCAGTCTATATTCAATTTAGATGACTAGATGTTCTTTTGGCGTGAAGCATCTAGTTTAGTAGGAAGTTTGACTCAAGAAAATCCCATAAGAATACGGCTTATTTTAATACTTTGAAGTCATGGACTAGACTAAAAAGGGGAAGGCATCACTGAGGTGAAGTGAGAATCAAACTATGTGAGCTTGATTTTATTATGAGGTGTAGGAAACAAAGTGTATGTGGTGGTAAGTGAGCTCAAGGGACGAGCAGTAGGTAGATAAAAAGTGATATAACACTAGATTCAACAGTAGAATGGTCGAAGATGCAGGGCATTAAGGGGTTCAGGCTCAGGTTTACCATTAAGCGAAGCTAAACGATAAGTACCAGATCCATAGGTATGAGTGATTATATAAGGCCCAATCCAATTGGGAGCAAATTTTCCACGTTTGCTCTTTTCTAGTTTGGTTACATGTTGATTCTCTTTGAGAACAAGATCACCAACCTTAAAGGTACGCTCATGAAGTCGCTTATCATAAGCACGTTTAATGCGTTTTTGATAGATTTGAAGGTGATCAAGAGCTGTAAGACGGCGTTCGTCAAGAAGCTCCAATTGGGCTAACCGCTCTTGGTGGAAATCATCGTTGGTGAGAATATCCTGAAGAGATATTCTAAGGGAGGGTATTTGTATTTCGAGAGGCAAAACAGCCTCGGTACCGTATACCAAAGAAAAAGGTGTGGCATTAGTAGAGGTACGAATGCTAGTACGATAAGCCCAAAGGGCAAAGGGAATGTGATCGTGCCAATTTCTTCCGGATTCATTGACAAATTTCATGAGGATTTTGGTTAGTGTTTTATTAGAGGACTCGGCTTGCCCATTGGCTTGTGGATAGTAAGGTGATGAGAAACTAAGTTTGATACCAAAGTTGTCACACAGTGTCTTGCAACAACTTGTTTTTGAAAGATTTTCCATTATCTCGTTATCGGGGCGATGAGGAACACCAAAATGACAGATAATGTGGTGGTTAATGAACTCGACAATTTTTTCTTTTTTTTGATTGAAATGAGTGGAATAGCTTCCACCCATTTTGTGTAATATTCGATTGCTTTGTGATAATCCATCGGTGACGCGTTTGCAAGAGGACGGATGAATCTCACCAATAAGGTCTAAACCCCATTGTGAGAAGGGCCAAAGATCTCAAGCGACTGGAGCGGGTGGCTAGGAGTATGTTGAAGGTTGGCATGTTGCTGACACATAACACAACGCTTAACATATTCGTAGCAGTCGTTATTGAGAGTAGGCCAATAATAACCAAGGCGAAGGATTCGTTTGGCCACGGCAAGGCCACTAAAATGTCCACCACAAATACCGTCATGGACCTGTTGGATGGTATGAGTGGCCTCCGCACTGCTAGGCAAAGTGAAGGAGGATGTCATCAAATCCACGTTTATAGAGGAGTCCCCCCATGACAACATAACGCGAAACACTTTTAAGAAAAGCACGTTTGCCGTTACTAGTAAGGTCAGGTGGGAGGACAGAGATTGTAAGATAATCGTGAAATTGGTGGTACCAAGTATCCTGTGAATTAGTAGACACAGTATTTATCATACAAACTACCGGGGTTGAATAGGATGGGGCAAAAAGTTGTTGGACCACGACGAATAATTCAGAGTCAGTTGGTGCGGTGGGAATTTGCGAGGCTAGGCAAGCCATAGTGTCCGCAAATTTGTTAGTGGAGCGTGGAATGGTTTGTATAGAATAGTGAGTAAATAAGGCTAGAAGTGAATCCACGTAGTGTTTGTATTTTTGAAGTTCCTCGTTTTTGCATTGGTAGACACCCATAACTTGATTGACTACCAATTGAGAGTCGCCAAAAATGTTGATAGATTTGATGCCTAAGTGTAACGCAACTTGGAGACCCAGAACAAGGGCCTCGTATTCCGCTGTATTATTAGTGCAAGGGAAATCAAGCCGGAATGAAAGAGGCATAGGCTCAGCGTCGAGAGGAATAAGAACAACGCCGGCTCCTCCGCCGCGCTGGCATTTAGATCCATCGAAGAAGAGGGTCATTGGGTACGACTCTTCCCGGAGTGAAAGAGTGGCGATGAGTTCGTCGGGGAAGGTAAAATTGGTAAATTGTTCCCCAGGTAAAGGAGCTTCTGCAAGTTGGTCTGCGATGGTTTGTCCTTTGATTGATTTCTGGTGGACAAACTCAAGGTCGAGGTCGGCGAGAAGCATGAGCCATCCGCAATGTGTTGGTTCGAGATGAGGTTTGGCATACATGTAATGGATGGGGTCTGTATTGGTGATGACGAAAGTCTTGTGATTTAGAAGGTAGTGTCGGAGTTTGGTGGCCACGAATGATAGGGCAAGGCACAATTTTTCTACATGTGTGTACCTAGTCTCATAGTCCACCAAAGTACGACTTATATAATAAATGGCTTGTTCACGATTCTCAGAGTCACGATGTGCAAGCATGGCTCCTACAGCGTGGTCGGTGGCGGAAAGGTAAAGGTAGAAAGGGTGGTCGTCTTGGGGTGGGATAAGCACGGGTGGCTGCAAGAGATAGGATTTGAGAGCTTCGAAGGCTTGGTGACATTCTTCGCTCCATTGGAATGCAATATCCTTTTTAAGGAGGTGATGGAAAGGTTGACATCGATCTGAAAGTTGGGAGATGAAACGTCGGATAGATTGGAGCTTACCTTGTAAACTACGCAATTGTTTGAGATTTTTGGGTGGGGGAATTTCTAGGATAGCTTTGACTTTAGATGGATCGACCTCAATGCCACGCAAAGAGACGATAAAGCCAAGAAGTTTTCCAAAGAACACCAAAGACACATTTCTTCGGTTGAAAGCGAGATAAAATATTGTAATAAAGCGATCAAAAATAATGGTTAAAACATCGAGATGTTCACTACGATGTTTAGACTTGCCGAGAAGATCGTCGACATAATCTTCAAGGATAGTGTGCATAATGTCATGAAAAATGTAGGTCATAGCCCGCTGATAGGTAGCACCAGCATTCTTAAGGCCAAATGGCATGACACGATAACAGAAGGTTCCCCAAGGAGTTATGAAGGTAGTTTTGTGTTGATCGGCAGGGGCAACCAAAATTTGGTTGTATCCTGAAAAGCCATCCATGAGAGAGAGCATCTCATGACCTGCAGTTAGATCAACAAGTTGGTCAATGCTAGGTAAGGGGAAGTCATCCTTAGGGCAAGCGAGGTTAAGATCCCGGAAATCTGTGCATATCCGAAGTCCCCCTGTCGCTTTAGTGACAGGTACGATGTTAGAAATCCATTGAGGATAGTCAATAGGCAAGATGAAGGAAACAGAAAGGAGTCGTTGGAGCTCCTCTTTGACCAAGAGAGCAATGCGTGGATTCATTTTTCTCAATTTTTGTTTAAGCGGTTTGGAATCGGGGTTTAGGGTGATGTTATGGACGGCGATGGTAGGATCAATTCGGGCATGTCGGTGTAAGACCATGCGAAAGCTTGGTTGTGAGCATGGAGAAAGGTAGTAAAGGTGGCTTGTTCTGATGTGTTAAGGGATTGTCCAATCCTCATAATGTGAGGATCCTTCTCCGTGTGGATGTTGATTTCTATGGTAGATTCATTCAGCATAGTTTGGGTTTCAGATGGTAAGGCTCGTTGAATATAAGAATCATCCACGCCAAGGTAAGTGAGGATGGATTCGTCATCCTGGCATTCAACAACATTAATCAAAGGCGAATCCTCTTCGATCATGTCTGGATAAAGAAGGGGCAAAGAAGATGGGTCGTCATTATCGCGTTGATAAGTGAGAGGACCTATGAAGATAGCATTTATGAAAAAAAAAAGTTAGGAGGGATGGATTCAGGGTCTATAGATTCTGCGGGTGATGATGGCAAAGTGGGTGATGATGGTTTGGTAGGGGCGACGTCTTCTTCTTCCGAGGATACTGGTGACGGGGAGGTGTCTCCTGTGTAGGTGTTTCGGGAAAACCGAGACCACTGCGATCATTGTGTTTACGGGTAGTCACGGGAATGAGTGTATGTCGGCCTTGTTCGTAAAGGCCAAAACCAAAGCCTTTCCACGCACAACAAGTCAAGAAGGTGAGGGCGAAACGACGATTTGTCAAGTATTGATAATCGGATTGGAAAGGAACCACACCAAGAGGAGGTTCAGGGGTAATGGAGGATGCGTCAACATCCCCCATACGTTAGGTTAGTGCGGCAATGGGGTGGTCCGTAAGAGATTATCTCCCCACGTGACGGTCGTAGGTGGGATGTGCATGTACTTGTCCATACTCCTGCGGGGTAGGGAAAGAACTAACGTTATATAGGCGGTACTCCCCCAGCGTAAGGCGCTGAAAAACATCTACTAAGGGGTCGGAGGTTGGAATGTTAGCTGCGGGAAGGGAAGTGGTTTTTGCGATGGTGGTTTCATCAATTGAAGGCATAGGCGTGGTTGAGGTACATTTGAGGAGGATGGTTGGGTTGAATGTATGGGTGTCTTGATTGGTATAAGCACATCATTAGGCGGTATAACATATTGCAGGTTTTAAAGGGGGAGGGTCACTTTTACGGTGTAAGACTTCCCTCGTACTCAAATTTTATGCATCTATGTAATGTTGAGGAACGCATCCCATGGCTCGGATCAAGGGCGACCAGCAATATATTATATTGGAACTCTCCCTCAAGGACATAGAAGAGTTCGGGTAAAGTACGTGGTCCTACGCGAATGTTGAGGATCACGGTGCCTAAGGTAGAAGTAATAGCGTCATTGAATGACCATGACATGATGGGGTTGGCACACATGCAACTAGAAGGGATGTTCATCCGTTGGA
This sequence comes from Taxus wallichiana var. yunnanensis, assembly GCA_018340775.1. Classification (NCBI taxonomy): domain Eukaryota; kingdom Viridiplantae; phylum Streptophyta; class Pinopsida; order Cupressales; family Taxaceae; genus Taxus; species Taxus wallichiana. Next base: position 555,081,682 of record CM031237.1, on the reverse strand, counting down.
AGGCTTTTGAAGAGATGATGTTTAGCTAGCGCCCCGTCAATCATAACCCGACGTGCTTGAATATCCTAGACGTAAGTGGAGATGAAAAGGGCGTGGTCGGGGTCTTCTGTACCAAAGCCGACAATTTCATCTTGAAACCACTGCAGCTGACTTGTTGTATAGAGGACCGAAGTGGTTGGGGCGAGTGGGTTGTTTGGTGAGAGAAGTAACGTGATTGGGTGTTAGAATGGAGGCGACAGGCAGGGTTTCATTAGGTAAAACCTCTATCCCTTGAAGGATCTCAACGAGCTTGTCGATGAGATTCGAAGTCTGAATGAGATCATACTGATGTCATTTTTACGGGCGATTGGTGAAGTTTGTTTAATCATATTTCGGTGGGCAATGCCATTAGAGCGGGATAGGTGGGTCGCGAATGACCACTTTAGGTGGTGGTGCAATCGGGATGTTTGACGAGAGAAAGAGATGCCACATGTGTGTTTTCTTTTGCTTTCCCATTGTTTTTACGCCTCGAGTAGCGACACTAATCATATTAATCTCGTAGACCTGAGATGAGGAAGATGGTGGGGATAACTCATGGTCTTCAAGAGGTGGGGTTGTAATAATGATAGATCTTGGTGAGGCGGGGACAGATGGTATAGGAGAGGGAATGGAAACTAAAGGTCTCTCCCTTCGTAAGTTTTCTTTCTTAATCTTTCTATCCGGGAGAGGTGACTGGTGAAGGATGGTTTTTAGAGCTTTGCATCCCTCCACATCATGTCCTGGTGTGCGGTGATAAGCGCAGATTTTAGACTCATCGTAACCCATAGGTCGGGGCTTAGACGGGTCATAAGGTCTAAGTGGAGGTAGGGAAATGGTCGCATTCTCCACCAACATAGCAAGGATTTTGGCGTAAGATCCTTTGAGTGGGTCAAAATCGGAAGAGGATGAGGGTATTGGTTGTGCGGGTTTTGGTAATGCTTGGGCATGATTGGTTCGCACGGGTGGTGGTTTAGCCGAGGGGTGTTGATACATGGTTTTTATTAAACGTGATTTCTTTGGCGCGAATTTATGTTGGATGATGAGGCGCGCCGATGATGTGGTATCGAAAACAACCACGGGGAAATAGGAGTGACTGAAAACAAATCTTTTGATAATGGAATTTGTTTAGGGTTGATAGGTGGACAGGATACGCGGAGTGACGGTGTTGCTATACCCTGGAATTTCTTTATAGGTGCGGAAGGCGTAGGTTGTTTTGAAGAAAACGCAGGAGGTATGATATATTGATGTAAGGTAGAGGGATGGGGTCCCAATATGGAAGGTAGGTATGACGATGATGGTTTTGATTGTGATAGGGGCACGGATTGAGTTTGTCTCCTAGGTGGCGGAGCGGATTTATTTTTGGATAGATCGAGTCGCTTAGGCGGGTGCGTTAGACTGGGCATTGGTGAGGTCCCAAGCGTAGGGGAAGATCTGGTTAAGTTGATAGAAGTGGACGGGGCATTTGGTAGAGGTGAGGGGGGTGAAGGTGAGAACAGGGGCATTTTAAGCTTCTGTAAGCACTTCGGGTATATGGTGGAGACATCAGGATCAGTCATTTGCATTTGAGTAGAAAAAGGGGTACTCAAACGTTCCCATAGGGCCTGTCTATCTTCTGTGGAATGACAGTCTCCAGGTGTGATTTGTAATTTTTGTACGGAAGAAAGGTGGGTTGTAATTCCAGTCCACTGCGGGTGTGACACAGGAGGTAGATGAGGCACTGTATCAATAGATGTTAAGAGGTCAACCGGTCGTTGAAAAGATTTAGGCGATGAGGGACTAATAGGTAGGAGGGCGTGTTTGAGGGGATCTGTCACGTTTAAAGAATGTGGTGATGTTAGTGTAAGAGATTTCTCGTCTAAGGATGTCAAAAGGAGTGGTGAGCCTTCCTCTTGTGTAGCAAGAGTGGTAGAAGGGGACGTTTGGGAAATAGATAAATTAGATAGCATCCACTCACAGTCTTGTAGGGATGTGGTGTAAGAAGACTCGTCGATGAGAAGAGAAGTCCAGGCAGTTAACTCTTCTATGGGTAAAGGAATGATTTCACTTTGGCTTGATGGTGGTGAAGGAGGTTCAAACTCCTGTGTTGGTGGAGAGGCTTGATTTAAAAATTTTCAATAGAGGCTTTTGGTGAGAATCGAAGAGCTGCATGGATCTCATGAACACTCTCCTCGGCTAAGATATCTTGGTTCACGTTCTTGTTGGACGAGTGATTCGGGAATGGCTTGTTGAAAATTTTCAGATTTCGGTTAGCGGGCGTTAGGATTATCGAGGTTATATCCCTGTGTCAACCATTTCTGCACTATGTTTTTCAATATCTTGCGAGTTTTCATGACTATGTCCTTTTACGCGGTGAAATTTACAAAAGTCATTTTCTTTGTACCGGGAAGGTATTGCGCGGGTGGAGTCAAACCCAGAGTGAGGTTTAACGAGGGGCAAGGTGATAGCCCGGCTTTGAGCAATTTCTCCGAGGATGACGCCATAAGTTTCTCCCAAGGAGTGTAATTGGTGGGCTCGGCTTTGTACTTATAAGTGGTTTTCGGCGGAATATTGGACGGTGTTTGAGATTTGACCATTACCGCGTGGACAGCTCCTTTTGATTTAGAAGAAGTGAACGCGTGAGGAGTGGTGGTGTTTGGCTTGTTGGTAGAATCGGGAGTTCGGAAGTGGGGTTTTTGTTACGCAACCATAATTTCTCTTCTTCTAAGGCTCGAATTTCTAGTTTAGAGCCATGGTAAAGGCCTCGTTGAATGTGCGGAAAGTTTGAATTTGGAGGGTAGGGGAGATGTGCTTAGCGCGAGGCCCGCGTAAATAGTTCGATGAGTTTGGTTTGAGGCAAGGCATACGTAAGTTGGTTGATAAGGCCCCGCCATCGTCAACGAAATCTGCGATAGATTCGTCTTCAAATTGTCGGATGGCATAGAGGTCGGTGATAGATACTTTCTTGGCAATGTTAATGGAGAAATGATCAAGAAAGATTGGGCTAGTTGGTTAAAAGAGAAGATCGAGTCTTTGGGTTAAAGCACATTGTACCACTCAAGGCGGGTCTGATAAGGACATGGGGAAGGTGCGGAGTAACAAGCGTCATCATGGGCAATCAAATAACAAGCATGTCTAAATGATCGCAAGTGTTGTTGAGGATCCTCTTTCTTGTTAAAGCGAGTAAACTTTGGCAACTCCCATTGAGGAGGATATGAATGAAGGGGACGAGAAGGGTGAATGGGCTCGACAAACTTGCTCGTATGTCAAGGCGCTACGACTTCTGAAAGCGGAAGCCTCGGGTTTTGCATTTTGTCCATCATTTGTTTGATGAAATCGTGGTTGGATGAGATGATGGTGCCATAGAATAGGGATGTCCCATATAAGGTGTTGAGGTTCTTTGGATACGTGTATGGGAATGAAAAGGTAGGCGGAGCTTGAGAAGGAAAGCTCGTGTGAATAGGTGGCGAGAGAGTAAGTCATGAATGGTGGTGCAGAAGAGAGATGAGATAAGGCAGTTGATGGTAACGATACGTGGGGTCGAGGTTAACCAAAGGAAAGCTAATCGGGGTCGTATGAACCTCGAAGGCTGTCGGATTGGGAGACGGGGCTAGAGATGCGGGAAGTAAGGCGGTGTTATCGGGAGGAGTGGGAGCTAAATGAGCAGCTATACTAATAGGCATGCCAATAAGGAGCTGACCATCAGGCGTACGGTCAGGGGCATGAGACAAATAGTATTGTACAGCGCTGGGATTAGCATCCAGAAATTTGGCAAAGTCCTTGTCTCCTACAGGAATTTGGGGGATCTCACTGGTGTCCGTAGGGTTCCCTATAGAATGTGAAGGGGGTGATTCAGGCAAAGACACAGAGCAGGCATGTGAAACCATGGCGGCGGCTTGCTTCCGAGTGATGACAACCATAGACAAGAACACACAGGAAAGTTTCAATCTATCAAGAACAAAAACAACCTCAGAATGATGAATTTGGCAAGTTGCTGGTTTGTCAGGGGCTGATGAAGACAGTAACCGATATCGGTTTAGTAACCGGTGTCGGTCACAGAGCAAACGACGTCGGTCCCTTAACCGATGCCGGTGTCAAAAGTCTAGGATAAGAAGATATAAAAGGCTGCTAATTTGATTTTTAGCAACGTTGAGTATATTTATCAACTTATTGATCACAGAAGACAAAGTATGACAGAGAAAACAGAATTTGAAAACAAGCAAGAGGCACACGCAAATCTAGAGATTAATCCTAGGGTTAATTTTAGTTATCGTGGGCTTATGCCTTTAGACGTAAGATGATGTCAGAATCCTAAACAACAAGACCTAGGGGAAATGTCAAGTTTGTTTTGGCTTATAAGGTTACCTCAATCGGGTGGAGGAATACCGCGGAAAAGGGGGGATGTTTGAGCTGTTGTGTTAATTGTGAAGTGATTCGGTATGTGTTGTGTAGTGAAACTAAGGTTAATTTCTGTCAATACCGTGGATATCACCCCACGTGTACGACACATTACTTAATCTATGTTCACTAGAATTGAAGAACAACAAGCGGGAATGCAATGCACGTGTTTTAAACCCAAATCAAAAATTATATTCGATGAAGCAAGAGAGATGACTTTACTAATGCGAAACTAGGAAAGCAAGACAAATTCTTTACGAAATATTTAACAAAAGCAAACCTTGAACAGCAAATATGCTTCCTAAAATGAAAATAAGCAAGAGAAAGAAACCCAAAATGGGTCCCCATAAGTCGTGCCAAAATGTTTCGCTCGGAATGTTTGGCTTCACGGGAATAGAGTTGCTTCTATCCTTTCATTCCTTTTAGAAAGCAGATGAGGTTAGGGTTAGGAGGAATACTGTTGAATGTCGAGATGGTGTGCGCGTACCGTAGAGAAAGATCGGGTGGCTGCGGAGAACTCCTTTTGTCTTGGAAGGACTACTGAAATAAGAACACAAGACCACAAGATTTTGATTAAACAATAAATGAGGAAGCGCCTGGGCCCGGGAAATATAAAACTTCCTTTCGAAGGTGGTCAGTTCCCCTGCTAATATGAATTAACACAAAAGACTGCAAAATATCAATTAAATTATTTCGTTAAACTGGGTAGGGGGAAAGGCTGGTTTTCTGGTTTTGATCAGAGGAACCGATGCGATTTGCGATAGCGATAACGATTGCAAATACCGGTGGGTTCTAGGATCTTCTTGGTAGCTATGGTGTTTGTAATGGCTGGTTTTGGATGGTATTAGGAAATGGGATGATTAGAAGCAAAAGAATGATAGTTAGATGCAATGGCACGTTGGGTAGTGGATTCAGAAATGGATTTAGGAGCACTGAGATTCAAGAAGCATAAGAAATGTTATAACAAAGGACATGCAAGATGTGACTTACTGGTTTTGACCAAGATGCAAGTTGATCTCCTTGGTTGTAAACACTTCTGGTTTCTTTACTCGTCTCTGCTCTGTCAAGTGAAGATCTGGACTCTGTTCCTCGCTCGCAATGCTCTCTGTTGATCCAGAAATCCTTTGAGTGATCTCCAAAAATGAAATTCCGATCCGTTGTTTTGGTTTGGGAGCCCATTTACAGGGAACCGATGGCGGTTGCGTAACCGACGGCGGTCGAGTAGGAACCGGCATCGGTAAGGAAAAAGTAGGCTATTTTTAGTAAAATAGCCCGCCTTCCCTGCTTTTCTCCCGAGAGATCAGTTGCGGGCTTGGTCAAGTGGCTAGAAGGTCGGCTTTGGGTGCGAGTAAGGAGGCATTAGTTATGGATGTGAGTCTAGACCAAGTCATGGGTCTTAATTAGGTTAGTTTAGGGTTAGGGCTAGGTCATGATGAGGTGGCAAAGTGAGGTGGTGGGTAAGGTGATGTGGATTTATCAATTATAAGGTAATTAATAAATAATTGTGTAAGGTTTAGGTGATGAGGTTAGATTGCGAGATGAGATGCGGGTCACAAGGGGTCGTAAGACACAAATTTGGTGTCTACACTCTTCTTTAACATTTTGGTGATGGGCTTGACAAGGGCTGCAAAATTTGGGACAAACCTCCGAACAAAGTTTATCCTTCCCGAAAAACTCGAAGGGCTTTCTTGTGGTTGGGAAATGGTAGTGGTCTTATGGCTTCAACCCTCTCGGATCAATTTCTAATCCTTCTTTGGAGACAATATGGCCAAGAAGCTTTCCTTCATGTGCAAGAAAGATACACTTCTTAGGATTCAAAGACACTCCAAATCTCCTGCACCTCGTGAAGACTTGTCTCAAATGAGAGAGGTGGTCTGCTGCATTTTTGGAAAAAATAGTGATATCATCAAGGTAAATCAGCACCACATTGTTAATCAAACCTTTGAATGCCATATCCATTGCCTTTTGGAAGGTAGCACCAGTGTTGGACAACCCAAATGGCATTTTCCTGTATGCAAAATTTCCCCATTTGGTTGTGAAGGCTATCTTGAACTTGTCCTCTTCCTTCACCATAATTTGATTGTAGCCTGAGTAGCCATCAAGTAGTGAAAACCTCTCGGAGCCAGCCAAAACTTGCAATATTTGCTCCATGGAAGGGAGTGGGTAATGGTCCTTGAGAGAGGCTCTATTCAAGTCTCTGAAGTCAACACACAATTTAATCTCTCCACTCTTCTTTCTGACTGGAAATAAGTTGGCAACCCAACTAGAATGCTTGATTGGGAATATGATCCTTGACTCAATCAGCTTTTCCAATTCCTTCCTCATGAGAGGCTCCATGTGTGGATTGATTGGTCTTTGTTTCTGCCTGACAGGCTTAGTATTTGGATCCAATTCGATGGTATGCTAAGCTAAGTTGGGATTGAAACCTTTCAAGTCTTCATAGCTCCAAGAAAACATGTCAGGGAACTCTTGACACAGTTGTATGAACTCATACCTTTCTTGTTCAGTTGTCATCCTTCCAATTTGCAATGGTTTGTTCTCTTCTACCAAGATGGATACTGAATCCTCTCTCTTGACCTGAATGTTTGCTTTCTCCTTTCTAAACTGATCATTGGGGTTAAAAATGGACTCCAAAGTGATAAGTCCCTTGGGCAGCTTGTTAGTTCTCAGCTGTACTACCTAGTCACCATACTGCCGTTCCAATCTTTCTTGATTCTTAGCTGAGAACTCAGCTTCTTCTTGCAAGAAATGGATGATTTGCTGGTCATTCTCAAACACTTGCCAACTAACATTGTTATCTGGCACTGAAGGCCTCACAATCACGTGGATGTTTGGCTGTACCCTGTCTTGTTGAATGCTTTCCATAATGTCAAAGGCTGCCCCTACTCTTTGCTCGCTGCCAGAGACTTGATTCTCTTTCATAGGAATGGATTTGATGCCAAAACCCTCAAAATCTTCCATGAGGTCCCACACCTGTTCTTGTAGCACATGAGTAGATCATTCTTGGAAGCATGCTGTCCCTTGACCTGATTTACAATCAATTCACTTGTCACCAAAGACTTTCAAGTTCTTTATTTTCTTCTTTATTGCCCAATGCATCCCCTTGCACCAAGGCTTCATATTCAGCAAAGTGTTATTGGAGCATGCAAAATGAAATATAAAAGCTGAATAGTACTTTATTCCTTGAGGTGAAACAAGCATAGATCCACCTCCGCACCTTGTCTACTTCTTGATCCATTAAAAAATAGCTGCCATACCTCATTGTTATCTTTGTGGTTTGGCTTGGTGATCTAGGAATAGGTCTTTGTGGTTTGGCTTGGTGATGCTAGGAATAGGTTGATTTTCTTCATGTATACAATAGACCCCTAGCTCAGATTCTTCCACTTCTTGATAAGGATCAAATGCATGTATCTTGTTTGCCCATTCATCAAGAGTTAGATCCGGGATGCTTCCAACCTTAGTGTCAGCTTCATCAGTGCTTGGGTGATCTTCTTGATCAAATGCTGAGCAATTGGCATTAATCTGACTTGGAGTGTAAGGCTCAATATGGAAGTTTGCAATAGGTTTTGACCTGATTGTGGCTTTGGTTCCATACCTCATTCTGAACAAAGCATGTGTGACCAATCAGCAGAAAAATATCCTCCAATCTTGGCTGTGAAGTCCCTTGACAAGCAAAGGGAAAAGAGTGGTGGAAGGTCTATGACTGATACATCTTGTAAAACAACAACATTTGGACATGCATGCAAGGTAAGACTCAAGTTTCTAATCACCCCAACTGTTGTTATTGCTGTCCCATCCAACTGCACTACCCCTTTGGATATGGTTTCATACTGGAGCCCTAGCTGATCAGCTATTTGTTTAGGCATTACCGAGCTACTTGCCCCGGAGTCTATCATGCAATTGTGCACTAGCTGGCTTCCAATGATCAATGAAACATAGAAAGGAGGGGGTTTCAACATTTTACCTTGCTGTCCTCCATGATTTCCCTCAGGCTGGGCAGCATTTGTAAGTACCTTCTCTTGCCTTTGGACCTATTGATTTGAAGTTGACCAGTCCTTCATGGCAGCTTGTAGCAGATCTCTTTGGCCTGGGATAGATAGGGATTCCCACATTGATATATTAACATTTGTCTTCTTCATCTGATCAATGATACTGAATGGTGATGAAGGATCTCTTTGTTGTCCCTTGGTTTACACATTCACTCCTTGCATGTGGGCAATAACAACTGGTATTTGAGTTGACCTAGGGGTTGTTCTTGGCTGCCCTTTTGCATTTGAAATTGGATTTTCTTGCCAACCATTTGTGGAGCCATGGAAGGTTGTGGATTGGTTGGGCTTAATGGCTGTTCTTCACCCAAATTCCTTCTTTTTGACCTTGTGTTGGCTGCAACACCTTGAGAAACTACCTGGTTCATGCCACAAAAATCCTCTGCTTGCCAATTTACCAATGTGGTGTCATTTGGGGTTGATTGTTGTTGGAATGTTTCTTGTTGTTGGTTGTTTCCTTGACTGCCCTCACCCTCCACACCAGTATTTGTCACCATCAATTCTTGATTCAAAGCACCATTGAAGCACATGGATTGGTTATGAGGCTCATTACATGGAAAACACCAATCATACTCCTGGGCAATGTTGTTTTGTGTTGGCACCAATGCCTTAGAGGCAGATATGGCATTTGGATTATAGGGTGGAATGGTCTATTGGCGGGAGGCCTTGTTTGATTTATATTTGCAACTAGATTAGGTGGCCTTTTTGGTTGGTATGGCTTCTGTTAGGCTGAGCTTGGGGTTGATAAGGTCTAAAACCTTGGGCTTTGCCTTTTGAGAGTAACCAACTCATTGCCTAGGTTTTGCAATTACTTCATGACTTCTTGAAGCTCATTTGGGGCATTTGGAGATGAAGTGGAAGCTTCAATTGAACTCGATTTCTAGGAGTGGGAGAAGGAGCCAAATTAGGTGCTTGATTGGTGTTTGGACTCTCTAAACTTGGAAACAGTGGCATGGGAGGTCTAGGAGCAAGTTTTCCAGCTTGGATCAAACAATTTTCAGCCCTAATGGCAATGCTATAAGCCATAGGGATAGTTATGCCTCCAATGGACTGAATTAACATAGAAATATCATAATTTAGAGCTTTGAGATAGTAGAGAAAAGCACCTTCTGTTGTTGGCCTAACTGCCACTGGAATTCTCTCCCAAGTCTTTTGAAATCTAAAGTTGAAATCGGTCAGCTGCTCATTGGGAGCTCTCTTGATGGTTGTCAGCTGCTCCAAAAGAGACAAGTTGTCTCCCTTCTCTCCAAATTGCTCATGAAGTGCTATACATGAGCTAGTTCTAATTTGTGATAGAACCAACTCCAAGGCTCCTAAACCATTGCAATGCTTTCCCCTTGAATGAAGATGCTAGCAACTTGTCAGCCACTTGCATTTCATTGATTTCATGGATTACACAAAGGTTAGCAATATCTTTAACATGATCACCTGGAGTAGTTTGATTTTCTCCAGTGAAGTAGGGAATGTTCTTCAAGGCTGCAATAGGAATTGGATGTTGTGCATTGAGGGCAAGTGGGATGCTGCCTGTGAAGTTGACATAGGGGTTGTTTTGTGCCATTCTAATTGGTCTTAAAACCCTTGTTGACTGAATGAAAGGCCTACCAAGTGGAGGAGTTGAGAGAGTTCTATTTGGTGGAGATGGAGACCTTTGAATCCTTCTTCCTCTTTGCCTTCTTCTTGGAGATAATTGCAGGTATTCAAACAACACTTCTTCTTCTCCAACTCTTGACCTTGTGGTGACTCTTCTCATGAGTTTTCAGGCCTGCACTGCTGAAACCAATTGATTCTTCCCCTTGGAGTCACCAGATATGCAAATAATAGCTCTTTTTAAGCAAGAAAATTGTAGTAGATGCACATCAACTTTGCTGTAAATAAAAATGAGACCTCTAGGTCCCACCGGGCATGCCAAAACTGTTAGTGCAAAATCACAGCACCCCTGGATGCAAATCAAGGTTCTAAATGATGTCTTAGGCATCCAGTGTGATTGCACAACATGGAAACCTCTCTCCAAGTGTGGGACTTGTGAAACTGAGAGAGGAATCTCCATATTAGAGGCTGGTTCCTCAAACTCCTCTAATTTAGATCTATATTTACACAACTACAGAGGTTCAGATCCTAATCCTACTCTAAATTGCAAGGAGACATGGATAGAAATGCAAAAATTGAAACTAATGAAGATGGTGATGCACCAAAAGGAGTGGTGAATATTTTGTCATGCAAATAGACACAAACCAACGATTGCAACATAAAGCATACACAGTGATAAGATATAATTTAGGATCTCGAAATGAAGCAAATAAATAAACAAAGGATCGAAACCCATTCACAAAGCTTGCATTATCATTTCCAATGTCAAAACCACTGCATTACAACCTCAGAGAGGTATAAAACCTATTACAATCTTTGAATAGGTCTGATTCTTTCAACAATCACTTGCTGGAGGTGAAAGAAGAAGTTTTTTCTATGCCAAAAGTGTTCCCCCTTTAGAAATGAGCCAAATCTGGCTTTTACATTGCATGGGTCGAGCCTAGGAGAGAGAAAACATACAAAATGTGGGAGCCCATTCCTCATTGACTGAAAATGCATTAAAACGGCATGGGGGACCTTACAAACCCATACCCTGTCATTTTTGACCGAATTGGAGGAGAATGCGACCCATCCTGCATTAAATTTGGTCAGCTAAAAGGTCATTTCTGCCCATGGAGATGTATCAAAGCCATTTTTAAATTTTCTCTCTTGAAACTGAACCAAAATTCAAAATTGACCATGAAATCCTGTAGATAATTTCATAAGATTTCCAATGATATGAAGAACATGCAAATCCAAGCTCTGGATCAAAAGATATGAAGGTTTGAAGTTTTAGGGCAAAACGGCCCAAAAAACGGATGTCGGGCAAAAATTTTAAATTTTGACCTTTTTGCATTTTGGAATTTTTTGAAAAATTTCCATGCTCATGGTGGGATGCCACGTGTCAGTGCTGGTTTCACGAGAAATTCTCTCTCCTCCACCTTTCCGTGAGCTTTCCTTGAAATTTCGACCTTTTTAACTCTCTGGAAATTTTTCCATTTTTCCCTCGTGCCTCGCCACTTGGGACACGTGGCACGCATTGGTTGGTTGATAGGGGTGTGGGGCACCTTTTACCTTTTAGTTTTTTGGCCAAAACTTTTGCCAAATTCTCCAAGTCCTCCCTGAGCTCCGCACTCCCCTAGTGACACGCGTCACATTCTGATTCGTTGGCGGCTTTTCCGGGTCTTTGCGTCCCTCGCGTATTGTTGGCCCAAATGTCCCAAACCGTATGGGATAAATTTCTCCGATCCACCCGATTCAAGCTTACCTCTCCCTCTTTGCTGATGACACGTGGCGAGATTTCATTGCTCTTGGCTCCTTCGGCTCCCGTGTCCCACTCATATTTTTGTCCCACTTGTCCCGGACATGCTGGGACAAATTATTCCGATTCATCCGATTTGGCTGGTTCGCATCGCCACGTACTCACGGGCCCAACCTGTCCCTGGACAAAACTTGGCATTTTTTTCCACTTTCGGTCGGTTTCGCCCTTCGTTTCCCCATGCATCCCGACGTCCCAATTGCTACGTGGACCGCCTTGCGACTTTTTCGGCCGTTTCAAGTCCCGGCGTCCCAATTGTCCCAGGACTCCTTGGACTAGGACTTAGCTGATTTTCATGATTTTTTCTACCCCAAGCTTTGTTTTTGCAACTTTTTCACCCTTTTTATAACTTTCTCTTTTCTTCTTGGACGGAGAGTTAGAAAAAGCCGAGGGACCCGAAACATGATTTTTGCCTTGAATCAATCTATCTTGCTCGGGACCAAAGAATTTAATGCGTGTTATCAAAATTACCACAGGGGTGAATTTTTGATATGAGATATTCTATTAGAAACCTTCAATCTGTCCTCATTCAATTTGTAAAGGTACATGATCCTTTTATCCAAAGAATCATTGAAACCAGGTGTCTTCAATGGCCCTCATTAAATGTAAGGATGGTAGTTCCTTTATTCTTGGAAATTGAGCTTCCAATCCATATACTACCTGAAAATGAGACATCCCAATGGCTCTTTTAGGGGTGATCCTATCTGCCCAAAGAGCATCATAAAGATTTTTGCAGTTCTCCGAGATTCATTAACTAATTTCCTTATTATAGCCACGATTTTTGTTTGTTGATTACGCTTGTCCATTCCCTTGAGGATAATAATCGAGGAGTGAGCCAGGAGATGCCATATCCATAATAAAAATCCATCATTTCAGTCGAAGAAAAATTTTAAGCATTATCCATCACGAAATTTGAAGAAAAAGTTGAAGAAAAATACTATGGAGTGAGAGTTAAGAATGTAAAAATGAAACTGCTTGACATCTTTAACCACTGCAAAAGCATGTTTCTCCATTATGGTGTATTTTAACTCATGATTTTTTAAAATGTAGCTCATAAATGCAATTGGGATTTCATGATCATTAGAATCTTCTTGAGTCAAAACAACGGCCTGTGGTGTTATCTTTGGCATAACAATAGATAATAAAATCTTTGCTAAAATCTAGAAATGCTAAAACAGGAGTTTTAGCAATATCCTTTTTAATACCTTCAAATGCCTCTTTACCTTCAGGAGACCAGCCAAACATCTATTTTCCCTTCATCATTTGAGAGATATTCAAGGTTAGCTCTGTGAAATCGGGGATGAATATTCTTAGAAATTTAATCTTACCAAAGAAAGAATGCACTCCTTTTCTTTGGTTGGAAGGGGAATTGCTGAATAGCTTGAACTCTCTCAGGATCAATTTTTATACCATCTTTAGAGACAACATGCCCTAAAATTTTCCCTCCGTGACACAAAAGATAGATTTCTTAGGATTTAAAGAGATCCCATGTTCTCTACATTTCAAAAGAACTGTTTCTAGATGCTGAAAATGATCTGCCCTTGCTTTGGAAAATACGGTCAAGTCATCAAGGTATACGACAATACACTTCCCTTTTAAACTTCCAAAGGCCAATTCCATAGCTCTCTGGAAAGTGGCACCAGCATTAATGATCCCAAAAGGCATCCTTTTGTAGGCAAAGGTACCCCAAGGGGTAGTGAAGGCCGTTTGTGTTGATCTGTGGTATTAAATTCTACCTGATTATATCCTAAGAAGCCATCAAGCATAGACAACATTTCAGATCCTGTTACAGCTTGTAAGACTTGATCCATCATGGGAAAAGGATAGTTGTCCTTTAAGGAAGCTTGATTCAGATTTTGAAGTCAACACAGATACGAATCTCACCATTTTTCTTTCTAACAGGCACAATGTTGGCAATCCATGTTGAATGGTGGATAGGAAAAATGATTTTGGATTTTAATAACTTTTGTATTTCCTGAAAGATGGTGTCAACTATCTTAGGATTGTATTGCCTCTATTTCTATCTGAAAGGCTTAATCCCAGGTTTGAGAGGGATGAAATGTTGCATCTCCTTTGGTTGAAAATATTTTAAATCCTCATAGGAATAAGCAAGAACATATTTATACTTCCTTAAAAGATTAATTAATTTCTTCTTTTCTTTTGGTGTGCAACATTTTCCAATGTTCACGAGTTTAGGGTCAATAGAACTCCCAATATTAGTTTTATCATACTCAGCTAATTGTTGTGATCTAGTAGAAGCTTTAAACTTCACATACCTGTCATGTTTGTCAAACAATTCTTCTAAACTCACCAGTCCCTTTGGAATCTTGTTCCCTTTGAGTTTGATACATCCATCTTGATCTGTCTCTTCTTCTTTGACATCTTCTTTATTGGAAGGCACAATTTTATGAGGAAAATTGTCACTTCCTTCAAAGTACAACTGTTCAAAATTATCCCTGAGTTCTAAGAAAGAAAGAAAATGCTGATCATCATTGAAAACTTGCCGATTCTGCATTATCAGGTAAATTGGGCCTATGGATCATCTCGATGGTAAACCTATCTTGAGAGAAGTTAGGATGAGGAATCAATAATGATCCTGAGACTGCTAGTGAATCAGCCTTGGTGTTCTCCTCCCTAGGCACTAATTCAATAGAGAAGGCATCAAGATATTTTATAGACTCCCAAACCTGATTCCTATAATGTTTTAACATTCTATTCTTTACCTGGAAAAGGTTTCTAACTTGCTTGACAATCAGCTCCGCGTCTCCATGAGCTAGAAGATCCTTCACACCATTTTCTTTTGCCACATGAAGCCCAATAATGAGAGCTTCATACTCTGCTATATTATTAGTATTTTCAAATTGTAACTTGAATGAGAAAGGATAGACCTTTCCTTTGGGAGACACCAATACTACGCCAGCTCCAAAACCGGCTGAGGAACAACTTCCATCAAACTCTAATATCCAAACACCATTAGGATCCTCAAGTGATCTTTTGGGAAGTTGGATTTCCTTTGGAGACATAATCATATAGTTGTCATGCCCCATATCCTCATAAAGTATTTGTGCTTTGGGATCATCTGTTTTTTGTACAATATACTCAGATACCTTCTCAAGCAACAACTTCTTCATTTTCCCATTAACAGGTATGAGGGCATGTGACCAATCCATTTGAATTTCTCCACCCACATCTTTATATAAATTCATAATTAGTAGAATTCTATAGGAAGGAGGAATTTCGCTACTAGGATAGTAGCCATAACTTTCTTCTCAGGCAAGGTAGTAAAAGCTACTTGTGCATATTTAATTCTTCCGACTAGGGGCACTTCCTTACTCTCCATAGAATAACAAGACCCGTAAGTGTGTGTGAGAGTTAGGCCTAAGGAATGGGCTACTTTGGCATGCATTACATTGTCTGATGCCCCGAGTCTATGACGGAATTGCTGAGTCTATGGCCTGCTATAAGGAGGGTCACATAGAATGGTTTGATCTTGTCATTGGGTGAGGTGACAGTGGCTACCAGATTGGGTTGTGGTGCTAGAAGATGCAGTGGATAAAAGGCATTTAGAGGTAGTTTTGGAATAAGAATTGACAAAGTGAACCATTTTAGCAAAATCCTTGGGATGGGTTTGATAATACTCAGCCTCTGAGATTTGAACCTTGGTCTTTTTCAGGTGGTCAATGATATCGAAAGACCCAGAAGTGGACGAGCTATCATCACACAAAACCTTAGGTTTATCAATTTTAGGAGTTGAGAAAGAAGTAACTTTAGTATCAGAATTGACAGGATTCACCTTTGATGTGGATGTAATGGGGATAGGAGATCCTCTTTTTGCAATTACAGGGATAGTCATCGGATTCTCCTTGGATCTTTTGGGAGGCTGCATCACTTTCTCCTTTTTGTTTTTCTACTCCCAAGTCATGACAAAGTGTATGATTTTTATTCATGTCCGCTACTACTTCTTCATAATACTTCTTCATCAACACCTTTAGTAGTGAATAAATTAACTCGAGATCCCTCGATTTCCTCTTCTTCTTCATCGACCTCTTCAACAAATTATTCACAATCTTCACTAACCTCTTCATCCTCCAGCTCTTCAACTTCATAGGTTGCTTTAACAAGGACTTTAATCGGTGGTCCTTCAAGTGCTAGCCTTTCACGAGAAGCAAGCAAATGATTTTGGGCTGAAAATTCCTCCTTGGAATATTGCATGGGGGCGTGCTAGGCCAATTATTTCTTAATGGCGATGAGATCATTTGCAAGTTTTTGTACTAATGGATTAGTATTAGGCCCATGAGTGGAAGAGGAGGAAGAAGAAGACCTAGATTTAGAAGGATCTCTTCTCAACTTCCCTGACATGATTAAATCATCTTCGACACTAACATCAAGAGTTTGATCCTTAGCCAAAGTTGCAAGATTATCTCTTCTCAATGCATAAATAACTTCGAGTAATTGGGAATTTAGAAAGAAGCATTTTTGGATTTGATATACAAAGTTGATTTTTTGGCGGGATTTTGTTAATCAACTTGTTGAATCAAGCCACGAATTCTCTCATGGGTTCTTGTGATTCCTTCTTTATTTGAGAAATTTGGGCTAGCAAAGCATGCACATCTTCTTCCGGTTTAAAACGATTCTCAAACCTTTCTCTCATTGTGTTCCAAATGCTAGTGATAGGTCCGACTAGAAGGTGATAGAACCAATCAGCCGCATTATCTTGTAAAGTCTCAACAAAAAGCCTCACTGAGACATCTTCATGTTCAACTCCTAGAACTCAACATGTAAGTATGAAGGCCACCATATGATCATCGGGATGAATCTTACCATCACCTCACGAATTTGGAAAAGTTCTTAGGTTACCTCTAGGTAACTCATGCAAAGGCCGAGGAAGGGCGAGAGGCCAAATTGATGACCCCAAGGCAATGGTACCACCATTCTTGAAAAAATGGCTTAAAGGGGAACTGAAACACCAGCAAGAATCAAAGCACGAAGATTAGGACTAAGTTTTTTGAAGGAATACCACCCGCAGGGTTCTATTTTGATAGGAGGATTGCTTGTTGAATGAGCTCTTCTATTTCTTCTGCTTTGAAGGGAAAGGGAAACCATGTTGTTCCAAAATGGGCGAGAATCTTCAATAGCAAGGGCCCTTCTCCCGCGAGTAAAATGTGGAGTCTCCAGATCAAAGGATGATCGATAAATGATTATGGAAATAGAATAACCTCAAGAATTGATTCCCCATCGAGAGCCGCTAAAAACTATTGGTCGTTAAAAAGAACCCAAGGAGAACAATAGTCAGGGGACAAGAAGTCCCTCCTCTTTAGTGGGAGAGGTTCCCTTATTCAAAAGCAAAACTTATTTACATATGTACAGAGCATAGTTTTAGTATGGAACTTGGATATCATGAAAGCGTTTTGGAAAATAGATCATCAATCACAAAAGTATAGAGGAATGAAGACGTGGAAATGAGCAGAAAGGCATTCTCTAGAATTATAGATGGAAAAATAATTCCTCAAGCATGCCAGAATATAATGAATTAGAATAAGACCATTTGTACTCGAATTAATGAGATGTAATTTGAAAAGACACACAGTTCTATAAATAACATCTATAAGAATACAAAGCTTCCTAGAATAATGTAGACAAATGATCTAACAAGTTTCTACTAATAGCTACGAATAAAAGAATCGAGATGAATAGAGAAAGAAGATCTCTTTGTATTGATTGCTTTACTATTTCTTACACTTTCAAAAATAAGCCAAGTTCCTCTCTCAAAATGGCAAAGAGAGGCCACTATATAGTTTTACAAATCAGTTACTCTTGGTAACTACCTTTTCAATTAATGTTTAGTTAAAGGGCTGCCAAATGCAACACCCCAACTAATTACAATGAATCTGAGATGAGGAAAGAAAGAAAGGAGAAAAGTCAAGAGGAGAAGAAAAGTGTTCATGATTGAGAAGGGCCCACTGATTTGAGGATCCGCTATCTAAACCTTTTTAACACCTCTGCTATGTCTCTACCACGTGGAACTGATGTGTTGGCAGCAGCAGATCGAGTCCAAAATCTGAGACACTTCTCCATCTCTTTTTGAATTGACATGTGTATGATAATCCTTACTTGCTTCTTCAATAGTAGACTGGAGAGAGTAGATTTCCTTCATCTTTTCCTTGGTGATAGAATCCTCTTTGAATAGATTATCTTTGACAAAAGCTTTGAATTGAGCTTTGATTTCTTACAAGGAGAGGGGCACACCAGAGGTCTCATCATGGAGGTGGAAATGTATATCCTTAAAGGAAGATACCACCAAAGTCTTGAAGGTCTCACCTTTACCCACCTATTTCTAAATTCTCCCAAAGCTTCCTCCAAAGACCTTGATTTTCCATTCCACACTGTATACACATGACTTTAAAAATTATCTTTTGCATCATCAAAGACCTTTCTTGCCACTAAAATATTTTCATCAGGCTACCCCATAAGGTGAAGGTCTACTATATAGCTACTCCAGAGTTTGAGCTCTCTATCTATATTTCCAATGGTGGAGGATAGTTTTGTTGTAGATTATTAACCTTCTCATTGAGTTTGAAGGATTCACTAATGAAATTCAACCCCGCAACGATCATATCATCCACCATGGCCTCCATAATCCTTCCATAGATGGAATATCTATGTATATCTTTGATACTTTGGAAACTTCATCTTGGCCGAGTATCACAAAGGCGGTGGAAGAGTAGTAGTCGGTGTGGTGGGGTCTAAAACTTTATCTTTGGACAATAGTGACTTGATGAAACTTGCAAGAACTGAGCCTACTCTTCCAACCGATCTATAATTTGTTTCCCCTTTTCCACTCTCCTAATGACCCCGGTGACTATTTCTTGATGATTGTGAATCTCACCTTCGAGGGGTGGACTCTCCCATGGGGATCCTTGAGAGCTCTAGATCGACGCTTGCAAATCCTACTCGGCTTGTCAACCTTGGGCTTGGCTATCTCGAAGAATTTCTGGCCCCGAGCATCGATACTATTCTAGACATGGTCTTGGCCTTCTTGACGGGAGTAGGAGGGGTAGTTCCCAATAAGGCTACCACATCATCAAAGTTAGGTCCTGAGATTCGAGAGGAAGA
The DNA here is from genome assembly GCA_018340775.1 of Taxus wallichiana var. yunnanensis. NCBI lineage: Eukaryota > Viridiplantae > Streptophyta > Pinopsida > Cupressales > Taxaceae > Taxus > Taxus wallichiana. The sequence continues at coordinate 555,062,746 of CM031237.1, read as the reverse complement.
CTTTCTCTTCCTACTATAAACGAAAGGTTGTACCCATGCAAAAGAGAAGGAAGAAGAAGGTGGGGCTAGAGGACCAAGAGATATAGAACTCATGGTACTAAAAGTGTGAACTACTGTTGCCTCTAGTTGAAATATGAGTGGGGCACTCGGGGCTTCTGGTAAAGAAGAGTCAATGGTGCTTGGAAGCTCGGTGCTTTGAACTTCCTCTCTCTTTATCTATTGGGGCTTCGGAGTGCTTACGGAGGCTAGAAATTCACTCTCTTAGATTTCACTAAGAACAATAATGTTTTCTTGTCCTAAGGGAAATTCAGAATGCTTCATAAGGGGATCTTCTTTAATAGGCTCCTTCTTGACTTCCTTGATTTTCTTCTGATATACTTGGGTGGATGAGGAAGGAGTGGAGGATGTAGGACCTTTATTTGATGAGGCGGGAGGGGTGCATGCGGGTGCTTCCAAACCGGGTGTCTATGCCTCCTTCATTGGTTTTGAGGTGTCCTTAGAGGAGGACTCTCCTGAATGCTCTGCTATGCTCGTGAACTCTCATGTCAAGCTAGATTCTAGTTCTCACTAGGACAGGGGCTAGGATTTCAGCCAGATCATCCTTCTCATTTTTGAACCAATCCAAATCCTCCAAGGGAGTGTGTTTGATCAAGGTATCATATTCATATGAAAACAAGTCGAAATTGTCATCCTGAAGCCCTTCAAGAACTTGGTACAAGTTAAGCTCTTGAATCGTTGGAGAGAAAACTGCCATAATTTCTCCTCCTTGCCTCAAAATCATCAGCCTGATCAGCCCAATAGTCTTTTTGTATCGCCCTATGATGGTAATTGATTTACGAGGTTCCGCTCAATAAATTTATTCAATTCAAAACAATTTCTTGGCCTGAAGAAATGGAAAGTGATGGGAGCTAGGGATCTCTCTATGTTTTGTGCATCTAGAGCCGTCTTGTAGGTGTAGTTTCCAAAAGATAGGGAAGTGCGAGCGGTGATTTTGTTATCCCTACGGTTTTGTGTAACTTGTCCAATTTCCGCATATCTCAATTAAGGCCATTTTATCATTTGAACATAGGTAGCTTGAGAGGGGTGCTCTCATAACCTACTAGCACTGATATAGGAGAATTTTCCGAATTGGATGAAGTATGCACCTTGTACTTCAATATTAGGCTCATGGCTTCATCGAGAACCTCCTTGCAGTGTCACTCTCCATAAGTCTTAATGTACATGATAAAAGCATCATTCACCATCCTAAAGTTGTGATTGCTAGTGTGTAGGGTGAATTGAGGACAATAAGCATATATAGGGTCACCTTTATGAGCATCAATGTATGTGAATCCAAACCATTGCCTTGATGCTGCTAGGGTATACATCAGATATGAAGTCATGTAAAACTTCTTGGTTTGTTGTACATTGGACAACTACTTTGCCAAGTTCATGCTGATGATTTCTACCCAGTTGATATTCTGAGTTCCCTCGCACACCATGTTGATAAGTGGGCACATCCAGAAATGGAACTCATTGGTAGAGGGTAAGCCCATGACCCGAGCTAATAAGATTATAAAATATGACAACTCCTCATTGAAATTGACATGAAACAGAGCTTTGGATAGACGGGATGCCCCCTTTTTAGGGTTTTTAAGCCAAGACTTCACCACCCTTGCCTTGTATTTTTCACTGTCCTGGTCGAAGAGTGCCTATGCTTGGTTCTGAGAGATTACTATAGAATTTTCAATTTTAGGGATCCTTAGGGTAGTGCCAATGGTGGCAGCATCGAGATTGCAATGAACTCCCCATGCACATTTGTTAGTTCGGTTGAGTGGGATTGAAATGAGCACTACAAAGAGTACCATGTCTGCACATTGCACTGAGATCGGGAAACTAGCGGTAAATGCCAAGCCACTATCATGAATCATTTGTGCCATAGAGAGGGGTTCGAGTCTATCATCCTAGTCCAAAAATCTCCAAATTATAGGTGATGGACTTCATTGTCCCGATATCGGGAATGGTAGACTCGAGCGGTGAAACTTGGTCCTGACCTTGGAATTTGATATTCATGTTGATAGCAATTAAAAAACAAGGTCACAGTCTGAACTCTTGATGAAATTATAGGGGGAATGGGTACATGCACATAAATTTTGATCACGAGGATATGAGTAATTGATAACAAGAAAGCAAAGTGTGAAAAATAAGCGTAGGGGGGAGCTTATTAAATAGCTATTTTAGAGAGAGAAAGGTAATAAATGTGCATTAAATACACATCTACCAACTTAAAAAGTAAGACATTTGGGAAGAGTGGGAAAATCGATCCCAGATGGCCTTTGGTTCATTTGGGAAACACGAGATGTGAAAGAGAAACTCGGCTGATGCGGGCAATGCGGGAAAAGAATGCACAAATGTTTTTAGGACACGAGGGACGAAAGTATGTGAAGTGCACGATGTGGCCGATGGGGGCGAAAGGTGAACATTGAGCCTGAGAAAACTTGTGTCATTTGGAACAAATTTCCGATGGGCCCATGAGAAAACTATTTTTCAGGTAAAGTGGCTGATCGGTGAACAGGAGCCTGAATGAACTTGGGACACATGGGACAAAAATGTCTGACAGACCCACAAATCACACAAAATGACTCAAAAACATAGATTTTTCCAACTTCTTGATTTTTCCTTTTACCAGAACAACAGAAAAGGCGTTGAATCAAAAATTTCAGCTTTGAACTTCTCAAAAAGAAGGAAAATTTTGAGAGGACAACACATCCATAGTCTCTTGATACACCTCCTTTTGATGAGAAGGGTTTAGATAATTCCCATGTACCAATTATTCCCTAACAACTAGTTTTTGTCTTGGCATCTCCCTTACGCATGCAACCTCTTCTCATGTTGTAACTAGGACAGGTTCTAGTTCTGGTTCATGCGCCATCCTTGGTATCCATTGAGATTTGGATTTCCTTATGCATACTATCCCAATGCCTTTATAATTTTTAGGCTATTGGCTCATGTGGTTAAACAACTCAAGACACTCCTCGTACTTATACTTCTTTCCACACCATGAGCATTGTAATAGATTAGGACACTCACATTTATAATGCTATGTTAATCTATAATTATGCAGTTCCACACAAGAAGTCACTTCTTCCTCTCGTGGTTAATGTGACTGCATAATATTTTGTAAAACCTCTTCCACACACCCCTACATCTGCTCACCCTTCATAATGGAGATCATCATCCTTGGAATTTCTGCAAGGTTAGTTTGACACACACCAAGATCAATGACATCATGAATCTGGTCAATCAACCTACAATCCTTAGTGTTATGGGTCATAGAGGTACAAATATTGTAATAGCAAGACACATTCTTATGGATCGCACTGTAGTAGAGGACACCTACTTACATCATGATCCCTCGTGGTAAATTTCATAGTCTACTACCATGATGTGTACCAATTTCTGAGGGAAACTATCCTTTATATGCCACTCCACTTCACAATTTGTGCACCAAAGACCACTATGAACCTCATGCGTTGAGTTTGCGAGAAAACTTTTCCAACCGCTGCTTAGACATTACAATAATTTGAGCCTCTATGAAAGGGCTCACACTAGTATCAACACTCCCAATAGGCTCAGTGCACGGGGCAACTTCCAAGGCCTCGTGTGGGTCTATGAACCTATTGTGTGATAGTTCCCTTCTAAAAGGTGTTATCAATTGCCCCAAAAGCCATTGACCATGGTGAGAGGGGTGTTTGTCATTGGATATTTTTGACAAGAGAGTTTTGAACCATGTGTCGTACTCTCACACACTCTCTTCCATTCCTTGCTAGATCTCCTCTAGAGGCTTGATGCTCTTTTCTCAAACTAGGGATATGAAAATATCATAGGAAGGTGTTTTTCAATGTAGTGTAATCCATGACTGTCTGATGGGGGTCATATATGCGGTACCATCTATGCACACACCCATGCAATGTTGTTGCAAAATGACTTTCCTTTCACTCAAGGGTAGTGATCCCCTTCACGCACCATAGAAATTCACACTTTTGCACATGCTCTACAACATCCTAAATACCTATGTAGTCTTGTAGGTTTAAAGACATCTCAAAAAATACTTACGGGGGTGGTTAAGGCCCTTGTCCATCTGAACCAAAACCTTGGTTTCCTCCGCCACTAGATCCACTAAACCCACAAGGTTTTGTCCCTCCCGACACACCGGATCCTTGATATCTATTAGGTCCACTAGGTCCTCCAGCCCCTACACAACCATATCCACCTCCTATAGCTAAAAAAGGGCCTAAAGTGGTTGCACCTAATGTTCCCAATGTCTAACTAAACTATGAACCAATGGTTTTTGATATTTCTTAGCTACCAATTTTGTGTCTCGTGCCACTCCTAGATGTGATACCCAAAATTTATGTATTTTCACCTTGTCCAAAAATTCCTCCAAATATGGTAATGGTTTGTGCAACCATATATGTCCCAAACTATAAATTATATCTCTTATGCATAGATTGGTACTTCCACCGATACCAACTGGGTTAGCAATACTTATCCCTTGATATGGAAAATTAAGTGCCATGGGTTGGTCACCATGTGGGTTCAGATGTACATTGACGACTCTCCTTTCTCCACGTGAAAAACTACCATCGAAACTAAAGGGGTCTCTCTCCCACACATGCTGAGATGGGGTAGCACAAAATGCTCGGGTTTACATCCTCTGCATGAACCTAAACTCCTTCTTGCAACGTATTCCTCCATAAATACATCACTCCCATAACCTCACATTGTCTAGCTAACTCCCTTTCACACACCTTATTGTACATGATTAATCTTTTCTCCCTTTCCTTTTTAGCCGTAATATTAGCCATCTTATTCCACCCTAGCTTCCTAGCCCAATCTTAGAGAATTTTCGCCTAAACATAGGAATTCCTCGAACCTAATGTAATGATGAATATCTTAATAGCTAATGAGATAGCTTGTAAGAACGATCCTCTGGGTTCTATTAGGAACTCAAACTCGGACACCTCTAGACAAGAATACTTAGAAATGGTGTATTCTAGAGTATAACTGGTCATCACTCCCTTACACCAAGAATCTACATCACGTGTCCAAGTTAGATCCACATCATACATCCTTTGGTAATCATCTTGGGTCCACACGTGAAATCTATAATACCACTCAACTGGATGCATATTTGAAATCCATTCATAAAACTCCACTAGAAAGTAATAGATGAAGGTTTCATTAAGCTCATGGTATAGGTGCTCTTCTATCCAACTACATCTATCAAACTTAGGTACAACATTGAATCTTTGAGTAAACATGTCCTCCGTACTCTTGAACCATGCTTCAAAACTTTCCAAGGTCAAGCGCTTTGTCATCAATGGAACCAAGATGTAGCCATTTCTCACAACAAATTTGAAAAGAGGTCCCGGTAATGGAACCAAGATGTAGTAATTTTTATGCCCTTAGAACAATAATCTAATCCGATGCACATGTGGGTTTCAATCCCCTCATTTATCTAAGTCTTGTGAGAATACATTGCTATGGACAAAAACTTAGATGCAAAGGGTAAAAGAACCATGCATTCATTCGAGAGCTTAAGATGAGTTATTATATCATTATACCTATCTTGATAATAGGAGAAACATCATATGAATAACATATCTGATCCATACCATAAAGGAAATGCACTAGGTTTTACACCCATGAACAATACATATTTAGAACAGAACCATATATTTCATATTGATCATAGTTCAAAAACCATATTACATTCACCAAGGCCATGACATGCCAATATATCAATGTAGATAAGATTCATGCATCAGAAGTCCTAACTATGCTTCCCATATTACAAAGAATTTATCACAACCCCATCCCTCTAGGCAAGCTATCACTCCTACAGTCCTCTAAATGAGAACCTCAACTCTTTGGAACCTCTACTATTTTTGTAGATATTTTCCCTTCCATTCTCTCTAGTCACGCTCTCTTCCTTGATAATGTCTCCCTTATTTTACCTGACCATCTCTATATATAGTTGTATCACCCACCACCATTCCTTTCTAGAGTAATAGATTTGTCACCAAGTGTGAAGGTGGTCCTCTAGTAGAGCATGCTTATTCCCATCCGGGCTCTCCACTCTCTGTAATGATATCTTTATGTATCATTCCATCGCATGAAATATTCCTTTCTTGACACCAAGTTGCTAGGATGACACCTAATCTACTCCACATACTAAGTCAGTCACACTTTTCTCATGTGCTCTTTGAAATGACGAATATGGCTAAGCCTTGAAACCCTTTTCTTTGAATTATTCATGGACCATGGGTTGTACTAAACCCTTCTAAAACCCCTGTCATGTGTACCTTTACCCCACGTACCCTTCTTCATATTGGTCTCACATGTGCGCACACTTTTTTTTACTTAGCCAATATTATGAGGCCCAACAATAATAGGTGTTTCGTGAACAACATTTTTATGTAAGGATATTTGTTGCCATACTTGATTGTTATATTGTCTAATATTTTTTCTATTATTTGAAGACCTTTCCCTATGTTTGGCATTCACAATTTTTTGTTTTATGTGGCCATGATGGCCTTGCGTGTCTTATGACATCATGAGTGACGTCCGTGATTGTATCCCACTTTTTCTACTTACTTATCTTCTTGCATTTTTACATTACTTTGTTTTCTAGCTTACACACTGTTTGTGTAGCTTATACACTATTTTCTACATGCATGCATGTTTACTTTTGTCTTTGGCTATCCTTCTTATTTGTGCATGCCTTGTTTTATATCAAGCACTTTCCAAGGTTCCATCATACATGTGGTTGGACCTATTTTGGGGCCGCATGTCTCCTATCAACAGTGTCACATGTGACCCCAAAGAGGGGGCATCATCGGGGGTTTTACATACTAACACATCGTATTTACACTAGTTTAGTTTAGTGTACATTCCACCCTTAACATTATGGGTTACATATAGCAAGTGGGTTCGAGAAAAGTCTACAAACCCCAAACACAATGGATTTTACAATGGCATGGTATCCTTAACATTTATGGGAAGCATTTACACGGGGTTGGAAGCTACGGTGGGTGTGCCTCTCTACACTACTTCAGCTAGTGGCGTTGGATTAACCAAAAACCTAGGACAATAGAAAGATCTCTACAAATAGTTCAAGGAATTAGTTAGAACTTGGAGGATATGGAGAAATTCCTCCCTAAAATTCTTTAGCTTATGGCATGAGATCACCCCCAAAACTCGTAATACAAGATATCCTTCTACACTTTCTCTCTCGACATATATTAGGTGCACATGTTCCATTTACCCTTACATTTACATTTTTAATTTACATTACCGTATTTTACATACATATGCATATTCTACATAACATTTTTACACTTACATACATACATATTTGACTACTTGATTGTTTTCTCATTAGAAGTCTAGTTGTATGAGAAACAAGCAGTCAAATGGGGGTAACAAAAACAACAACATGTTAACAACAATTTCGTGGAAGCACACATGCTTTACTAACTATGCAGGTACACTACACACTTTAAAAGCTACACACACATGTTACGCCCTAGGTTCACTTTCGTCACTTTTTCTTTGCACATTTTTCATCTCTAGTTTCCATGCTCCTCCATCTTTTTGTCATTCCATGCTTTTGTTTATTCCTTTGGTGCATTTCTATTGCACTCTTCATGGACATCGTGTATGCGTCTATATGTACTTTATGTTATTGAGATTTCTGCTCACCAAAATAAAGTGGGTGAAAATTTTAGTCACAACATCATGCACTTTAGACATTTATTTATCCTAGTCTCATACTACTATTTAGAACGCTCTTGAGTGAAGAAAGTACTAATTAACCCCCATCCTTTTGATCTTCTTATTTCTTTTATGTCATAATTTATGACCTATTACACCAGATGACTAGCCATTTTTTTACATTCCATGTTATTTTATCCTTGGATGAGGCACCCATATTAATCTTGGGGTGTCCATGGGATCCTTGGTCCCAGTTGGGGATGCCCGGTCCTTCTTAAACTTTCCTCACATTTTTGGGTCTCATCTAGCCATTTTTCATCTTTATCTCTCTTTTGGTCGGCCTTTTTGGGTTAATTATGAAATTAGAGCAAGGTAACCCTATAAATGTAAAGTTCGAGACCATAATGAGGGACCTAGCATCACTTAATACTATCAATCCATTTAGAGTTGCATGTGTCTATTGCATTGGATTCCATATAGCTCTATCATCAAGGAACAAGCTAAGACATCTACATTAAATTTCATAGGGGAGGATTCTATTCTATTCCATGCACACATTCTATTACATTTTCTACATTTAGTTATTGCTCACTATTTAACAAAGTGTGACTAGAACAAGAGCACCTAGGCGAGAACATGCTCACATGCACGAGAACCACATCCGGGTCTTAAAATGTAGTGCATTTCTAAGTTAGTAAGCTAACTATTATGGAGGATGAGGTCATTCGACCCATTCATCCCCATATTTCCTTTTTAGGGTTTTGTTGCTTCTTTTTGGTCTTTTATAGGTCATTTCTTCCTCTTAGAATGTTTGATGCATTTGGTGCAATATAATGAAATTAATGCGACAAGTAGGAAAGGTTATCAGTCATCTCCAAGACCTGTGAAGACTAGTTCTTGACCTTTTCCTAGACCATGGTGTATATTTTACTTACTAGAGTGCTCGTGGGTGCCCTAGTCCTCTCCCATTTGCTCCAGTCTAGCCACATCACCCAGATCTATCCCTTGTAGGACCCCAACACATTCACTCCTACTTTATGATTTTCTATTCATCACTACGACACTTTTCGACAAACATCTATTATAATCTAAGTTCTTTCCTCTTCTCTCTTACACATTAGGGTTTAGTATTTCATTTTATATATTTTCTTAGATCATTAACCTATTTCTTTACTACATTTACTTACTTTAGTACAATTGTTCATAACTTAGATTAACTATCTTCATACTACATAGTTTAGTTAAATTTTAGTTACTCAAAAGTATTCAAGGAGATAGTTACTTCATGTTGCTTATTGATGACGACAAAATAATGATATGGGTGTCCTTCTTGAATGAAAAGTCAAAGGCTATTCACAAGTTTAAAGGATTCAAAGGACTAGTTTAGAATGAGAAGAATGTCAAGATCAAATTCCTAAGGTATGGTAGAGGAGCTGAGTTTTGGTCTAATGCATTTGATTAATATTGTGAAGAACATGGCATTAGAAGAAATTTTTCAGCTGTTAGAAACCCCAAAAAAATAGAGTAGTTGAAAGGAAAAACATGACTTCCTAAGATATTATAAGGACTATGTTTAATGAATCAAGAAAACTTGATAGTTTTTGGAGATAAGCAATAAGTAAAACTATATATATATATATATTAAATAGAGCTCAAATAAGGGTTAATAACAATCATTCTCCCTATGATCTATAGAAAAATTTATGGTATTTAGAAGTGTTTAATCAAGAGAGATGAAGAAGATATAGGTAAATTTGACTTAATAGATGATGAAGGGATAGTTTTGGGTTATATAGGTGTAATATTAGTATATATATGCTACAACAAGAGACTACAAAAATAAATAGAAATCACAAATGTTAAAATTGATTAGACATGCTCAAGAAGGAAAAAGGATGCTACACAGGATGTGAAATCAAACAATAAGGAAGAAGTTATAGAATTAGATGGAGAAGAAGAGGAGGTTGAGGAGAGAAAAATATAAGAGGTCCTTCAAGATAAATTCAAAAGGATCATCTTGAAACTCAGATTCTTGGCAATAAGGAAGTTGGTGTGCAAATAAGAAGAAGACTAGTAAGTAACTTGAATCATGGGAATACTTCTTTGTTATCTAAATTTGAACCTAAAAGAATTCAATAAGCTAGTAGAGATGATTTTTGGGTGAGTGCCATGAATGAAGAATTAGATCAAATAGAGAAAAATGAGACTTGGGAACTAGTTCCTAGGCCAAAAATAAAAATTTCATTGGCACTAAATGTGCATTTAGAAACAAGTTAAATAAAAATGGAGAAGTCACTAGAAATAAAGTTAGATTGGTGTACAAAATATCTACACATGTAGAGGGAGAATATTTTAAAGATAATTTTCTCCTGTAGTAAGAATAGAGGCCATAATACAATTCTTGGCATATGCATGTTTCAAGGGATTGAAATTTTACCAAATGGATGTAAAGTCAACCTTTTTGAATGGAAATTTGGAAAAGGAAGTATTTATAGATCAAACTGAAGGGTTTCTATTAGCAGATGATAAAAACTATGTTTGGAAACTAAAAAAGGATTTATATGGTCTAAAATAGGAACATAGGGCTTGGTATGCTAGATTGGATAGATATCTATTAGACCAAGGTTTAAGAAGAAGAGACGTAGATATAAATATTTATATAAATATATAAGGAGACCATCATATGATAGTAGTAGTGTATGTATATGACATCATATTTGGAGGTAAAATGATGAAATGATTTGGTGATATAATGCAAAAGGAATTTGAGATGTCTATACTAGGAGAGATGTCATTTTTTCTTGGATTACAAACTATAAATAAAAAAGTTATTGCCATTTCAAAATCAAAGTATATAAAATAAATTTGAATAAATTTGGTATTGAGGACAACATGAATGTTAGTACACCTATGCCTACAGGTGTAAACTAATAAAATATGATAAGTTGATAAGAATTTTGTTATACTTCACTTCTTCTATGATAGAAATTATGTAAGCAATAGGTATGGTAGGGATATTTCAATCTTATGTAAGGGATTATCAATTGAAAGATTTCAAGAGGATTCTTAGGTATCTCAAAGGAACTATGGAATATGGAATATGGTATTTGTTGTCACATGGATTGTGTACCCATTTAATTGCCGAAATATCTTGTGCAATGTTGGAACATCCATAAGGTGTGGGACCTTGTTGCCTTGGGATGAACCTCTGAGAGAAGGTTGAATTCCTTTGGAATTCAGGGAACCCAATTTAAGATCAATGTGCAAGGATAAAACACTTTAAAATGACTCTAATCTACTCAATTCATAGGGTTTAGAGTTAGAAATAACAAAAATGAAAATACGGTGATACACCAAGAGAGTATAATTAGATAATTTTCTTGATCTTCACATCGGAAAGGGTTAACTTAGAAAGGATAAAGCAACCATCACAATATAATTCACCTTATGCTATTTAGACAAGGTAAATAATAAGCATAAAAATAATATCATGCATTTCCTTGTAAGACCCCAAGCATACCTAACAGATAGATCAAATCTATTCAAATACACAATCAATAAATCATGACAATATATGATATACACATGTCAAAAATCCTTTTCTCCTCACGAAAGTTAATGATAATGTAACTTTATAATAGAAGGAATATAATATTTCACAACTGATATTCAAGATAATCACATCATTATCCAGACTTGAAATAAGATACTCTAAAATAAAGGTGAATTAATCACTTATAGTAAGGAATGGCACATCCATAAACCATACAATGATCATCTATTAACACAATAAATTAGGTTGTTCATAGAAAAATATGGTTGTGAATATAATTGAAAGACTCCAAAGTATCAAATTTCTCTTCCAAGCTTCAAGAGTAAATTCAATGATTTATCTCCTTTTTAAAAAACTTCATGCACTTAAATATTTATAATTTTTGTATTTTGAGCCATTACAAACTGGACCTTAAATAACAAGTTACTAAAAATAGAATTTAATTAAGTTATAGGGAGCATGCTACCATAAAAATAGAAAATTAGTTACAAATTTTTACTAATTCATCCCTGCAACTTGGACCAATCCAGAGCTAGGAACTATCCTTTCATGGCTACCTAACTTAGATGGGTCCTACAACATATTTTCCTTCTTTTAATTTCTCCTCCTCTTTCTCCCACACATTCATATGATGTTTGTAGTTAATGAAACTCTTGATAATTCCTTATACTTATTCTTCTTCTTTGTTCCACATGTGTAATGATTCACCACATCTACTATTTCAATCTCTCTTACAACTTTAGCAAGGATCATTTTAGTTTACTCACTACTTAATTCAGTTGAATTTTGAAATTATGGAATGAAAGTAACCTATCAATTGAATCACTATTGAAATTCCTAGTTACCTCATTATATTTCCCCACCAAATATTTTATATTTCACTTAATTTGATCTACTGGAAGGGAATCAATATTTTCATTGAAAAATTTGTAGTTGATATTATCAAACTCTTCTAAGATATCATTTAGAGCATCCATTATTTCCACACGCTTTTCATCTAACTTCTTGATCAAATATTGTAACACCTGGGATCTAAATTCCATAGCCTTCTGAAACTCGAACAACTTGGAAATATCATCAATTAATTCTTCTTGAAGAAGTAGATCGGATCCTCCTCTCTAATCTCACCCCATGTGGTCAAATTCAGATTCAAATTATTGTTATCTTTAGAGAAGACTTCATCCATCCTATGAATGGAGGATCTTTTGGTTTGTAAATCATTGTAAAATTCAACATCTTTTTGTTCAAAGTATTTTCTTTTTGAAGCATGTGTTCTATCCATACATTAAATGATATTCACTTCTGACCTATCTTCTCAATCTAATGATATGAAATATCATCTACAGTGGAAGAAATTGTCAGAGTAGTAGTAGTTGAAGGATCAGTGGTTGGAGTGGGCTGTGTTACATTTCTCAACAAAGCGGTGAGTTGTGTAACCTTCATTTTTAGTTCATTCTAGGAAGATTTATCTTGATCATACTTCTCAACAAATTCTTGAGATCAACTTACACATATTGTTTGCACCTTCATGTGTCGACTTACCTAGTGAAAATATGGAAATTTGATAGTCCTCTCCTCTCGATAGTTTCTTTCTTGTTTCCTTCAACACAAGTAGCAATTTCATTACTCTCTCTCCGATTGGTTTACGAGATAAAATGGAGATGATTTTTTTCCATTTGGCCTATATCCTTGGAGTAGGTTCCAACACACTTAGATCTATCATGTCTACCAGAGGCATATTATTCTTTTGTTTTGGATTATTGTGATATAGCCATTCTGGTATAACAGATGAAGACGGAAGTGAGATGACCGATTCAGCCCCTAGAGCACTAGATAACACAATAGCACTAGTAACATTAGTTGGAAACAAAGTGGAGGTGGTAATGATGGATGGGGTAGATGTGAGAATAGCCTCAATAGTGGATAAAATGAGGCTACAAGTTGTGATAGAAGGAAATGACAGCTATAGAGGGAATGAAGTTGAAATGTTAGACTCAATAATTTCTCTCATTGAGAGGATAGGAAGGGATGAAAATACTTGGGCCATGGATGGGGATGGAAAATAAGAAATGAGTGTAGGAGTGGAAGGTAATAATAGAGGAAGTGATAATGGTAAGGAAGGAGGGGGTGGAAGATTTTGTGATACAACTAGAGAATCAATAACCTCGACAACTTCTGATATTGGTACTGTAGGGGACATAACCTTGGAAGTAGGGGACTTGGAAAGAGAGGAACTTCCAAAAACAAATGAAATATTCTTAGGAATTATATTGGCCCTTTGGGTAGACCTTTTTCCTTTTGTGGGTGTAGGAAGACTCATTTTTGTTGGGCTTATGTTATTATAGATTGATCTAACCCTTTGGGTGAAATTCCCAAGGTAGCCAACCAATCATATGTTCTTTGTAAAATGGGTCCCACCCTTTCCTTAGTATTACAAACTTTCCTCTTGATACCAATCGATCCATGGAAATGGTTGATTAGAAACATTATTATCCTTGTATACTAGATCCAATACTTCTTCCTCATCCTCCATATCCTTTTGAACCTATGTGACACCACACTATGTAACCTCATCCAAAGTAAGCCTTTCGTATTCTCATTCTTTAGATAATGAACTCATCCCGACAGTGAATCCAAATATCCTCTAGCTGAGGCACATGAGAACTGGATAAACATGTTTCATTGAACTTTCCCTAGTAGTCAAAATTTGTTCTAGGAAGAAAAGTTTGCAAAGTCACTTCAAACATTTCCACATCCACATTCTTTGCTTTATAAATACGTCACAAGTATATATGCCGATTGAAAAGATAAATTGGAGTTTCACCTTATGCCTTTGGTTATGTATTTTTGACAATCCAAAAATTGCCGAACCAACTCTAGCAAAACCCATTTGTCAGTAGGGAACCTAGGTAACTTGTTCAGGAACCCAAAAAAATAGGAATCCTAATGTACATAAATATTAGAAAATGAAGGTAAATTTCTACCCACTCTGGAACCTCTAAAATTATGAAACATGAAATTTTGATTTTCCAAAACTAGAACCTCGAAACCGAAACTGAAAATATGAAATGTGAAACTCTTAAACTCCAAAAATGGAACCTCCAAAACTCAAACCTGGAACCTCTCAAATTTTGAAACGTGAAACCTATGAACCGTTGAAGGGAAAGGAATGAAAAATACTTGTGGAGATCTGGAAGAAATTATCATGCAATCTAGATTAGATGCCTACACATATTGGATTTTTTAACTGTGGAAAATAGGCAACATTTTTAAGGAAAAAATGGCAGATGATGAGGGTTCCATTTTCAAATAAGAAAAAGGAAGAACAAAAAAATAAACAAGGAATAAAACTTAAAATGATCATAAACCAAGAAGAAATAACCAAAACAAAATTACCTTGAAAATGATGCTTTGAAAGTACAAAAGAGTTTGGTAAAAATCAGAGTGTCAGAGAAAAAGGTCAGGTGAAAATGATAGATAAAAAATAAGTTTAAATAAGAAAACCCAAAATTAGTGCTTAGAATATGACATGTGGGGAGGTAGGTGAGAATTAAATTACCATTGAAACCCCGAAGTATGAAACCCCAAAGATCCAAAGTTTAGAAATTTTGGAAGTTCAAAGTTTCAGACTTCAGAACTTGACAGACGAATTTTATGAAAAGATGATGGAAGACTCAAACTCAAAAGTCTGAAGTTTCAAAATTTTAGAACTCTATATTTTTGGACTTGAGAAGTACGAGAGGTGATATTATCAAAATGAAGATGGAAGAATCTAAAAGATAAAAGTTTGAAGTTCTGAAATTTCAAAACTTGAGTTTTTGACTTAGAAATCCAACAAGAAATTTCTCAAAAAGACAACGTGGAATTCGAAATCAGAAATTCCAAAGTTCTGAAAATTTGGAACTTCAGAGTTTTGGACTTTAAAAGTTTGGAGGTGAAAATTTAAAATTGCAAAAGGAGACTTCCAAATCTTGAAAGTTTGAAACTCTAAAGTTTCAGAATTTTTGGCTTTTGAGTTTGGAATTTCAAAGCCAAATTTTTCTCGTTAGCGTTTATTCCCTAAAAAGGAAAATCTCGAAATCCAAAGTCTGAAGTACAAATATTCATAAGTCAGATTAATTATCTTTATAATACATAATTTAGTTCAATTTTAGTTACTCAAAAGTATTCAAGGATATAGTTACTTCATGTTTGCTTATTGATGACTATAAAAAAATGATATGGGTGGCCTTCTTGAATGAAAATTTAAAGGATATTGACAACTTTAAAGGATTCAAAGACTAGTTGAGAATGAGAAGAATGTAAATATAAAAATTCCTAAGATATGGTAGAGGAGCTGATTTTTGGTTGAATGCATTTGATTAATATTGTGAAGAACATGGCATTAGAAGAAATTTTTCATTGTTAGGACACCCAAAAAAAT
Organism: Taxus wallichiana var. yunnanensis; assembly: GCA_018340775.1. Classification (NCBI taxonomy): domain Eukaryota; kingdom Viridiplantae; phylum Streptophyta; class Pinopsida; order Cupressales; family Taxaceae; genus Taxus; species Taxus wallichiana. Next base: position 555,047,012 of record CM031237.1, on the reverse strand, counting down.
AGAGTAGTTGAAAGGAAAACATGACTTCCTAAGAGATTATAAGGACTATGTTTAATGAATCAAGACTACCTGATAGTTTTTGGAGATAAGCAATAAGTAAAACTATATATATCTTAAATAAAGGTCAAATCAGGGTTAATAACAATCATTCTCCCTATGATCTAGAGAAGTGAATATATGCAAATATAGAAAAATTCAGTGGTCTTTATAACTATTTAATCAAGAGAGATGAAGAAGATATAGGAAAATTTGACTTAAGAGATGATGAAGGGATATTTTTGGGTTATTTAGGTGTAATATTATCATATATGCTACAAAAAGAGACTACAAAAAATAATAGAAAGCACAAATGTTAAAATTGATTAGACATGCTCAAGAAGGGAAAAGGACGTTAGATAGGATATGAAATCAAACAATAAGGAAGAAGTTATAAAATTAGATGGAGAAGAAGAGGAGGGTGAGGAGAGATAAGATATAAAAGGTCCTTCAAGACAAATTCAAAGGGATCATCCTGAAACTCAGATTCTTGGCAATAAGGAATTTGGGTGTGCAAACAAGAAGAAGAATGGTAAGTAACTTGAATCATGAGAAGACCAATTTTTAATCTAAATTTGAACCTCAAATCATTCAATAATCTAGTAGAGATGATTTTTGGGTGAGTGAAATTAATGAAGAATTAGATCAAATAGAGAAAAATGAGACTTGGGAACTAGTTCCTAGGCCTAAAAATAAAAATTTCATTGGCACTAAATGGGCATTTAGAAACAAGTTGAATGAAAATGGAGAAGTCACTAGAAATAAAGCTATATTGGTGTAAAAATATATGCACATGTAGAGGGAGTATATTTTGAAGATAATTTTCTCCCGTAGCAAGAATAGAGGCCATAATACTGTTCTTGGCATATGCATGTTTCAAGGGATTCAAAGTATACCAAATGGATGTAAAGTCAACTTTCTTGAATGGAAATTTGGAAGAGGAAGTATATATAGATAAACCTAAAGGGTTCCTATTATAAGACGATAAGAACTATGTTTGCAAACTAAAAAAGGATTTATATGGTCTAAAATAGGCCCCTAGGGCTTGGTATGCTAGATTGGATAGATATCTATTAGACCAAGGTTTCAGAAGAGGAGAAGTAGATAGAAATATTTACATAAATATAGAAGCGGACCATCAGGATGATAGTAGTGGTGTATGTAGATGACATCATATTTGGAGGAAACAATGAAGACATGACAAAGGGCTTTGCTGATATAATGAAAAATGAATTGAGATGTTTATACTAGGAGAGATGTCATTTTTATGTGATTATAGATCATAAATAAAAAGGTATTTTCATTTCAAAATCAAAGTATATAAGAGAAATTTTCAAGAAAATTGGAATTGAGCACAACATGAATGTTAGTACACGTATTCTACTGGGTGTAAACTAATAAAATATGATGAATTGATTAGAAATTTGTTATACTCCACTTCTTATAGGATAGAAATTATGTAAGAAATAGGTATGGTAGGGATATTTCAATCTTATCTAAGGGATTTTCACCGAAAGTTGTCAAGAGGATTCTTAGGTATCTCAAAGGAAATATGGAATATGAAATATGGTATCTATTGTCACACGAATTTTGTACCCATTAAATTTCTGAAATATCATGTGCAATGTTAGAACATCCCTAAGGTGTGGGACTTTGTCGCTTTGGGATGAACCTCCGAAGAAGGCTGAATTCCTTTGGAATTTGGGGCACCTGATTTAAGATTGATGTGCAAGGATAAAACACTTTAAAATGACTCTAATCTACTCAATTCATGGGGTTCAGGGTTAGAAATAACAAATAAGGAAAATATGGTGATACACCAAGAGAGTATAATTAGATAATTTTACTGATCTTCACATCGAAAAGGGTTAACTTAGAAAGGATAAAACAACCATCACAATCTAATTCACCTTATGCTATTTAGATAGGGTAAATGATAAGAAAAATAGAATATCATGCATTTCATTATAAGACCCCAAGAATTCTGATGGATAGATCAAATCTATTCAAATACACAATCAAAAAATCATGACAATATATGATATACACATGTCAAACCATACAATGATCATCTATTAACACAATAAATCATACACATGTCAAATCCTTTCAAGTGCATGTAAGTGCCTTTTGGTTAAAAGCACGCTTCAAAACTTTCCTATTTACATCCTCCTGTCGATGTTTCAAAGCATGCCTATAACTGTGATGAATAGTATTGAGAAGATTCAAAAACACTTTCTATGGCACGGTATTGAGGACAAATTCAGATATCATCTTGTGGCTTGGGAACAGGTTTGTAAACCTAAGAGACTAGGGGTTAGACATCAAAGATATCAAACATATGAGTACTGCCCTTATTGCAAAATTAGGATGGAGGCTTATAAAAGAGCACAGACCTTGGACAGAGTTGGTTAAGATCAAATATATTTCAAACCAAAACAAGATTTCCTTCATATATGATCAGTCTCTTCCGAGTGGTTCTATTTTCTGGAACAACCTTCTACGCAGCAGACACATTCTCTCTCAGGGGTGTAGCTGGAAGCTTGGAGATGGACAAAACATAAACTTCTGGACTGATAAGTGGACTGATTCTAACTGGATTTCTGCTTATGATCATATTAAAGACAACTTAATTACAAAGTATGGACACAAAATCTAGGGGTACATTGAGAGGGATGGAAACAAAAGAAAATGGAAATAGCTAAAAGTGGAGAATGATAGTATACAGGCTGATATTTCATCTCTCCAGAATCAACTTTCCCTAATCCATATAAGTAATCAAAATCTTAAGGATGAGCTCATCTGGAAAGATTCTTTTGATGGGGAATACACTGTTAAATCAGGATATAATTCTTTCTTTGTATCCATGGAAAGTGAAATTAAGTGGCACAAGTTGTGGATGTCGGAGCTAACCCCTAGAGTGAACTTATTTTGGTGGCTAATTATTAATGGCAAGATCCTAACTAATGACAACCTCATCAAGAAGGGATTCATCATGCCAAATAGATGTTGCATGTGTCAGAAAGAGGCTGAAGATATAAAGCATTTATTCCTCCATTGTGAGATTGCTTCCAAAATTTGGCAGCTCGTTTTTGCAAAATTTAATCTGAGATGGATTTTTCCCCTTACCTGTCTTCAGGCTTGGGAGCAATGGGACTCCCCGTTTAAGCATTGCATGGTGAAAAGACTGTGGCAACTTGTTCTGCCCCACACTATGTGGAGAATCTGGAAGGCTCGTAATGATAGTATTTTCAGAAACAATAGACAGGCTTGTAACAAAGTCTACAAGGAAATTATCATTGTTGTGCAAGATAATATTGCTAGATTTAAACCCCCTAAAAATAGACTTTACCCGAGAGAATGAAGAATGCATCCTGACTGAATGGAATATTGACACTATCAATAGAAATAACAATGGTACTAACAGAAACACAGTCCGATGGATTAAACCTCCCACTGATTGGCACAAGTTAAATTTTGATGGGGCCTCAAAAGGAAATCCGGGTGACTCTGGAGGAGGGGGAATCATCAGGGATCAAAGAGGTTATTTTGTTGCTGCTTTTTCTGGGAGAATGGGCAGGAAGACTAATCATTATTCTGAAGCCATGGCGGCTCTTTGGGGTATAAGACTTGCCAGAGATTGTAATATTCCAAATATTATAATTGAAGGTGATTCTCTAAATATTATCAATCTTTTGAATAAAAAGAAACACCCTAGCTGGTCTATCAAGGATTATATTGAGGAAGCTATTGATATATGCAAAAGCTTTGAAAATGTCCAAATCACCCACACCTATCGGGAAGGAAATAGGGTCACTGACAGTTTGGCTAACTTCGGTGTTAATAATTCCTTTCAAACTTGGCTTAGGGGGGACGTTCTACCCACTCATATCAATAAAGCCATAATCATTGATCTACATGGCAGTGAAAATCATCACTAACGGCTGTAATTTGGATGCTAATGTGTAGATCCTCAAGTACATGATGATGACATCACAAAAGATATGGATGATTGATGCGATCTGTGCGGGATGGACTGTCATCATTTCTTGGCATAGGAGGAAAGCCGAGGAGCGGGGAAATAATAATAAGTGTAGCATAATAATTAAACCTACTTTCATGGAAAGGAAAGATTCAAATATCAAAATCAAAGCTCTTCCTGTCCCGCATATTGGTAGCTTTTTTACCATTGAGAACAGGAAAAGAAGTAGAGGAAACATGGGGGGTCCACCTTGCAAAACTGAACCGACCCACAATCCTGCGTGGAAAGAGAATACGGAGCTTTGGAATTACCTACAAATCGGGGGCCTGTCTAATTTAATTGAAAGGATTCAAGGCTTCGACCAAGACATTTCTATCAGATTCACCCAGGGTTGGAAGAATAGGATTGTCAAATATAGTAACATGGAGATGGAAATCACGGAAGAGCTCATCGCCCAGATCATGGGCCTCAGCCTGGAAGGCACCAAATTCTTCAATAAGAAGGTGGACAGGGAGGTGGAGACCAAGAAATTTCTGGAAGAGGGGGAGAATCTTGAATTCGTGACTGCTGGCATCAAGGTGGCATCGATTCCTGAACCTTTTGCTGAGCTGGCCAAGATGGTGGTTAGGTATGTAACCCTTGAAGGAAGATTTGTGACTATACCTCAAAAGCATCTGATATTTCTAAATCACTTTCATAGAAATAACATTATCATCTTTCCTCACTATTTGATAAACTCTCTGGAGAAATCAATAAGGGAAGTTCAGAGCCACTCTAGGGTTGTCCCTTTGCACCAGGGACTTATCCTCCTGATCCACCGCCACTATTCCAGCTGCCCCCCCGTGAATCCTACCCCACCTCCCTCCTCCATACCTCCACCTGCCCACTCCACTTCCACTCCCCCTGTTAAAAAGAAAGAATGAAGTTGTTGTTTCAGCAGAAAAGAAAGAGAATCAAAGCTAAAATACCTACTTCAAAATGGGTCCTAAAGAGCCACAAAGAGTTTGGAACTCTGATGAAAACCTCTGCATATTAGAAAACCGGTGGAGGAGCCCAAGGAGGAGGAATTGTTGGATAGGGTGGACAGATTAGAAAAGGAGATACAAGAGCTCAAAGGGGCTATAAAAAATATGGAAAGAGCTAAGGGTAAAGGGATTCTTCAAAGTGATGAGGAAGAGGGGGTTATTGCTGAAGTCTTCAAGAAGCTATAGTCCTTAGATGGAAGATTGGGGAATGCTAAAAGCCACAATGACTACATATTGTCTACCCTCAAAAGCATTTATAATTTCATTGAACAACATGTTCATAGTGTCTGCAGTTTAAGTGGGGTTAATGAGGACATTTGGGGCCCTAAAGAGAAAAGGGATATTGCAATTTCTCAGGCGGATATGCAAGACTCCTCTCAGGCCACTGCCATTGCCTTCTTCATGTCGCTGTAGGCTATCAAGACCAAGATTGATAGAGCTATCAAGTAACAGGTTGATGTGATGATGTTTTTGGGTGCAAATTTCTTTGTTATCGGTGGTTACGGAGCTTTTTTGGCGGAGCTCTATATGTTGTTTCTCTTTTGGTTTCTTTTTATCTTTCCTACTTCTTTTTGGATCATTGTACGTTTAGATCCTTTTTTCACTTATATTGTAATATTTGGCTGTTGAGCCCTCTTTGGTTGTGTTTTTCCCTTCTCTGGGCTATTTCTCTCACCTTTACTATCTGGCTTTTGAGCCCTTTTGTATATAGGGTATAGTCCATTCAAAACTATTTGCCCTTAATAAAAAAAAACACAATAAATCATACTTTCCATGGAAAATTTTTGTTGTGAATATAATTGAAAGAATCCAAAGTATAAAATATCTCTTTCAAGCTTGAAGAGTAACTTCCCAATGATTTATCTCCTTTTTAAAAAAATTTTATGCACTTAACTATTTATAATTTTTGTAGGTTGAGCCATTACAACTGGACCTTAACTAGCAATTTACTAAAAATAGAATGTAATTAAGTTCTAGGGTACAGGATCCCATAAAAATAGAAAAGTAGCTATAAAGGTTTGAATAATTCAGCCATGCAACTTAGACTGATCCATAGCTTGGAACTATCCTTTCAAGGGTGCCTAGCTTATTTGGGTCCGCAACATCTTTTCCTTCTTTTAATTTCTCCTGTTCTTTCTCCCACACAGTCATTAGATGTTTTTAGTTAATGAAACTATTGATAATTTCTTGTTCTTCTTCTTCTTATTTTTGTCCAGATGTGTAATGATTCACCACATCTACTTTTTCAATCTCTTTTGTAACTTTAGTCGGGATCCTTTTGAGTTTACTCACCACTTTCTTTAGTCTACTTGTGAAATTATGGCATGAAACCAAGTTTTCAATTGAATCACTATTGAAAGTCCTAGTTACCTCATTATACTTCTCCACCAAATATTTAAAATTTAACTTAATTTTATCTTCTATAAGGGCATCAATATTTTCATTAAAAATTTTTAGTTGATATTATAAAACTCTTTTGAGATATCATTTAGAGCATCCATTATTTCTACACACTTGTCATCTAACTTCTTGAACAAATCTTCTAACTCTCAGGATATAAATTGCATAGCCTTCTGAAACTCGAACAACTTGGAAATATTATCAATTACTTCTTCTTGAAGAAGTAGATCTATATCCCCTCTCTAATCTCACCCCATGTGGTCAAATTCAGATTCAAATTATTGTTATCTTTAGAGAAGACTTCATCCATCCTACAAATGGAGGATATTTTGGTTTATAAATCATTGTATAATTCAACAACTTCTTTGTTCATATTATTTTCTTCTTGAAGAATGTGTTCTATCCATACATTCAATGATATTATCTTTGACCTATCTTCTCAATCTCATGATATGAAATATCATCCAGAGTGGAAGAAATTGTCAGAGCAGTTGTAGTTGAAGGATCAGTGGTTAGAGTGGGTTGTGTTACTTTTCTCAACAAAGTAGTGAGCTGTTCAACCTTCACTTTTAGTTCATCCTTGGAAGCTTTATCTTGATCATACTTCTCCAAAAAATATCGAGATCCACTTGCACATCTTGTTTGGCACCTTTGTGTGTTGCCTTACCTAGTGAAAATATGGAAATTTGATAGTCCACTGCTATGATAGTTTCTTTAGTCTTTCCTTTAATAGGAGTAGCAATTTCCATTACTCTATCTCCTAATTTTTTTAGAAATAAAATGGAGATTATCTTTGGCCATTTGGACTATCTCCTCATAGTAGGTTCCAACACACTTAGATCTATCATGTCTACTAGAGGTATCTTATTCTTTGATTTTGGATTTTGGCGATATAGAAATTTTGGTATAAAAGATGCATACGGAAGTGACATGACCGATTCAGCCCAACTGGAGCACTAGATAACACAAAAGAACTAGTATATTTAGTTTGTAATGAAGTGGAGGTTATAATTATGGATGGGGTAGATGTGAGAATAGCCTCAGGAGTGGATAAAATGAGGCTAGAAGTTGAGATAGAAGGAAATGAAAGATGTAGAGGGAATGAATTGGAAACGTGAGACCAAATAATTTCTCCCACTAAGAGGCTAGGAAGGGATGAAAATACTTGGGCCATGGATGGGGATGGAAAATAAGAAATGAGTGTAGGACTGGAAGGTAATAATAGATGAAGTGATAATGGCAAGGAAGGAGGTAGTGGGAATTTTTTATACAAATAGAGAATCAATTACCTCAACAATTTCTCGATATTATTCTTGTAGGGGACATGACCTTTGAATTAGGGGCCTTGGAAAGAGAGGAACTTCCAACAACAAATGAAATATTCTTAGGAATTATATTGGCCCTTTAGGTAGACCTTTTTCCTTTTATGGGTGTAGGAAGACTCATTGTTGGTTGGGATTCTGTTCTTATAGATTGATCTAACCCTTTGGGTGAAATTCCAAAGGTAGCTAGCCAATTATATGTTCTTTGTAAAATGGGTCCCGACCATTCATTAGTATTATAACTTTCCTCTTGATACCAATTGATCCATGGAAATGGTTGATTGGAAACATTGTTATCCTTGTATATTGGATCCAATACTTCTTCCTCATCCTCCATCTCCTTTGGAATCTCTGCAATACCAAACTATCTAACCTCATCCAAAGTAAGCCATAATGAACTCATCCTGACAAAGTGAATCCAAATATCCTCTAGCTGAGGCACATGAGAACTGGATAAACCTGTTTCACTAAACTTTCGCATTAGTCAAAATTGGTTCTAGGATGAAAATTTTACAAATTCACTTCAAACATTTCTGCATCCACATTATTTTCTTTATAAATATTGGCACAAGTATATCTCGACAATTGAAAAGAGAAATTGGACTCCGAATTATGCCTTTGGTTCTATATTTTTGATAATCCAACAACTGTCGAACCAAATCTAGCAAAAAACAATTTTTCAATAGGGAACCTAGGTAACTTGTTTGGGAATCCACAAAATCAGGAATCCTAATGTACATAAATGTCAAAAGCTGAAGGTAAATAATTCCCCACTCTCGTACTTCTTTGTAAGCCTCATCAAAAATCCATCGATTATACAAATCCTTATCAAAATGATAAATAAGAACAATGAAGAAGGCATCATTGACATTGCGAAATGTTTTACTTCCTCGTCCATCATAATTTGAGGATAAAAATTGAAAATCTATTATGCACTCCTAATACCTTTGGTATTTAACCCATTGAATTCCCCATGACAACTATAACATAGACTAAGAAATAAGTCATGTGAAAGTTTTGGAAGACAAAATTTACTCAATTGAAAATAGATAGAGTTGCTAATGTGCTCCCTCATTGTATTAATTAATTTTTCTTCTTAATAGTGAAAATGTATAGGAACATCCTATCTTGAAACTCTTTCATAGAAGAAAGACCCAAAATTCTAATCAACAACACAATGCTATTATTTACTTCTTGGAAGAAATATGATCGAAATATAGTATTAGGCAACTTGGTGACACTTTTGGCCAATAGCTCTTCATCATGACCCTCACACACTATTTTATTTCTTTGACCCAATGTTAGATTGTAGATTTGGGTAAAATGTGACACCGAAACCTTGTTATTATACCTCCCAATAAATCGAGAATTACTTCTCATTACTCTTTTCTATGCTACTACCTCTTTCCATCGAGTAAAATAGTTTGTTAAAGTAAGGACCCACTTATGTCCATCAATGGATGGAGGATTAATCATACAATGAAATCCAACCCCATTAAATGAAGGGTTGATCCACTTGAATTGGATGCAATGGAAGATCTACCAAATTTTACTTACCAAAGTGAAAATGGCACATTCCTTACATTTCCTTACCTAGAGATGAGCATATTTGAACAAATTTGGCCAATAGTAACCAGCTCGCATGATCTTGGTTGCATTTTTTTGTGCAGAATAATTTCCTCCCGATAGGCCACCGTGTGAAGCTCTTCTAGTATCTTAATTACCTATTCCAGTCTCATACGCACCGAAGGAGAACACCGTTCAAATCCTTTCAAAAGAGAATATTAGCTACCAGAACATATGGAATAGACTAAAGATGGAAGGTTTGTCTTTGATTTTTATCCATGTTCTCAGGATATACTCCTGAGAAAAGGAAATTCTTCATTTTGGATAACCAAAGTCAACTTGATTATCATCTTCATTAGTGTTTAATAGTGTAACATTTTCATCACCTTTTGAATCCATATCGACAAGCTAGCTTTGACACAACCCTTTACCTCTAAAAAAATTTGGTAACTTTAATGTATAAAACATACTCCATCACCTTCATGATCCATCTAGCACACTTCTCATTCATCTCTTTGTTCAATAAAAATTCCTTGACACTGGATGAGACACCATTAGATGAATTTTGTTGTTGGACAACATGTGTTTGAATTTCTTCAAAGCTTGAATAACTGCAAAGACTTGTTTTTCAATGAATGAATATTTGAGCTCATAGTCCTTGAGGGATTGGCTAAAGAAAGCAATTGGTTATTCCATCAGATCATCATTTTGCTGGGTGAGGATACCGAAATGCTCTCTTGACCTATAAAAGCATAGAGGATAAAATATTTATCAAACTTGGGGTTCACCAACGTTGGAGCCTAAGAAATGGCCATTTTGATGGCTTTGAAACTCTCTTTCCCTTCTTTTGTCCATGAGAAAGGCATATTTTTCTTCAAAGCATAGTTGTCAGTGGTTTAGCCAATTCTACAAATTGAGGAATGAATCTCCGCACAAAATTTATGGTGCATTAAAAAATTTGGATTCCCTTTTTGTGACTTGGGAGGGAGAGGGAAAAATTGAGTGAATTTTGGTTGGATCGATTGATATTCTTTCTGTTGAAACAACGTGCCACAAAAAAATTCCCTCATGCACTGTGAAAATACATTTCTTAGGGTTGAGTGAAACCCCAAATTCTCTACACCTTCAAAAAACCTTCCTTAGATGCATGACTTTATCTTCGCATGTTTAGAATATATAGTTATATCATCAAGGTAAACCAAAATGATATGATTTATTAGTCCCTTAAATTCCTTATCCATGGCTCTTTGCAAGGTAGCCCCAATATTGGACAATCGAATGGTGTTTTATTATAAGTATACGTGCCCCACTTAGTGGTGAAGGATGTTTTGAATTGATTTGATTCTTGAACCAAAATATGATTATAACTTGAATACCCATCGAGAAAAAAACCTCTGAGCTCCTGCCACTATTTGAATAATTTTCTCCATTGATGGAAGAGGATAGTGATCCTTTAATGAGGCATGGTTCAGATCTTTGAAATCCATGCATAGCGAATCTCTCCATTTTTATTTCATACAGGAACTAGATTGGCCACCCAAGATGAATGTTTGATAGGAAAAATTATACAAGCCTCGATGAGTTTGGTTAGCTCCTTCCTCATTAGTGGTTCAATTTTGGGATTAATTGGACTTTGTTTTTGACAAATTGGCTTTACATGGTGGTCCAATTCTATAGTATGTTGAGTTATCCCTAGATAAAAAACACAAGGTATTTGTAGTTCAATGCAAAAATGTCATGATACTCTTGAAAAGTTTGATGAAAGCTTTCTTTTCTTTGGAAGTACATACCTTACCAATCTTTAGAACCTTTTCATTTTCTACCTTGACTTCCTCAAAATCTTCTTCTTTGACCACCATGTTCGAGTTTTGTATTTTGGCTTGGTCATTTGAATTGAAGATGGATTCTAGAGTAACTAAGCCTTTTGGTAGCTTATTTCCCTTCAATTGTATGATTTGATCGCCATATGATTTTGTAGCTTATCTTGATGTTTTGCAAAAATTCCACCTCTTCTTGTAGGAAAAGGAAAATTTGTTTTTCACTATCAAACACTTTCTAGCTACTTAAATTATCTAGAACTGTAGAACGGACCACCATTTTGACCATTTTCTTCCCTTCCTTCATGATATCTACCAATATGTTGTATTGTGAGCCAATTGTAGCAATCCAATCAGCATCTTGATTTTTCTTCCTAGGAACAACATGGATCCCAAAAGCTTTGAAGTTTTTAATTAAATCCCATAATCAATTCTTGTATGATCTTAAAAGATAATTTTTGGATGCACTACATTTTTTCACTTGATGAAATAATAACTCACTATCTCCAAAAACAACCGGGCTTTAATACCCCTCTTCTGAGAAAGTTGAATTTATTGCATAAGGGCCTCATACTTGGGAACATTGTTAGTGAAACTGAACTATAACCAAAAAGATGATAAATATTTATCTCCTTCTTAATAAATTAGCATAACACAGGTGTTGGATCCATTATTATTCCTTGAGCCATCGAATAAAAATTTCCATAAACCCTCAAGATTTCTTTGTGTTTTGACAAGTTGTGGTATGGTTATTCCTTCTTCATGAATGCAATATGTGCCTAATCATGTTTCTTCCAATAGCAGCAAACCAACTTCTTCCTCTACCAATAAATAAGCATAGAGATTGTATTTATGATTCATAGTTACATCATCCAACTTTGTATTAGGGAAATTCTTCTACAAGATTAGTTGGTTAATGATCGACATATTCTTCTTCGTGGTCGACATAATTCCCATTTATGGGATTAAGAATGTAGATATCTACATGATTATGGAAAATTAGTTCTGCCCTTATAGTCACCTTTATCCCATACCGAGTTTTGAGGATCATATGTGACCAATCTGATGATAGGTAACCACCCATCTTGGCAGTGAAATCTCATGATAGGTAGATGGCGAAGAGAGGAGGAAGATCAATAACTGATATGTCTTGTGTGAATGAAAAATTGGGGCATGCATGGATGATAAGATGGATTGGTTTGATGAATCCAATGGTCTCGAATCTGCTATACCATCTAACTAAACAACTCCCCTAGAGATTGGAGTATACTATATTCCTAACATGTCTACAATCTTCTTGGGCATAATAGAACTATTGGCACCAAAATCAATCATGCAATTATGCACCAAATGATCACCAATGATCAAGGAGATATAGAATGGAGGTGGTTTGTTGGCCTTAGGAATAATTTTTCCTTCTATTTGGCACAAACTTGTTGCAATTTCTACTCCACGACCCAATGATCCATCAGTTGTACCAAAACTATTCAAATCCTCTCACAACAAATTTCTTTGAGAAGGAATTGAGAGTGCATCCCACATAGTAAAACTCAGGGTGGTATTCTTCATTTGTTCTACAATATTGAATGGAATTTCTCCTACTTTACTGACACTTCTTTGGGCATTAGATTCCTCTTTTGGAAAATGCTTATTGGGTATCGTGATTCCTGAATAGTGTTCTTTCCTTGCAGTTTGAATAGAAGGTGATTCTAGTTGTTTCTTTCCTACATTCTTATCAAACACTACTTGTGACTAAGGTTGTGAAGTAGAATCCTAGTTAGCTTTGGGATATTGAGAGTGTGTCCCATATAGTAAAACTCAAGTGGGTATTCTTCATTTGTTCTACAATATTGAATGGAATTTCTCCTACTTTACTGACACTTCTTTGGGGATTAGATTCCTCTTTTGGAAAATGCTTATTAGGTATTGTGACACCTGAATAGTGTTCTTTCCTTGCGGCTTGAATAGAAGGTGATTTGGTTGTTCCTTTCCTACATCCTTATCAAGTGGTAATAGTTCTAACCCTAAAACCTCAAAACCACTGAAGAACTTTTCCCTTGAAATAATTAGCAAGAAGTATAACTACAACATTGTCCTCTGTGATATTATGTACTAAAAAAATGTTGGCTACATCGAGGATATGTTCCACTGGAGTAATGTGAGCTTCCCTTATATAGAAACATAAAATTTTGAGTGTTGTAGCAGGTATAGGATCACATTGAGCTAAAAAAAGAGGAATGCTTGCATTGAAAGGGGTAAAACATGGTTCCTTGCCATTCTTCTGAAAGGTTGATTATTCCTGAGTAGAGGGAATATTCTGTCAAGAGGAGTAGAATTACCCTTGTGGGGAGACGTTATGACTAGGAATCCTAAAATACCTCTTCTTCTTAGAGGAGATAAAGATAATTCAATATGCTGATAATTTCCCTCTCATCTCACTAAAGCTCTTGTTTGAATTCTTCACATATATTAACACATTGAGATACAAAAGCCAAATATATGGAGTTGCTAGGTACTTTGTGTTATGAAAATATGAAGAAAAGTACCAAATCTTTCTCAGTCCAATCGGGTGTGCCAAAAAATATTATCATGTGGATCGTGCACCCATTAAATTTCTAAAATATCCCATGCAACATTGGAACATCCCTAAGGTGTGGGACCTTGTTGCCTTGGGATGAACCTCTGGAGAAGGCTGAATTCCTTTGGAATTTGGGGCACCTGATTTAAGATCGATGTGTAAGGATAAAACACTTTAAAATGACTCTAATCTACTTAATTAATGGGGGTTGGGGTTAGAAATAACAAATAAGGAAAATATAGTGATACACCAAGAGAGTATAATTAGATAATTTTACTGATCTTCACATCGGAAAGGGTTAACTTAGAAAGGATAAAGTAACCATCACAATCTAATTCACCTTATGTTATTTAGACAGGGAAAATTATGACCACAGACAAAATATCATGCATTTCCTTGTAAACCCCAAACATTCCCGATAGATAGATCAAATCTATTTGAATACAAAATCAAAAATCATGACAATATACGATATACACATGTCAAAAATCCCTTTCTCCTCATGACAGTTAATGATAATGTAACTTTATAACAAAGGAATATAATATTTCACAACTGATATTCAAGATAATCACATCATTCTCCCATAGATTGAAATAAGATACTTGAAATAAAGGTGAATTAATCACTTATACTAAGGAATTGCACATCCACAAAGCATACAATGATAAACTATTAACACAATAAATTAGACTTTTCATGGAAAATATTGTTCTGAATATAATTGAAAGGCTCCAAAGTATCAAATCTCTCTTCCAAGCTTGAAGAGTAACTTCCCAATGATTTATCTCCTTTTTTAAAAACTTCATGCACTTAACTATTTATAAGTTTTGTAGGTTGAGCCATTATAGCTAGACCTTAACTAAAAATTACTAAAAATAGAATGTAATTAAGTTCCAGGGAACATGCTCCCATAAAAATAGAAAAGTAGTTGCAAAGGTTTGACTAAGTCAACCCTATAACTTGGACTGATCCAGAGCTTGGAACTATCCTTTCATGGCTGCCTAACTTAGCTGGGTCCTGCAACATCTTTTCCTTCTTTGATTTTCTCCTACTCTTTCTCCCACACAGTCATCCGATGCTTATAATCAATGAAACACTTGATAATTCCTTGTACTTCTTCTTCTTTTGGTCCACATGCATAATGATTCACCACATATGTTGTTTCAATCTCTCTTGCCACTTTAGCCAGGATCCTTTTGAGTTTACTCACCACTTTCTTTAGTCGACTTGTGAAATTATGGCATGAAACCAACCTATCAATTGAATCACTATTGAAATTCCTAGTTACCTCATTATCTTTCTCCACCAAATATTTGAAATTTAACTTAATTTGATCTATCTGGAAGGGCATCAATATTTTCATTGAAAATTTTGTAGTTGATATTATCAAACTCTTCCGAGATATCATTTAGAGCATCCATTATTTCCACGCGCTTGTCATCTAACTTCTTGATCAAATCTTGTAACACTTGGGATCTAAATTCCATAGCCTTCGAAACTTGAACAACTTGGAAATATCATCAATTAATTCTTCTTGAAGAAGTAAATATAGATCCTCCTCTCTAATCTCACCCCATGTGGTCAAATTCATATTCAAATTATTGTTATCTTCAGAGAAGACTTCATCCATCCTACAAATGGAGGCTCTTTCGGTTTGCAAATCATTGTATAATTCAACAAATTCTTTGATCAAAGGATTCGATTCTTAAAGCATGCATTCCATCCATCCATTCATTGATCTTCCCTTCTGACCTATCTTCTCAATCTCATGATATGAAATATCATCTAGAATGAAAGAAATTTTCAAAGAAGTTGTAGTTGAAGGATCAATGGTTGGAGTGGGTTGTGTTACTTTTCTCAAAAAAGTAGTGAGTTGTTCAACCTTCACTTTCAGTTCATCCTTGGAAGATTTATCTTGATCATACTTCTCTAAAAAATTTATGATAGACAATTGAACATCTTGTTTTGTACCTTGTGCATTGCCTTACCTAGTGAAAATATGGAAATTTGATAGTCCGCTGCTGTGATAGTTTCTTTAGTCTTTCCTTCAACGGGAGTAGCAATTTCCATGACTCTCTCTCCTGATTGGTTTATAGATAAAATAGAGATGATATTTGGCTATTTGGCATGTCTCCTCGAGTAGGTTCCAACACACTTAGATATATCACATCTTCAAGAGGTACCTTCTTTTGTTTTGGATTTTGGTGATATAGCCCTTTTGGTATAGCAAATGCGAATTGATGTGACATGACCTATTCATACCCTATATAACTAGATAACACAATAGCACTAGTAACATTAGTTGGAAATGAAGTGGAGGTGGTAATGATGGATGGGGTGGATGTGAGAATAGCCTTAGGAGTGGATATAATGAGGCTAGAAGTTGAGATAGAAGGAAATGAAAGTTATAGAGGGAGTGAAGTGGAAATGGGAGACCCAATCATTTCTCCCACTAAGAGGACATGAAGGGATGAAAATACTTGGGCCATGGATGGGGATGGAAAAGAAGAAATGAGTGTAGGAGTGGAAGGTAATGATAGAGGAAGTGATAATGGCAAGGAAGGAGGGGGTGGAAGATTTTGTGATACAACTGGAGAATCAATAACCTCAACAACTTCTGATATTGGTACTATAGGGGACACAACCTTAGAAGCAGGGGCCTTGGAAAGAGAGGAAATTCCAACAACAAATGAAATCTTCTTAGGAATTATATTGGCCCTTTGGGTAGACATTTTTCCTTTTATGGGTGTAGGAAGACTCATTGTTGGTTGGGCTTCTGTTCTTATAGATTGATCTAACCCTTTGGGTGAAATTCCCAAGGTAGCCAACCAATCATATGTTCTTTGTAAAATGGGTCCCGCCCTTTCCTTAGTATTAAAACTTTCCTCTTAATACCAATCGATCCATGACAATGGTTGATTGGAAACATGGTTATCCTTGTATACTAGATCCAATACTTCTTCCTCATCCTCCATCTCCTTTGGAATATTTACGATACCAAACTATCTAACCTCATCCAAAGTTAACCTTTTGTATTCTCGTTTTCGAATAATGAACTCATCCCGATAGTGAATCCAAATATCTTCTAGCTAAGGTATGTGAGAACTAGATAAACCTATTTTAATGAACTTTTCAAAGTAGTCAAAATTGGTTCTAGGATGAAAATTTTACAAAGTCACTTCAGACATTTCGTATCCACATTCTTTTCTTTATAAATATTGGCACAAGTATATCTTCTGATTGAAATGGGAAAATGGACTCCCACCTTATGTCATTTGTTCTAGATTTTGTGATAATCCAACAATTTCCAAACCAATTCTAGCAAAACACATTTGTCAGTAGGGCACCTGGGTAACTTGTTTGGGGCACCCACAAAACCAGGAATCCTGATGTATGTAAATGTTGGAAACTGAAGATAAATGGCTCCCCACTCTCATACTTCTTTGAAATCCTCATCAAAAATCCTTTGATTATACAAATCCTTATCAAAATGATAAAGAAGAACAATGAAGAAGGCATCATTGACTCTGTGAAAATGTCTACTTCCCTCGTCCATCATGATTTGAGGATAAAAATTGAAAATATATGATGCACTCCTAACACCTTTGGTATTTAACCCATTGAATTCCCCATGGAAACTACAAGTATAGACCAAGAAAGAAGTCATGTAAATTTTTTTGGAAGACAAGACTTTACTCAATTGAAAACAGATAGAGCTGTTGATATGAATTCTTTTTCTTCTTAATAGTGGCAATGTATAGGAACATCCATTCCTGAAAATCTTTTGTAGAAGAAAGACCCAAAACTCTACTCAACAACATAATGAGATCGTTTACTTCTTGGATGAAATCTGATCGAAACATAGTCTTAGGCAACTTGGTGACACTTTTGGCCAAGTAGCTCTTCATCATGACCCTCACACATAATTTAGTTTCCTTGTCCCAATGTTTAATTATAGCTTCGGGTGAAATTGTGGCATAATCCTCAACATTAGGGAGTTTAAAAAAATATTCAAATAAATCATATTCCAATCCAATCAATACCTTATAAATCACTTTGTAGTCATATTTTTTTCCCTTAGACCAATAGTCTAATCCCACGCGCGCTTGGCCTAACACCCAACGGGCACTAGGAACTCACCTAAGGTATGCATAGGCACCAAGCCTCTCCTTTATGTGAGTATTTTGAGGATGCACCATCCTATGAAAGATAATCAAATTTATAAGGAAAAAAAGAACCAATACAACATTATAAGAACCTAGAACAAGTTATCATCTCATTGCATCTAGAAAAGAGAAATAGCAAACAACATATGGAAATGGTTCATACAGAAAGGAAATGCATAAGGATTATATTCTTGAACACACATATGATTCATAATAGAGCCTTATATTCATATTAACATATTCAATAACCACATTACATCCCTTGAGGTCATAACAAACCCTCATATAACCATACAAAGCTAAGTCATGCATCAAAACTACACTATGTTCATCACATTACAAAAATGATTGCAGACCCATCCCTATAAATGTTCCATCACTCCCAGATTTCTCCTAATCCCTAACCCTTAGAACCCTCCATTATATTTCGTAGAGCTTTTCCTATTTTCAACTCTTTTTTTTTTTTTTTCAATCGAGAGCTTGTATTTATAGCCTTAGCAACCACCGTCATTCCTTTCTGAAGTTATAGATCAATTTCCAAGTGTAGAAGTGGTCCTCCATGGGAGCATGCCTTATTAAATCTGAGCTCTCCACTCTTTACAATGATGTTCTTCTGGACCTTCCATTGCATTCCTAGAATATTTCCTTTTTGACCCCCTACGGTCTTAGGCTAGCACCTTATCCAAAATGTTCATGCTTTTCTCGTGTGCTACTTGAGATGCTAAATATGTATAAGTCCAAAAATATATTACCTTGTGCATGTGCACCGTATGTTATTCAAAACACTTTGCTAGAACCTTTCTTGCATGCCTTCAACCCGCATTCCCTTCTTCACTTAGGTCCTGCGTGCCCACACGACTTCTCATCTTTAGCCAATATTTTGGGCCCAACATCACTCAACACTATGCATGTTATCCATCATTAGAAACAATCTTCAATAAATAATGATGGATCATTAGAAATGGTTGGAATGGAAGAAATAAAGGAATGAAGAAATGGGGAAAGAATGAAATAATGTGGAACTTTCTTATCATTTGGAGGAGGAGAGGGAAATCCTTCCTTAATTCTGCCTCTAACTTTCCCAAGTGTCGACCTCATTCTGAGCTTGCTAACATAGGTCACCCAAAAGGGTGCTCACTTCTTCAAAACTCATCTCCTCTCCCTTAGTGCTCATTATCTCCACAATCTCCTCAAATTTTTTTCCCAAATCCTGAGCTCATCCATCCTCTGAGTGATTTGGGGGTACAATTATTTTATCTAGTTCTTGATTGAACCCCACAAGTCTCAATGGCCTCTAATTTATTTTCCACTTTGGCCAGGATTTTTCTCGGTTAGACCTATTCCCTTTATTCTTTTCATGTAACTCCTTCATTTTCATTTCATGGGTGGTAAACATGATACTTTCCACTCTATCGATATCTATGTAATTATCATAGGAAACCTTAGTAACTTGTGTGGGGTATTTTACATCGGCGAGGATATTTTTATATTGAGCAAAAATTTCTACAACCTTCATCTTATTATCTTTTTCTTGGTGTGAAAATTCCTCTTTTCGATTCTAAGGAAAATAGTTGCCTTCCATAGTGAGTAGTGGGTCAAGTCCTCTAGGCAATATAAGGTTGATCCATATTTTTACGCGGTTGGTGTTAAGTCTAGATGCTTCAAGACAATGGCATTCATGATCATCTATATTTTCTTATATGTCTCGCACACCCTTGCCTTATAATATTTTGAATCACACCTTAACCGAGTGTTGTTTAGTTCCTCATGCTTCAGTTCCTTACTTTTCTTAAGGATATATTCCTCCTTTTTCTCAAGCTTTACCTCTAGGAACTTCACCCTGTCATTTCTTCCAAAGATTCTGGATTCAACCTCAACTAAAACTTTGTTGAGCACATTACATATTTTCTCATATGATAATTATTAAGAATTTACCAAGGGGTTTATTCCTTTTGTTTCTGGAACCTTCATCAATGCTCCTTGGCTTATTTCAAATTCGGGCTCATTAATGTGGGACTCAAATTCCCATGATAGCATTTTCCTCATCCGAGGGTATGCACCTTCCTCATCAAATGAAGCCATGGCCAAGAGTTGTTCCATTGGTATGGTGCTCTAAAAGTGCATGTGTAACACCTTGTTTGGATCATCGATGTAGCCCATTCCTTGACCTTGTTCTGCTTCTGTGCTCTTCCTCCCTATGTGTGCGGCCCTTGGAAATCTTACAACTAAACTGAGATCTCCTCTCATACCACCATATTATTTTCCTATGCTTTCCTCCTCAAATTCCTTCAGCACCTCATCCACACTGCATTCTACCTCTTGTTCCACCAAATTTTTGATAATTCCCACCACTTATCTTTTTGCGGCCTCTTATATCTATTCCTTTGTGAGGATTGGGGTCCTTTGATCCTTTGTATTTACTTCTTCGCTCATCCCCTTGCCTTGAGCCTCAACTTCTTCTTCGTCATTCTTCTCCTCATCCCCTTTGTTATACTACTCATCTCCTTCTTCCTTAGAATCATACACCTCATAGAATGTATGGTCTTCACCTCCTTCAGGCTTGTCATCATCATCCTTGTCGCTGATGTAGGCATCTAGACTCTTTATCTCTTATTAGTCTACCTCATCCATCACCTTCTACTTCTTCCTTACTAGGGATTCATAGTACATGAGATTATTATTTTTCTTTATCTTTGACATGTGATATATTCATTTGGTGATTCCTCATGGGTGAGGTAATATTCATGCTTTGATGCCTCTTATTATGAGGTTTTCACCTTTACAGAAGACTTCTTTCTCTACGCGTAAGTACTAGGCCTAACACTTTCTTCCAAAGACGCCCACCAATTGTATGGTTTGATCACTTGGTGTCTTCTTCTCCTACACCTCTTCTCTTTCTCTCTTCCTTGGTGTGGCCTTCTTCCTTTCTATAGGTTCTTCAAGAATGGAGACATCATTCTCCAACTAAGTGCACTTTTAAAATTTTGCCCTTATGTGCAGACACACCCTTGATGTGGTCCTCCCTGTAATCGGCAGCGTTAAAGGATTCATCATTTGTATTTCATAGGAGACATATATCTCCATGTATGCATACTTATTTGGGTAGACAAGCTTCTTACATAGCTTTGGTGGTCTAGATCTCTACCTCGGTAAGGTCAAACCTTTGTCTCTTGGCCTCCTTAAATTGATTGAATCCATATTGGAAGTATTACACGGTGAAGGAGAAGGGTATCTTGCACCATGGAATCAAGTCCCATATATCAATGAAAATTTGACAAAGTGCATAAGTGTTGATACACTATAAAATATTCCTCTCCATCCACAAGTGTTGGTAACTACTTTGGGATCCTCCATTCTATCTTGAATGTGTCACCCATTCTCTTTTACCACTTTTCCAAGTGTGCCTTGTGAGCGGCCTTCATGGTTTCACAAGTGGAATTCAAAAATATTTTTTTGGGTGAGGGATACTCTTCTGGATACTCATAAACAAAATTTTTTGGCCCATCAAGCACTCCAATCTCCAAGAAGACAATGGTGAGGAGGTCGTTACCAAAGAGTATCTTTTCTCCTCTCATGCCTTGCTTATGATCTCATCCACAATAAAAGTGGACGAGTTATAGATTTTTCCTCGATATTTTCCGGCATACATTTAGCCATGCCTTGTTTACTTGTGTCCATCATTCCTGATCATTGAGCTTGGTCACCAAGCACACAACCATCCTCATAACAGGGTTTGGAATCTCATCAATGTCAAAGTATCATGACCCTTCTTGTAGTCATATGTGGCTACAGTCTCCTTGATATCCTCCTTGTCACTCGAGATCATCATATATGCTACCTCCTTCACAAATGAGGTCTGTGAACTTGGATATCAGTTGTGGTGTGATTCACATATTGCACCCCCAAAATAAAAGTAATCCTCATGAACGCATGACATCAACCATTGATAAAGGTGCTCAAGCTTGCCAAAGTAAGGCAACTCATACAGTTTTAATAATATATCCTTCTCCAATTTGACCTTCACCTCATTGCTTTATAAATGGGAATTCCATCGGTGTTCTCTTGTTAGCTGGGTGAACTAACTCTAGTACAATTTATTTCTATGTTGTGCTCGTACGATGGTTATAATCGCTCATGACCATATTTTGCAAGTGTGACTCCCACTCTTTTCCTATAAATACCCCATCTAGGTACTGAATTTTTGCATACCATTCTTCGTTTGAGCTCATGAAGACAATGGTTTATTTTCCCTTACCCTTTCCCTTTTTTATTTGGTTAAATAGTAGGTTTCTTTGGTTCCATTCTTCGGTTAGGTTGAACTTAAAAATCCTTCTTGTTACTCTGCTCTCTACTACTCTGATCAATCCCAAAGCTCACTCCAAAGCTTTAACTCCTGGAGTGAATCCTCCTTTCTCCATGCCCTAGCTACCAAACCCTAACTAGGAAAACCTTCCACAAGATGGTTCTCTTCACAAAACCTTTTCCTCATGCCCATGTAATCCTTCCTTCTTATTCGCATAAATACTCTAGTTGCACACTCAAATTTCTCAGATTCTTCTTCCTTCACACAAATTTCTCTCTGGATGCCCTAGTTCACAAGAGCTTCTTTCACTTCATAATCGTAAGGTAACAAATGACTTTCCTAACCTTTTATTTATAGATTTTCCTTCTTTATAGTATTAAATTCTATACCACCTACCACTATACTTGACACTAAATGTAGCTTTTTCTACTAAGCTAGCTTTAAACACCCTTACCCACGTGCCACATCCTATATGAAAAATCCTTTACAACCTTCTGGCATGTAAAAATCCAATGACCGAAGAATCTTACGTGCATGTCTATAATGCCGAAGGCACTTCTTCTATCCTTTACCCAATTTTTTCCCTCGCCTACCTCATGTTGTTCCTACACTCTTCCCTCTTTGTACGTGGTCTCTGCAAATCCTTATCCTGACACCAACCATTCTCATCCACCTCTCTTCTACACAATTTATTAACATTATGCACTTCCTTCTATTGGGCCACTTAACTTATATTATAGGCCTATACTTCACATCACTCCACCCCACACTAAAACAGATGTGTGGTCCTCTACGCATACACAACCTTGGAAAAATAATGTGGTTATTGGTGCACAAGGTGTAAAATAAAACAAAAAGAAAGGAACAAGAAATGAGAAAGGGAAACAAAAGGAAAAGAAAAAGCATAAAGGGAAATTCTAAGCTAATTGGCAACACTACCTTATTACAAACACCAAGAAGACTTATTTATAGTAGGGCTTTAGCCTAATCCCATTGAAATGACCTAGTAACCTCATCCCATCTAGTGCTTGTAACTAACAAACACCTAAATCAAGAATGTATGAGATGATATAGGGTCCCAACCAATGGAATTTCAACTTCCCAGGATGGCACCAATACTTGGAATCATACAACAACACCATCTAGCCAACCTCAAACTTCTTACTCTTGATATGAAAATCATTCCATGCCTTTGGTCTTGATTTTTCTATCTTCTAACTCCATCTAACAAGTGATCACCTTTCATCTAACTGCATCAACTTATCAATTATTTCTTCCAGCTCTTTCTCATCAGCTAACCTCCTATGCATGCTATATGTAGTGATGGTAACATGAATTCAACTAGAAAAATAACCTCTCGTGCCAAAAACCAATTGAAACGGTGTGACCTTGTTCAACCTCTTATAGGTTGTCTTGTATGCCCATAGAATGGTTGATACTTTTTCATCCTAATCCTATCTTCCAACGTCATAGATCTTAGTCAATGTGTGACTTAGTATCTTGTTAAATGTGACAACAGTCCCATTTTATTAAGGGTGATATGGGGTAGTCTTGTGATGGGCCACCATAAATTCTACTAACTTAATCCTGACCATTTCATTGAGAAAGTGTGTACCTATATCACTTGTTAAAATTAAAGGAAAACCATACCTACTGATTATGTTCTCCCATAAAATTCTAGTAGTTGTTGTTGTGGTGCAATCCTTCATAGGCATTGCCTCTACCCAATGTGTCAAGTAATCAATGTAAGTGATGATATACCATGAACTTGTCCTTCACATAGCTAGTGAAATTGGCCCTACAAAGTCAATTTCCCATTTTGAAATGGTTCAACATTGGCTATTGGTCATGAGGAATTTCATCTCTCTTTCTAGGTTTGCCAAGGCATCGACGACTTGGTCAAAGACCTTACAAAGCTCAATACAATCCTTGTAGATATTTTCCCACCAAATTCCTACTAATAAAATATTCTGCACGGTAGCATTTCTTGTATAGTTTCCTCCTACAATCCCACCATGTCCTTCCTTCATAATTGCCACACACTCATGCTCCAATACGCATCAACATAGAACCTCATCATGACTTATATCATATAGATCTCCACTAATCAACATGTAGGGTGCGACGCGTATTGCTAACTTCTTTCTCTCTAGAGCCTTCATCCCTTTCGACATCACACCTATTTTTAAGAACACTACGATATATTCCAAGTCTAAGGGCATGTGCTGCAACCTAAACAGTTACGCGTCCAACATGGTATCCTCAATGCTTTGCACGTCCTCCACTGAGTTAATCCTTGAAAAATAGTCAGGTCCTAAATTGCTCTTTCCTAGTTTTATGAACATTGTGAACTCAAATTCTTGAAATAATAGGACCCAATGACATACGCACCCTTACGAGAACTTTTTTTTGACTAAGTATTTCAATGTCATGTGGTTTGTGTAGAAAAAAAATGGTGTCACCAAAAGATACTACCTAAACTTTTACGAGTGCATAGATCATGGAAAATACTTCATGCTCATTAGTAATGTAATTATGTTATCTTTGGAGTAAAATTTCTACTTGAAAATCACAAGGGATGATCAACAATTACCTCACTAGGTTGTTCTAGTACTACTCTCATAGTTTTCCCTGAGGCATCAACATGCACATGGAAATGCTTATCCCAAGAAGGAAAATGTAATATAGGCACCGTGATAAGCCTATCCTTCAAAGTGTCAAATGCCTTCTGCTGCACCTCTCCCCAATGAAAGGAACTCTTGTGTTTTAACATTTCCTCCAAGGGCACAACAGTGTTGGCATACCCCTTGATGAATTTTCTGTAATACCCCATGTTTGTGCTCAAAATTGTCTCGACACATTTGTTCCCTTGAAAATTTATTGATTTATAGCCTTTGTCATTTTATCCTTCCCCATGTTGTTCTTAGCTAGTCTTTGTTACCATTTTTAGTCTTCCCCTGGGTCAAAGATCATGTATGGGTCCATATTTGTCTCCTAGTTTCTTTGTTCCTCTAGAAAGGTTTGTATTTTGGGTTCCTTGGGCTCTGTCCTTTCAAAAACTTGTGTTTTCCTGTTCCCTCTATTCCCATAGTTAGAATTTGTGTTCTTGACATTTCTACCTTGAAATAATTGAAGAAGGATGAGTTGATGTGTCCTTAAGGATCATGTTTGAGCCTTACAATAATCTAAACTCTCTGTTATTGAAGAAAAATTCATTTTAGGCTCAAATGCTCATGTTTCTGTATTTTATGGTTTGATGGGCATTTTCTCTCGGTCAAACTTGCATCCTTGCATCTACAGGGGAAGTGGAACTTTTTGGTTGGATGCAGCTCAGCTAAACACTTCAAAAAATCTATAAAATGCCTCATCTCAAAAATATGTCCATGTGGGTGAATGACGCTTTTTGAGAATCAAATTTTTGGTCCAACTTTGAAGTAGCACCGAGAGGACACGTGGAGGCTTCGCTGCTTGGCCTAGACTTGGACAAATTTTTTATGCAGTTGGAGCAGTTTGGCGGAACAGGACACATGGCAAGCTCGTGCTCATTCAGGGTCTCCACTTTGGGCACCATCTTAAAGAAGCGCCAGGATGACACATGGAGGCCTCTGCTTGCTTTGCATTTTACTTAGACTTTTCAATGGCCAAAAGGAGACTACCTTAGAGTATGACATGTGGTGCCTTCCACTAAGCTTCAAGCATTTAGAAAAA
This sequence comes from Taxus wallichiana var. yunnanensis, assembly GCA_018340775.1. Taxonomy (NCBI): domain Eukaryota; kingdom Viridiplantae; phylum Streptophyta; class Pinopsida; order Cupressales; family Taxaceae; genus Taxus; species Taxus wallichiana. Next base: position 555,021,105 of record CM031237.1, on the reverse strand, counting down.
TCTCACCAGAACAGGACACATGGCGAGCCCGCGCTCGTTTAAGGTATCAAATTTTGGGATTGCCTCAAGGTGTGCAATGATGACATGTGGCAATTTGAAATTCAAAGAGGTGGGAGGCAAACCATCGGGGTAATTTGGAAATTTTTCCTCTTGTATTCAAATCACTCAAAGTATCAAACTAACCCACAATCTTGAGGGTAAAAAGCCAAAATTCATCCGAGGAGTCAATGGCAGAGAGAGCGGTGGGTGGAGGAAATGTTGAAACATTTACTTTGGTGAAATAAGATTAAAATATGAAATTAGAGTGCTTCCCTCGGCCAATCATATGAGGACACATGTCAAGTAAGAGGGCAGAGCCGCGGAGGGAAATTGAAAAATTTTCCCTTGTCTAAAAAGATGAAAAATGTGTAAAATTGAGCCGTGACTCCATATCCATTCATATTGCGCCACATGTCAGACCCAAATTGTAAAAGGCAGAGCGGTGGAGGAAATCAAGAAATTTTGTAAATTTTCAAAAATTTGTAAAAAGGTCAAAAGTGTTCCTGAGGATAGCTTTTTTGATCTACCACATGAAGGGCTCAGATTTAAAGATAAGAACAGATCGATGGTAATTGTGCATTTCACCAATTTGGCCACCATTTGAGCTCTAGGAAGTTTGGAGATGCATTTTTTACATCAATTTTCATTGAATTTTTTGCCAATTCATGTTGTTTTGGCCTGCAGGTCCAAATTAATCAATTTGGGGGTTCAATTTGTGAATCCAAGGCATTTTTCAAATGAATTTTTACTCTGGTTCATGAAAAACGTGAATTACCATATCCAAAGTTGCAGAGTAAAAAATTGGGAAAGGAAAAGATGAAATAATTAAATGAAAGGGGTCTACATGCGTGGGGAATGAAAAACGTGCTTCCAATTTGAAGAATGATGAAAGTTTTGTAATGATTCACCTTTTGAAAGAACAACTAGCAACTTTTTGCAAGTTTGTTAAATGTCATTTTTAGAAATATTGCAAGGAAAATATGCTTCGAATATTTCACTTTTGGAGGGAAGATTTGAGGGGAAAAGTGAGTGAGTAAAATATATATATTACATGAATTTGTCATGGAAATGGTTAGATAAACTTAGAAATTTCATGGGAAAATTTGGGAAGAATCCCATTCTTTGAGAAACCACCGAGAACCATTTTAACTCCTTTTTGCATCAAATTCGTATCATGTTAGGTTGGTTATGAGATATATAGCCACTAACAATCTCCGAGATTGTTCTTATAACATTCTCCTACTGATAAATTTGGTCATTCTGGATTATTTTGTGTTTTCTCTTGGTAAAATTTTCATTTACTTATGTTTCAAAATGTTTTCAATTTGTGTTTCTTGCTCCTGTTGCAATCTGGTGTTTGGAATTTCCTTTTGATCATGCAGATCTAATTCTGGTAATAGCTTAGTGCCATTTGTAATTCCAAAATTAGAAGAGCTTTCATTTGATGAAGGGATAAACAAATTTAAATTCACTTTTCTTTCCTTTATATATATTTGATTATAAACCTTTGGGGGTACCTTAGGTCCGATAGAATAGAATTTTCTAAACGCTTTGCTGATTCATTTAACTCAATATTTTGTGATAAATCATTAGAGATTGTGTGGAAGAGTGTAAACCTAGGCTTCCATTTGATGCACATATCTTGGTGAAGGAACACCTTAACCTCTTTGAAGAATTTATGTTGTCTAAGTCTTTCAAGTTTTGCAATGGTCCTCAAAGAAGTTGGCAAATTCTGGTTAGTCTTGTCTAAATATCCCCACCCCAAAATTCATTTCAAATTAACTCATCCTACCTATAATGTCATTGTATTGTATTGTGTGTTAACAAAAGAATATAATCCATTTACAAAAATGCACAAAGAAAATTAGGATCATACCATGTCTTTAATATCCTTAGCCTTGTCTTGAAAGCATTTCCATCATTTAGTAGTAACAACTCTATTGAGTTTGAATAATGGGAAATTGATCATGTTTTCTCAAGGCCATCTCCATACAATCTACATAGTACAAGGATATTTTCACCTTCTTCACAAAATAGAGGCTACAATATAGGTTCTCTTACCTTGGTTGACAGGAACAACCTAAAATAGTGAGGATTAGATCAAATCCTTCCAAGGTGATACCCACTTCTTCAAATATTGAGTGCTAAAAATTCAGATAAATTGCTTCCTTGGCTACAAAATGACATATAAACCATTTATCTGCCTTTGAGTGTCTTGTAAAATCCATGATGTAGCTCAAGTTGTGAAGGAGATTAAATCTAGTTACCAACACACTTAAGGCGCCATTTGGGGACTCTTTGAAAGAATTTAAAGTTTCTAGACCCTGGTAATGTTTCTTGTAGTTCTGTGTGCAAATATGTTTTGTAAACATCATTATCTGGTCAGATCTGTAAGGATTGAACAAGGTTTTAGGTTCTGTGTGTTGTCTATCTAATTTTTCCAGCAGTTATTGTACTAAGTTTGCCTCACCGTTGATAAATTTGGGTGAAGGAGGGTTTGATTTGTAAAGATTTGCATGATTTTTAGTGCTGACAATCATTTGACAGATTATTTTAGTGCATTTGCACAACTAGGGTGAAAATCCTTAGTGGTGACTCCGGGTTGTTTTGATTTTGATAAATGCCAGTGTCTTAAACTCTGTCAATTGTGAATTTGTTACTAATCTTTGCAAAGCTGGAAGGAAGAAGATCTTTCTTCATTGCGGACCCTAGTAGAAGGTTGTTTCCAGAGTTTGAGAAGTCTAATTCAGAAGGAGGAAAAATTTGGAAGGTTGTGGGAGATCAAGCATCAAGAAAAGAGATCTCCATTGGTGAAATTGATTGGCACATGGTTGAAGATTGCAATACTTCCTCAACTACTTCTGAATTAGGTAGCATCTCTGTAAATCCAAATTCTCCATCTAGAGAGGGTCCATCATCTGTATTTGAAACATTTGCTTCTCGATCTGCCCTTGTGTTTTCAAAATCTAATAAAGTTTTCAAAGAGATAGAGCCATTGGGGGATATTCATTCTGAAAATTGTGTCCTGTAAAACACAAACCCGTCACTCCTCATCACTCTATTTCTCCTGTAAGGTCACCTCCTCAAGATAGTATGGCTCAGCCTCCACCTAGACCTCCATTTTTGTTAATACTTTTGGTCCCATCATTTTTAGAGGTATGGATGGTTATTTGAATGTTGTGCTATAGGATGTAAGAAACAAATTTCCAAAGTTTCAAGGAAATAATGCAATAGCCGGTGATCAGCACTTGAAACTCTTTGTCAATATGATGAAGGATTTCAAAATAGAGTTCTTGTCAAAGAGATTTCCTACAAGTTGGCAAGAGCTGAGAAGGGAATTGGACAAACTTCACAAGGTCAGCCTAGGTAGCAAGCACAAGATAGATTTGGAAATCACCATAGGAATGAGCAGAGATTTGATGACAAAGGTAAAGGGCCTATTGGATTTGGAAATAGGAAATCTCAGGCCAAGGAAAGTAAGGTAGTGCCTAATCCATTAAATGCTAGAGTGGTTATTGTTGATGATGCAAATCAGATTGATTGGTGTGACAGATGTTTATTACCCCATCCTCCATGTGGAACAGATCAACAAATTGAAGAGGAAGATGATGATTGTAATATGGATGATGATGCTTGTATGATGGACTTCCCTACAAACTCATGTCAAGGAGCAACATCCACTAAAGTGATAAGTGCAAGGACTGCTACCAGCTTTTGGGATTGCATCCAATGGGTACATATTTTTCCTCCTTCTCATGTTTTAGAAATTGATAATGTACAAGCCTTTGAGCTTCCCAATAATGATTTTGAATACTTGAGGGCATTGATGATCAAGAAGTATGATGGAGGTATACCCTTGGAAGAGGATAGGCAGCTACTTATGAATGTTGTGGTGGCCGAGAGAGGAGTATAACACAAGAAGTAAGGCTATCAAGGGAGTTGGGCCTTAGGCCAAAAATAAAACCCCATTGCTTTCTAATATCCCAAAAGAGGTTCTAAAAAGAAACATTTTCTAAGAGTCCTATTGTCCCAAGCAAAATTTATGCTTCACACAATACTCAAAATGTTAAAAACCTTATGCCATCTGATGAAATTTCTAGCCCTCCTTCTACTGCTATTTTCCTAAATACATTCCCTATGACATCGCTCAAGTTTTGAGCCAAATCAAGGTCAGTGTTCCAATTGTTGAGCTACTTATAATCCCTAAGCACAAGAAGAGAGCACTTGAGTATTTAGGATTGAAGGAGGAGAAGGCTTCTGTGAAAAGGGACGTGAATGTTTTATAGGCCCCACTTGCTATTGTAGAGGTAGGAAAGACATCAGCATTGGAAGAATTTGGTGAACCACTGGAGGTATATTTGGGAACATCCTTGGTTGAATCTCAGCTGAGTGTTGACCCTTTCTTCAAAACTTTGATCATCAAGGACAGGTTGCTACATAATTGTATGTTTGACTCTAGGGCATCATGCAATGTCATGCCTTTGGAAGTTATGAATGAGTTAGATATCAAAGTAACAACAGCGTATGGCAAGTGTACTGCCATGGATTTCAGGGAAGTGCCAATTGTTAGGTGTGTCAAAGGTTTGGTGGTGCAACTTGTAGCCTATCCGGGTAAGAATTTGAAACTTGATGTTGTAATTGTTGATTGCCTTGCCAAATGGGGTATGTTATTATCAAGAAAGTGGGTTGCAAGTGTTGGAGGGAGTGTCCAAATGGATATGTATTTTTCCACCATTCCCATTGAAGGTAGCCTTGTAAAATTATATGGAGAGAAGAAGATGATGTATCTGATTGAAGACCCAAACAATGCATCTTATGAAGTTTTGCAAGCAGATGTTGATCTTAACAACTTTGTGAGTTTTGTGGACTTCAGGGAATATGAAAGTGTTGAAAATAGAGCTCCTGAGTATGTTGTATTTTCTAGGAATTTGGTCTATGATTCAGCCTTGAAAAATGTTGAAGAATGTGACTTAGGCACAATGGAAGAGCTTCAGAGAAAATGGATGGTTTACAAACAAAACTAGAGAAGAAAAAGAGGTATATTTCTAGTTGAGGAAAACATATCAGAACCTCTTGGCATGGTCATATCCAAGATGGTAGGTGCTTGAAATTTTTCCTTGATTGTTCTCTCTGAATCAAGGTAAACATCTTTTGTATAGTGTATAGTCGGTTGTTTGTTTCCTGTTTGTGTTTTGGTTCGTCGTGGTCCTTGGTGACCTATTTTTGCTGGTTTCTCTGTTTGTTTTTGGAGATGGCTTTATTTCTCTACCCTGCAAAGATGACTCTGCTACCCAATGGATAATATTTTGGCACTTGGTCTACTTTTGTTCTTGTGGCACTTGTAAGGAGTGCCCATCCTCGAGTTAGAGCCTATGTTGGTGCTCAAAATTGTCTCACCCCATTTGTGCCCTTGAAAATTTATTGATTTATGGCCTCTGTCATTTTATCCTTCCCCATGTTGTGTTTGCTAGTCTTTGTTGCCATTTTTAGTCTACCCCTGGGTCAAAGATCATGTATGGGTCCATATTTATCTCCTAGTTTCTTTGTTCCTTTGGAAAGGTTTGTATTTTGGGTTCCCGGGATCTATCCTTTCAAAAATTTGTATTTTCCCATTCCCTCTATTGCCACAGTTGGAATTTGTGTTCTTGATGTTTCTTCCTTGAAATACTTGAAGAAGGATGAGTTGATGTGTCCCTAAGGATTGTGTTTGAGCCTTGCAACAATCTAAACTCTCTGTCATTGAAGAAAAATTCATTTTCAGGCTCAAATGCTCGTGTTTCTATATTTTACGGTTTGATGGGCATTTTCTCCCAATCAAACTTGCATCCTTGCATCTACAGGGGACATGGAACCTTTTGGTTGGATGTGGCTCAGCTAAATACTTCAAAAATTCTATAAAAGGCCTCAACTCATAAATATGTCCACGTGGGTGAACAATGCTCATTTGAGAATCAACTTTTTGGTCTGACTTTGAAGTAGCACCAAGAGGACATGTGGAGGCTTCCACTACTTGGCCCGGACTTGGAAAAAAATTTTATGCAGTTGGAGTAGTTTGGTAGAATAGGACATGTGGCGAGCTCACGCTCATTCAGGGTCTCCACTTTGGGCACCATCTTAAAGAAGCCAGGATGACACGTGGAGGCCTCCACTTGCTTTGAATTTTACTTAGACTTTTCAATAGCCAAAAGGAGACTACCTCAGAGTATGACATGTGGTGCCTTCCACTGAGCTTCAAGCATTCAGACAAATCTCACTGGAACAGGACACGTGGTGAGCCCGCGCTCATTCAAGGTATCAAATTTTTGGGACCACCTCAAGGTGTGTCGTGGTGACACATGACAATTTGAGAAGTTAAAGAGGTGGGGAGGTGGACCATCAAGGAAAACTTGGAATTTTTTTCTCTTGTATTCAAATGACTCAAAGTATCAAACTAACCCACAATCCAGAGGGTAAAAAGTCCAAATTCATCTGAGGAGTCAATGGCGGAGGAGCAGGCTAGCGAAGGAAATGTTAAAACATTTCCTTTGGAAAAATAAGATTAAAATTTGAAATCAGAGTGCTTCCCCTTAGCCAATCATATGAGGAAACGTGTCTTATGGGAGGGTGGAGCCATGTATCCAAAAGTAATATTGCACCACGTGTTAGACCCAAATCGCAAAGGTGGAGCGGTGGAGGAAATCAAGAAATTTTACAAATTTTCAAAAAGTTGTAAAAAGGTCAAAAGTGTCCTTGAGGCCTATTTTTCCGGATTTGCCACATGGAGGGCTCAGATTTAAAGATAAGAAAAATTGATGATAGTTGTTAATTTCACCAATTTGGCTTCCATTTGAGCCCCAAGAAGTTTGGAGATGCATTTTTTGCATCAATTTTCATTGAATTTTTTACCAATTTGTGTCATTTTGGCCTGTAGGGTCTGAATTAATCAATTTGGGGTTCAATTTGTGAATCCAAGGCATTTTTCAAATGAAATTTTTACTCTGGTTCATGAAAAATGTGAATTACTAGATCCAAAGTTGCAGAGTAAAAATTGGGAAAGGAAAAGATGAAATAATGAAATGAAAGGGGTCTACATGCGTGGGGAATGAAAAACGTGCTTACACTTTGAAAAATGATGAAATTTTTGTAATGATTCACCTTTTGAAAGAATAACTAGCAACTTTTTGCAAGTTTGTTAAATGTCATTTTCAGAAATATTACAAGGCAAAGGTACTTGAATATTCCACTTTTGGAAGGAATATTTGAGGGGCCAAGTGAGTGATTGATTAAAATATATATATTGCATGAATTTGTCATGAAAATGGTTGGAGAAACTTAGAATTTTCACTAGAAGAAAATCTAGGATGAAGCCCATTCTCTAAGAAACCACCTGAGAACCATTTTAACTCCTTTTTGCATCAAATTTGTATCATGTTAGGTTGGTTGCAGATGTATAAACACTAACAAGATCTCGAGATTGTTCTTATAACACTACCCTGCTGATAAATTTAGTCATTCTAGATTATTTTGTGTTGTCTCTTGGTAAAATTTGCATTTACTTATGTTTCAAAATGTTTTCAATTTGTGTTTCTTTCTCCTGTTGCAATCTGGTGTTTGGAATTTCCTTTTGATTATGCACATATAATTCGATAATAGCTTAGTGGCATTTGTAATTCGAATCGGAAGAGCTTTCATCCGATGAAGGGCTAAAAAATTTAAATTCACTCTTTTTTCCTTGATAAATATTTGATTGTAAACCTTTGGGGTTACCTTAGTTCGATAGAATAGAAATTTCTAAATGCTTTGCTGATTCATTTAACTCAAGATTTTGTGATAAATCATTAGAGATTGTGTGAAAGAGTGCAAATCTAGGCTTCCATTTGATGCACATATCTTTGTTGAATGAACACCTTAACCTCTTTGAATCATTTCATTTGTTTGAGTCTTTCAAGTTTTGCAAAGGTCCTCAAAGAATTTGGAAAATTCTAGTTAGTCTTGTCTAAATATCCCCCACCCCAAAATTCATTTCAAATTAATTCATCCTACCTATAATACCCTTGCATTGTATTATGAGTCAATAAAATAATATAATCCATTTACAAAAATGCACAAAGAAAATCAGGATCATACCATGTCTTTAGTAGCCTTAGCCTTGTCTTGAAAGCATTTCCATAATTTAGTAGTGACAACTCTGTTGAGTTTGAATAATGGGAAATTGATCATGTTTTCTCAAGGCCATCTCCATATAATCTACATAGTAGAAGGATATTTTCACCTCCTTCACAAAAAAGAGGCTACAATATAGGTTCTCTTACCTTAGTTGATAGGAACAACATAAAATAGTGAGGATTAGATCAAATCCTTCCAAGGTGCTACCCACTTCTTCAAATATTGAGAGCTAACAAGTCAGATAAATTGTTTCCTTGGCTATAAAAGATATATAAACCATTTATCTACCTCAAAGTATCTTGTAAAATCCATTAGTCAGCTCAAGTTGTGAAGGAGATTAAATCTAGGTACCAACACCCCATATGCCCAAAGAATCTTCTCACCGCACTTTGACTAGTAGGCTCCCTAATCCCATAATTCTATGCAACTTTGGCGGGATCCACTAGTAAACATTATTTACATATAATGTGTCCTAACAGGGTTTCAAATGGAGAAGCAAAGACAAATTTCTCAATGTTGAGGGATATCCTTAATTGCCAACATCTCTCAAACATCAATCTTAAATTGTCACAATGGTATTTTAATAATCCATACATACTCTAGTCATCTAGGTAAACTTGAAGAAATTTATGGATGAATTCCTAAAATGCTTGTACCACAATGCGCGAGAACACAACAGGCACATTCTTCAATCCAAAAGGCATAACCATGTAGGAAAAAATTCCCCATTCAATGGAAAAATTTGTCTTTCTCTGGTCTTCCTTTGCAATCTTGACTTGGTGATACCCTGAGAACCCATCCATGAAAGAGTAGACTTTGTGCCTCGGCTACTCCTTCCAAAATTTCTTCAGTAAAGGGGTTGGAAAAGGATCGATGACACATACTACATTCAAATCCCTGTAGTCAACATAGATTCTTATCCTACCATCCTTCTTGATACTGATAACCATTGGGATTATCCATTTTGATTCTTCCACTACCTCAATGATACCAAATGCTATCATTTTTTCTATTTCTTCCTTGACCCGTACACACAAATTTAGATTCATCTGATAAGGCCTCTTTTGAATTGGGCATGCACCTTCCTTCAACTTGATCTTCATCTCCCTAAGGAATGGTGAATGCCTTTGAGTTCATGGTACCCACAAGGGAAAAAATCTTAGAACTCATGCAAATGTGATCATCGGTGACCTTTAAAAAAAAAAATTTTTTATGACCAATAGTCCCCGATGATAGCTTCCTTCTCCATCCCAATGTTAACCTTCTTTGTTTTCAAGGGCTCATGATAGGTGCGTGTCACTCTTTAACACTATCTATGACCTCATGCATACCTTTCAAATGGTTAACATCCAAATTTTCCATTTCTTCTTCATCTACTACATAGACCATTTTTCCTTTTTCTTTTTCCATGCATGCGCGCTCAAGTTATACTTCCTTTTATTCTTCTTCATTAAGGTGCATCTCCAAATAAGGATCACCTAGTAAATCCAATAGCTTATCCTCTTCCATAGAACTATCTCCCATCATAAGACACTTTATTACTTGCAACACCTTATCTATTGATGGCTTTGTACTCATATACTTGAAATCTTGAATGAGATCAACTGCCAACTCCTGCCAATTACCTATTTGATGACACATCTTTGAATAAACATACCAAGCACAAAAATAAACTTGTAAGGTGGAATACAAATGTTTCACCCATAAAAAGTTGATAATAGTTCTGTGCTTCCCATCCAAGCCTTTTCACATGCTTGGATATGAAATGAAGAGGTCTCTTACCATAGCATAGTAGTCTTGTATGACCGTGGGCGCATTACTCTAGAGAACCTTACGAGAAAATGTGACTCTTACCTTGTGCCAATATAGGAGGTTCTCTCAATGTATATCCACTAGTGTGTTGAAGTTATGAGTAGGTTGTAATTGAGCATTCCCCTTCTCTCGTCCTCATTCTTCCATTGAGCCTTCATTTCTTTTAAGAAAATTTTGGGGTATGCTCCTCTAGAGTAACTTGGTAAATTATCTCCTCTAAGGCACTTGATGGAGTGTGCATCTGTCACCCTTGTTACAAATCCTATAAAATATCACCCAATTAACCCATAAGTCCCATGCACCTAATCATCGCATGTCACACTAGTGGTATCACTCAAGGATTGAGCATATTCAAAATGGATAACTCCCTCCATGGGATGAATTATCTAAGGATATCTGATGGAGCACACATAGATCCTGTTAAGGAACACTTCTCTTAAGGGCTTAGTATAGGGGCTGACTTCCCATTTGTTAAAGGAATGATCACCATTTATTCCTTTTCTCAAAGCTGATATACCCTTTGTTAAACCTTAAGTCGACATTGTTCTTGTAACACCACGGGCACCCAAGAAACACTAGAAAGTTGTCTACCTCAGCAAGCACCAAGAATTAAAATTCTCTAGTGAACTTGGCCCCTTGAATGGTGATAACTGCATCCTTCAAGACTCTAATGGGAATTTCCTTAGTCTTATTTTCCATATACAAAACATTAGAAGATGGCTATAATGTGGGCCTTCCCATTTGATGCCAAACATATAAGGTAAGAAAATTGACCTCTACTCCCATGTTGATGAGGATATTACTCAAAATCCATCCATCAATAACCAAATTCAAAGTAATCTCCTTTTCATAGTTAAGGTTGTGAGGAGGAAGGTTTACATGAAAAACCCACCTTTTGCGCTTTGCTATGACGTGTGGTACCTTCTATTTCATACATTCCTAGCAAGGGAATAATATTATCTTGCCTTGACATCCTGCATACGTCCTTGACCTCATCCAGGTCATCCTTTGGTGCCTCGACATTCTTCCTTTTCTCCAAATTCCTCGATTTCTCCTTTAGAAATTGGATCTCCCCTTGCAAACTTTGATTCACATCCATAGTTTCTTGATACACCTCCTTCTAATGAGTAGGGTATGGGTATTTTCCACGTATCACTTCCTCCCTTGAAACTAGTGTCCTCTGTCTTGGCATCAACTCCGGTGTGTAACCTCTGTTTCGCATCATCACCAAGTATAGGTTCTATACCGACTCATGTGCCACTCTTGGAATCCATTGTGAATCAACCTTCTTTATGCTTACCATCCCAACACCTTTTTCTTTCGGTGTTGCTGGTTCATATGCTCATATATCATTGGACATTCTTCGTACTTATGTTTCTTTTTTACACCACGAGAATTGTAATAGATTCAAGACGCTCATGTTTGTAATGCTCTGTATATCCATAGTTATAATAGGTTCCTCATAGGAATTCACTTCATCCTCCACCGTGGTTACTATGACCAAAAATCCTCTACAAAAACCTCTTCCATGTGCTCCTCCATCTACGTGCCCTTCATAATGATAATCATCATCCTTGGAACTACTTGCAAGGCTAGTCTGGCACACACCCAGATCAATAGCATCATGGATCTAATCAATTAGTTTGTAATCCTTGGTATTATGGGTTGTAGAGGTACAAATCTTACAATAAAAAGAAACATTCTTACGAATTACGTGTTGTAGTAGAGGGAACCTACTTGCATCATGTTCCCATGGAAAATCTCATAGTCTACCGCCATAGTGCATACCAATTTTTGAGGGAAACTATCCTTTGCATTCCCTTCCACTTCGTAATATATACACCAAAGCCCACTACAAACCTCATGCACTGAGTTTGTAGACAACTTCTCCAACTATTTGGCCATTACAGAAATTTGGGCCTCAGAAAAGGACTAACACTAGTATCAATGCTCCTAATAGCTTTTGCATGTAGGGAAACTTCAATTCCTTGTGTGGATGTGTGAAAGTTTTTGTGAAATATCTCTTCTAAATGGTGTTATCAATCCTCCAACAAACCATTGATCATGTTGATAAGGATGAATGTCATAGGATAGTTTAGACAATAGAGTCTTGAAACACACATCATACTCCCACACACTCTCTGCCATTCCCTGCTAGATCTTCTTTAGAGCACTGATGCTCTTCTTCTCAAACTAAGGGATATGGAACTCTAATAGGAAGGAATTTTTCAACGCGGTGTAGTCTACCACCATCTAGTGGGGTTCATACTTCCTATACCAAATATGTGCACACCCTTGCAATGTTGTTTCAAAATGACTTGCCTTCCACTCTGGGGTAGTGATACCTTTTGCACGCCATAGTAATTCACACTTTTGCACATGCTCTAAAACATATTCAATACCCCTATATTCTAGTAAATGTAAAGACATATCAAAAAACACTTGGGGAGGTGGCTAGGGTCCTTGTCCTCTCCCGATCTAGAGCCTTGGTTTCCTTTGGTGTTTCCTTCTCCACCAAATCCACCTCTTGCAGTTAAAAAGGTCCTAAAGTGGTCACACCTAGTGTTCCCAACATCCCACTGAACTATGCACCGATGGTTTGTGATATTATCCCACTACCAATTGTATGTCCCATGCCACTCCCAGATGTAATACCCAAACCTTGCATACTTGCACCTTATCTAAAGATTCCTCCAAATATAGGAATGGATTGCGCCACCATGGATGTTCCAAATGATAAATTATACCTCATGGGTGCATATCAGTTACTCCCACAAATGTCAATTGGGTTAACAATAATTCTCCCTTGATCTGGAAAACCAAGCGCTAGGGGTTGGTCACCAAGTGGGTTTAGATACGCATCGATGAATCTTCTTTCTCCATACGATGAAATCTCATCAGAAGCGGAAGGGGCTTCTCTCCTGTGCTTTCCAAGATGGGGTAGGACAGACTGCCTAGGTTCCACATCCTATGCATGAACCTCAACTCCTTCCCAAAAAGTCTTCTTCCATAGATGCATCACACTTGCAACCTCACATTTTCTAGTCATCTCCCTTTCACTAGATTTGCTATACTTGAGTCGTCTCTCCTCCCTTTTATTTTCAGCCATAATTTCTGCCATCTTCCTCCACCCAAATTTCTCTCCCAATGCTCAGAGAAGCTTAGATGGCCATGGGAAATGGCTCCAAACTCAAGGTAATGAAAAATATATTCATAGCCAAAGGAATAAAATGCAAAAATGATCTCTAGGATCCCTCGAAACTCAAAGTCAACAAATTATGGGTAAGTAAATTTAGAAATGGCATATTCAAGAGTATAACTGGTCAACACTCTCTTCCAACAATGATCAACAACATAGGTCCAAGTCAGATCTGCATGCTGCAGCCTATGATAGCCATCTTGGGTCCATACATGCAATTTGTAGTACTAGCTTGATCTGGATTCATATGCTAAAAGCCATTAATATATTTCTACCAAGAAACAACAAAATAATGTCTTATATAACTCATTGTATAGGTTATCTTCTACCCATCCACGTGTATCAAACTTAGATCCAATGTGAAATCTTTGTGAAAACTCATCCTTTGTGCTCTTGAACCATGTTTCAACACTTTCTAAGGTAAAATGCTCTGTCATCACACGTCATAGGGACAAAGATGTATACCATTTCTCACAACTTTGAAAAGAGTTCCCGACAATGGTACCAAGATGTAGTCATATTTTATGCCCATAGACTAATAGTCTAATCCCATGTGCATCGGCCTATCACCCAATGGGTGATAGGCCCTCACTGAGGTACATGTGGGTGTCAAGTATCTCCTTTATGTGAGTCTTGTGAGAATGCACCATCCTATGATAGATAATCAAATGCGAAGGGTAGAAAATAACCAATAGAACATTATAAGAACCTAGAACTAGTTGTCATCTCATTGCATCAAGAAAAGAGAAATAGTAAATAACATATGAAAATGGTTCATACAGAAAGGAAATGCATAAGGATTATATTATTGAACACACATATGATTCATAATAGAGCCTTATATTCATATTGATGAATTCAATAACCACATTACATCCCTTAAGGTCATAACAAACCATCATATAACCATACAAAGCTAAGCCATACATCAAAACTACACTATATTCATCACATTACAAAAATGATTATAGACCCATCCCTCTAAATGTGCCATCACTCCCAGATTTCTCCTAATCCCTAACCCTTAGAACCCTCCATTATATTTCTACAGAGCTTTACCTCTCTTCAACTCTCTCTTTTCTTCTATCGGGTGCTTGTATTTATAACCTTAACAACCACCGTCATGCCTTTATGAAGTTATAGATCAGTTGCCAAGTGTCGAAGTGGTCCTCCATGGGAGCATGCCTTCTTAGATCTGAGCTCTCCACTCTTTTTAATGATGTTCTTCTGGAACCTTCCATCACATGCTTGGAATATTCCCTTTTTTATCCTACAGTCACTAAGTTGACACCTTATCCACAAGGGTCATGATTTTCTCGTGTGCTGCCTAAGACACTGAATAGGGATAATTCCAAAACCTTTCTTTCCTTGCATGTGAAGTGTAACACCCTTGATAATTTTTATTTTCCTCCCTTGCATTCAAGTTTTGACATGTGATTTTTCTTATAAGAATATGTTCTTCTGATTATTGGAAATCATGCTTGATATGGATAAGTATTTTTTTCTCTTAAGATCCTTTGACTGAATTGGAATGGCTTCTCTGAATCAATTTTTCACTTCTGGTAGGTGATTTGCAATCTGGTTTAAGAGTTGTAAACTTATCTATTTATCTGACTCATCCTTGGATCAATTTCAGTGATCCAAGGAATGTTTTAAATCTACTCTGTTGAACGAATGGTAAAATTAACATTCCATGAGTTAAGATACACATTGGACTGAACTTTGTTGTTGCAAGTTCTTTGATTTCTATGTGAACGTACTTCCATTCAGTGGGTTGTTTTTCTTGGGTCGTTGGAGATCAACCATGACAGGTCATTGCTAACGAAAATGGGAATGCAACTGTTCACAACATAAGAGAGATCCAGGATCCTATATAGGACTAACCTACAGGATCCTAAGCTAGGTAAAAATATATATTTCTACCTAAGCTATGTCACTTGATAGAATTCTGATTCTAACCTAAGCTTGGTGCTAATGGAATTGGAAAGGTTACTAGGTATTAAATTAACCTAGATCCTAATACTACAAGGTATTATTGTAATCTAACCTAATACCTAAAACTATTATGTTTTGAATTAATTTTCCTATGTGGAAATTATCTAAACCTATTTGCTAAGGCCTATGGTGGGGGTTAGTTGCTAGTGTTATATCCTATGGTATAAATTTTAATTCTACCTAAGATCTAACCTAAGCAATCTAATCTATCCTAAACTAATGGATATGAATGGGGACTTAAGTGGTCGCATGCACTTGGGTGACGGTTCCTAAGGAATTTATGTTATTGATAAGGTTGGTAAATGCATATAGACTACCAATTTGGTAGGGGCTAGATGGCTTGGCGGAAGATTAGGTGGGAGAAGCTTAGGTGGCAGTATCATTAAAATGGAAATACATGTTAATTTAGAATTGGCATGCGGTGGAAAATAAGATTAGGTGGGAAATTTGGAATTGATGGAATTAATTTCTTTTGGTTTATGAGCCCAAACCGTCTTGGTAGGCATGCCAACGGATTTTTCTTGGGTTATTTAATTTTGCATGTTCTCCGATTTTCATTCTGCATGCACTCTTGTTTTTTGAACCTGCAGGTTGAACCGCACTTTGTGGCTATTTTTGAGGTTTCGAATCTATTTTGTTTCATGGAATTTATAAGAGGCATTGTGGAACAGTATCTAGTTTTTGATCTTTTGTGGAGAAGAGGAGAAGAAGTGAGCTTGGCTAGAGGTCTTCTTTGATTTGATAGAGACACTATCAGGCATGATAGGATCTAATTGTAAAAATATCTTTCTTTCCTCAAAGTATTTTCATTAAAGCAACTTTGTTTTGTTGAGTTTTGTGCATTGCATGCTCTATCTAGTTAATTGGTTGATGGGTTTAGTAAATCTTGCATTCGGGTTTCAAATCCATGGTATATGTGATTTTGTTGGAAACTTATGTTGTATTGTTTTAGCACAAAGAACTATGCATGCAAGAAAAAAGTTAGTAACTTTGTTTGGCATTTGAGTTGTTGGAAATTATTTGTTTTGGTTTCGACTACTTTCGTTGCTAATAAATTACTAGTTGAGTTTTATGGAAACTCTGAGTTCTACCTGTGTTTGTTGAGGTTAGTGTTTTGTGAACTCGATGTGTTTTGTGATCTCAAGCTGGTAAAGAACTCATGTTCTTATGAAAACTTGTATGCAAGCTTGAGCTTTCTATTGGAAACTTGTTTTGGTAGGAGAGAACTATTGTAGAGATTCTTGGTTCTATGGTGCTTGCGTTTTGTTTCATAAATAAATGGGACTATGGATAAAACCGTATATGGCTTGGTTCTTGTATTTTATCTTGTGAAAAATTTGACTATTGATGAAACCCACATCTAACTTGGAACCTGTGTTTTATTATCTTGGATAAATTGGACTGTTGATCAAAGCCGCATATGGCATGGTGCTTGTGATTTATTGTCCTTATGACCATATGAACTATTATTGAAGGTTCATTATGAACATGGATTTCATGTTTTGTTATCATCTGGTCTGAGCTCTGTTAAGCATCTTACATTCCGTTTGAGTTGGGAAACAGGGTTTAATAGGATGTTAACTGGAAATGGAATCACTTTTCTTATTTTGAAATGTGTTTTAAGTAATTTCATTATATTCAGTCTAGCATTACGATGTTGGTGTTTAAATGAACTCGTAAGTGAGATATTGTGATACAACACTATATAATCAATTTATTACTTGGTGTTTTTAAATTTTTTAACCTGAACGATGTATTGGTTAAGATTTTATAGTCTTTTGGTTTCTTTGACTATTTTTATAAACTAAAAAGGGAGCATGTTGTTACTCGAACTTATTTATAATCACTTGAATGATCTTGATCCTTTGAGGGAGCTTATGCTTTACATTGTGCTCGAATTTGTAATTCGATTCTTGGACATAACGTATTTTTAATATGTTGTTTTGATCTTGTCATTTTATTGGAATCCCAATCTGTAGTTCTTACAGTGATGCGTTGAAATACTATCAAGATAGTTCTGCCTTGACTAAACTATTGGGAAATTTTGAGTGTTAGCATCTACTTAGATTTCATACTTCTTGTTGGGTCCAATGAAAGAATGTTAAGTCTTTGAAAGATAAACTGTGATTCTTTACTGTCCGTGGGCTATGTATAAAATTCATTGTTATAATGTTCCAAATGGAAAGTGGAATTCATGCATTATAATGGGAAGATTTTGAAAGGAAGGTAGCATTAAATTTTATCTTTCCTTGAAGTTGTTCTTGTTCTCTTTATTAGGAACTCTTGCATGAACTTAAACTATATAAGAAAAGGTAAAATTGTTAATTAAGTTGAAAGAAATGATTATAGATTGGGATCATATTCTATTAGGACTCCTATTCTAATGCAGTTGGGGTAAATTTATTGGTTCGGAACCTTCTATTAATTATTCTTATGAGAAAAATAGAATCATTACTTAATTAGTCTTCTTATACTTGTCATTTGACTGGAATGAAGTAGAAAGAGATTGAGGATTGGTTGGTAAAAGGAAATGCAAACTTGTTGTTTGACTATTAATCCATCATTCCTTCTTGGATTTCTTTTATGTGAATCTGTTCTGATGAATACCGTAAAATGTTGAATTTTAAAGTAGATGTCCTTTAAAGGAAACAATTTAAGTCATGAAATGCACTGGTTTCGCTACGGATGTTATGTAATTTGGCACAATGGAAATGGTTTCTCTTCTTCTTAACTTCAAAGTTAGATGAAACATCCTAGTGAGAATATGTAAACATACGTATCTTATAGTAAAGATAAGTGTTGTTTTATATTTTGGTAGGATTGGAAACAATGAGATGTTATGATCTATTTTTTGGTAAAGATAATTGATAGGATCAATTATACTTTAATTTTTAAGATAAATATTATAGATTATATTTTGTTCTTCTTTTATGAATTCTGGTTCATTAATGCTCTTCTTTTTTATTGTTATTACTTATGTTTAGAATATGATATACTAATTGTTCATTAAAGCATGGTTTTTTTTTATTTGAAAAATTAGTGGATTGCACTTCATTTTAAGACTTAGTGATTATCATGCTCAGTTCATTTAACTGACCCGTGCTAGCAATTTTTGTAGATGGACTTCGTAAGTGATAAAAGAAGGTCAAAACTTACATGACGCATTGGCTGATCTAAGTTTGATTCTTGTGAAGAATTCTGATTCGTTCTTAAGTTGGATTGAAAAAGAAAAGTTATACTCTTTTGAATGAAGACTATTGTCATGCATTATGCCTAAAATGCATAAATTTGTAAATGTATAAGTTTTGAAAATGAATTGAAGGATGAGAATTTACTTGCATGGGTTGTGCAAATTATCTTGTACCTTTGTAAAAGAAATGGAATCCTATCCTGTTGTTAATATTCATGTTATTTATATGTTTTAATGAGTATTCTTGGATAAGTAGGAAAAATGGAATTAGAGTAATTTCCCTAAACGTGATGTAGCTAAATAAGTTGAAGAATTCAATGTTCTTATCTAAACAATTCTTATTATTAAGTTAACATGTAATGAACTTACAATGAAGACCATAGAATTTGTAAAGGACATAAAGGGTGTGTTAAACCCTAGAACTTAACCATGAAGAGGAAGACTCTTCCTCTCTTATGAAAAAGTAAACAAAAGGAAGATATGATTTATAATCATTAGGCTTCATTTAATAAAGTCTATTAAGTTACAACCTAGGTGGTTGTTACACTTCCTTAAATGGTTAAGTCACATTAAATGAAACTTATGAGGTTTTTGTCCTTTCTTCTTGGTAGTTTATTATAGAGCCAAAATTAATGAACATCGAAAGAAATCTTAAGTTAAGGAAGTTCTTCAAGGATTAATGGAACCTGATTTGGAAAAGAACTTAGGGAGAGTTGGATTAGGGTTTGGGTAGGGTTGCTGAAATATGCTTTTAAGTATCCAAATTAATTAAATATTAATAATCTCCTAGGGATATGTACATCTCGACAAGGATTTTCTATAGGATGTTGGCACACGCCAATTGTAGGGTGTACCTTCAAGAAGATTGAGATCTTCTCGAGGATACAACGTTGTAGTCAACATGTGGCAACACCCTTCTGCATTGATCGTCTAGATCTACACACTTATGGACTTGAACTTAGTTTTCTCTAGGACTGGGTAGTAGCATAGTTACGATATGAAGTATCCCTCTAGGACTCAGGGTACCTTGGCACATGGGGTTGACCTAGGTTGACCTAGTATGCCAAAATATCCTAAGTCTTTGTGAGCCCCTTCCTATCATAACCTACGTTGTTAACCAGAACTAGGGTTAAACCTTGGGCAAGAGGACTAATGGAAGTCAGTAAAGGACATTCTAGATAACAATAGAGTGGGGGTGAAGGATGTATTCGGATTGATGAGTATGTCATCAAGGAATAAGTAATATAAACAGTATGTTAGAAATCTTTGGCCAAAGTATCACAAGCTGTTGATTGCGTTGTCCTTTATCGCCTAGTCTAGGGATTGTGATGCAGATGAATATTGGTAACAACTATTTAGTTAGGTTCCTTATATAGATCACTCAATACCCATAATAGGGTAAGAGAACTAAGTATTTGTAGTATATAGAAAACTACTCAATACATAGCGTTAAACATGAATAGATTGGTAGTTCATCAAGTCATGAAATCAATAGATCGGTAGCTTACCGAGTCATCACAACCGCATATGGTTATCTATTTTAATAATCGTTGTTATGGGATGTGTGTTATAAATTATTTATTTAGAGCAGAGAACATTACTCCAAAAAAATTCTCCTATTTCTAAAGTCTTAAAATAGGAATGTTACATCTTGGTATCAGAGCTGAAGGTTGTAGCTCTCGGACCTATTGTGTCCATAATCTGATAAAAATTTGAATTTTCTTGTAACATAAAATGGTTAGAACGAGAGGAAATGTTGCGAACAATACTCCACCTAATGAAGGAGTAGCAATAACCCAAAAATTGATGAGATCCTTGCTGCCCTATTGGACACAAGAGATTGTTTGACTATACTCGAGCAACAAGTGATGGGTAATGAGGAGGAAGAAGAAGCTGGTAATAACAATCAGCCACCTCCTGAGGACAACCCTAATATGGGTGTTGATAATAACAATACTAATGTACCTGTCTCAGCTAGAAAACAAAAAGGCTAGGTTGGCAGTTGAACTCACCAATGATATTAAAAGGATAAGTCCACCTAAGTTTGATGGCACCACATTAGGTGATGGAGCTGAGAATTGGCTCAACAAAATGGAGAAGTAATTTGCAATAAGGAACTTCTCAGAAGAAACCAAAGCTATTTGGGGAGCATATCATCTTTCCCATGAAGCATCTTCATGGTGGGATAGCCGTAAGGATGAGCTAAACATTAATGAAACTAACATCACTTGGGATCAATTTAAAAGTTATTTTAGGCAACGATGTTTGCCACAAATTTATTATGATAAGAAAATGACTGAATTTTAGAACTTGGCTCAAGGGAGGTTAATCAGAATCGAGTATTGGGAACAATTTATGAAACTACTCAAGTATGCACCTCAAGATCAAACCGATGAGAAGTTCAGGATACAGAAATTCATCATGGGATTGAATCCCATTATTGGGGGAGAGTTTGATGTTCACAGCCCAACCACTATGGAAGGGGTTGTTGAAAAATCCATAAGGCAAGAACAAAAATTAAAGGCTATTTCTACTCACAAGGAGGAAGTACGGAAGAAAGTTCCAAACTCTTCTTCAACTTCTCTTGCACCTAAGAAAGGACCATGGAAAATTTTGGTAATAAAATTAAGTTTTCAGCTGATAATAATAAGAAAACAACAATGAATAAGTCTGTTGGAAATACACAGAACAACTTTGCCAAGAGTAATAATAACGGACGAAAGTCCTATGGAGGTCAAAATGATAACTTTAAGGTTGGAATTATTTCGAGCCCAAAAAGGGACTAGTAGGAGGCTATTATAACTATGGCAACGATAATTATGCAAATCAATGTCCTTTGAAGAAGGATGATCGTAATCAACATTACAAGATACATGCTGTATTAGCTGACAAGCAAGTTGAAAAGCAAGTTACACCTATAGAAGTTCCTGGTAAGTTATTTAGCATACCTATAACTATTATTTTTGATACATGAGCTACTGAATTATTTATTTCTAGTAAAATTTCTTCAAAACTTAAAAGAAAAGTTAGAAAAATGGATAAATCATGGATTGTACATTATGGTAATAATTCTGTTCATACAGTTAGTATGTGTCTTTTAGGGGCAGTCCTTGACTTACCTAGTTTTTCTACAGAAGTTGATTTCTATGTAGCACCTTTGGGATCTTATGATATAGTCATAGGTGTAAATTGGTTAGCAGAGTATAAAGTAAAGGTGGATCACTGTTGTGAAAAACATATTAGTTGTTTAGATGATCTGTAGAAAATAGCAGAGATTCAGGGTGTAAAACGAGAAATTTTTTTAGGAAATTGTTAGCTATGCAACTTAAAAAGGCCAAAAATAAGGGTTGTACCTTATATGCAGTAAAATTTCAAAATCTGTGAAAGAAAACAATGATTTCATGGAACATTATCCACTATTACAGAACTACGGTGATGTGTTTCCGGAAGAATTACCGGGGTTACCACCCAAAAGGGAGTTTGACTTCACGATTGAAATCAAACTAGGTACTGAACCTATTTCTAAAGCACCTTATCGAATGACTACCATAGAGTTAGTAGAGCTTAAGGCTCAGTTGTAAGAACTTTTGTCTAAGGGTTTGATTAGACCAAGTGTTTCACCTTAGGGAGCACTAGTGATCTTTGTGAAAAAGAAAGATGGAACACTTAGATTGTGCATTGATTATAGGATGTTAAACAAAGTAACAATCAAGAATAGATATCCACTTCCTAGAATTGATGACCTATTTGATCAGATGCATGGGGCATTAGTATATTCTAAGATAGATCTTTGATCTGGATATCATCAATTATGAATTAAAGATGAGGACATTCATAAAATGGCTTTCAGGACAAGGTATGGACATTATGAATTCACGGTTTTACCCTTTGGATTAATGAATGCACCTGTAGATTTTATGAACTTAATGAATAATATCTTTCAAGAATACTTGGACAAGTTTGTGCTTGTACTCTTGGATGAAATTTTCATATGTTCTAAAAATGTTGAGGAGCATCATGAACACTTAAGAATAGTTTTGGAAATTCTGAGAAAGATACGGTTATATGGTAAGTTGTCCAAATGTTATTTCTATGACACTGAAGTTCACTATTTGGGTCATGTTATAAGTAAATATGGGATTGTTGTAGATCCTTCTAAAATTGTAGTTATAACTAAGTGGCTTGCACTTAAATAATGTACATGAAGTTATAAGCTTCATGGGCCTCCTGAGTTATTATAGAAAATTTGTTAAGGATTTTTCCAAGGTGGCTGCACCAATAATTCATTACGAGGAAAAAGGATAGGAAATTTGTTTGGAATGATAAATGTGAATCTTATTTTAAAAATTTGAAAATTCAGTTGACTTCAACACCTATTTTAGTTGTACCTGATCCTAATGGAGACTTCACAGTTGTAACGGATGCATCTGGGGAAGGTCTTGGAGGTATTTTGTTACAAAATGATCATGTCATAGCTTATGAAAGTAGAAAACTTAAGTTACATGAGTTGAATTATGCTCCAAATGATTTAGAGCTTGTTATCATAGTACATGCATTTTAAGTTTGGAGGCATTATCTTCTTGGTAAACCATTTGAGTTGGATCATCTTGGGCTAAATTACATTTTCACTCGGCCAAATCTAAATGTAAGACAACGAAGGTGGCTAGAGTTTTTGTCTCAATATGATTTTGACATAAGTTAAATTAAAGGAAAAGAGAATAGAGCGGTGATGCTTTAAGTTGGAGGAAGCACATTTCGCTCTTATAACACTTATAAATCAGTTTAAGGATGAAGTAAAAGTGTTATGGAATCGAATCTTACTTTAAAGAAGTAAAAATAGCACTTGCTGCAGATCTGAAGAATGAAAGATATAAAGGTTTTCACTTTGATAATGAAGGAATCTTATGATATGAAAATAGAGTATACATACCTTTTCCTAATGATTTGAGAAAGAAATTGTTGGCAGAGTTTCACAATTCACCTTTTTCTGGACACCCTGGCATTACAAAAATGCTTGCTGATATAAAACAACAATATTTCTGGAAGGGAATGAAAAAGGATGTTATTGATTTTGTGACTCATTGTCTTGAATGTCAATGTGTAAAAGCAGAACATATGCACCCAATTGGTTTATTGTATCCTCATAGCATACCACAGTACAAATGGTAGGTAATAAGCATGGATTTTGTACAAGGATTGCCTATGTCAAGAAATAAACATGATGTTATTTTGGTAGTAGTTGACAAACTAATGAAAGTAGCTCATTTTATTGCTAGAAATCTAAAGGATGATTCTCCTGTTTTGGCTAAAAGATTTGTACACAAAATTTTAGATTACATGGAGTACCTAAATTAATCATATCTGATAGAGACCCTAGAATGACATCAAGGTTTTGGAAAATGCTTAATGCAACTCTTGGAACTAAACTAAATTTCAGTTTTGTGTATCATCCGAGAAATGGATGGACAAACTGAAAGAGTAAATCAGGTTTTGGAATATATTTACGGATGTATTGTATGGATCAACAATATAAGAGGGAGGAGTACCTTCCATTAGTTGAATTTTCATACAATAATACATATCATACTTCTCTTAAGATGGCACCCTTCAAGGCACTTTATGGAAGGAAATGCATAACCCCTATTAGTTGGGATAGCATTGAGGATAGAGAGGTAATTGGACCTGAAATCCTTACGGAAATGGAACAATAAGTTAAAATGATTTGTGAACGCTTGAAAGAAGAAATAGATAGGAAAAACAATTATGTTGACTTAAGGTGGGTTGACAGAAATTTAAACTTGGAGAGAAGGTTTTTCTTTGGGTTAAACCGAAAAAGAGTTCCATAACTTTTGGCAAGGCTACCAAGTTATCACCTCATTATGTGGGACCTTTTGAAATAGTTGAAGTAATCAACCCTATAGCTTATCGTTTAGCACTACCACTTGCTTTTTCACAAATGCATGATGTTTTCCATATTTATTTGCTTAAGAAATACATTTCATATTTATCACATGTGTTAAATTAGAATTCCTTGTAGGTCCAAGACCTAGGAATAATCGTGGTTAAACCCATTCGAGTGCTAGAAACTCACCAGTTGCATTTAAGAAATAGAGAAATAAGTCAATGTAAGGTCCAGTGGGACTAGTTTAACAAGGAGTGCAACTTGGGAAAATCTAGAGGATATGAAAACTACTTTTCCATATCTATTTGAACATAATTGAATCTGTTGACTAATAAAATTTTTATGATTTTATCTTTTATGACATTAAGTAAGCCAGTTTTGGGTAGATATTTACTTGATTTGAATAAAAAGTTATTTAATGCTGATTTCTGGAACTATAAGGTTTTGAAATATTTGACTTAGGATAAGAGAAGTGAATGAATTGACTATCCTTGATGTAAATTGTTAAAAGAGATAATCATCGGGACGATGATTATTTTTAGGAGGGAAGCATGTAACACCCTTGATAGTTGTTATTTTCCTCCTTTGCATTCAAGTGTTGACATGTGATTTTCCTTATAAGGATATGTTCTTCTGATTATTGGAAATCATGCTTGATATGGATAAGTCTTTTATGCTCTTAAGATTTTTTGACTGAATTGGAATGGCTTCCCTGAATCCATTTTTCACTTCTGGTAGGTGATTTGCAATCTAGTTTAAGAGTTGTAAACTTATCTATTTATCTAACTCATCCTTGGATCAATTTCAGTGATCCAAGGAATGTTTTAAATCTACTATGTTGAACGAATGGTAAAATTGACATTCCATGAGTTAAGATACACATTGGACTAAACTTTGTTGTTGCAAGTTCTTTGATTTCTATGTGAACATACTTCCATTCAGTGGGTTGTTTTCTTGGGTCTTTGGAGATCGACCATGACAGG
This sequence comes from Taxus wallichiana var. yunnanensis, assembly GCA_018340775.1. Lineage (NCBI taxonomy): Eukaryota > Viridiplantae > Streptophyta > Pinopsida > Cupressales > Taxaceae > Taxus > Taxus wallichiana. Next base: position 554,995,840 of record CM031237.1, on the reverse strand, counting down.
TCATGATGATGAAAATGGGAATGCAGCCTGTTCACAGCATAAGAGAGATCCAGGATCCTATATAGGACTAACCTATGGGATCCTAAGCTAGGTAAAAAAATATATTTCTACCTAAGTTATGTCACTTGATAGAATTATGATTCTAACCTAAGCTCGGTGCTAATGGAATTGGAAAGGTTACTAGGTATTAAATTAACCTAGATCCTAATACTACAAGGTATTATTGTAATCTAACCTAATGCCTAAAACTATTATGTTTTGAATTAATTTTCCTATGTGGAAATTATCTAAACCTATTTGCTAAGGCCTATGGTGGGGGTTAGTTGCTAGTGTTATATCCTATGGTATAAATTTTAATTCTACCTAAGATCTAACCTAAGAAATCTAATCTATCCTAAACTAATGGATATGAATGGGGAATTAAGTGGTCACATGCACTTGGGCGATGGTTCCTAAGGAATTTATGTTATTAATAAGGTTGGTAAACACATATGGGTGCCGCCGGTTTGGTAGGGGCTAGATGGCTTGGCGGAAGCTTAGGTGGTAGTATCATTAAAATGAAAATACATGTTAATTTAGACTTGGCAGGCGGTGGAAAGGAAGATTAGGCGGGAGATTTGGAATTAATGGAATTAATTTCTTTTGGTTTATGAGCCCAAACCATCTTGGTAGGCATGCCAATGGATTTTTCTTGGGTTGTTTCATTTTGCATGTTCTCTAATTTTCATTTTGCATGCACTCTGGTTTTTCGAACCAGCAGGTTGAACTACACTTCATGGCTATTTTTGAGGTTTCAAATCTATTTTCATTTCGTGGAATTTATAAGAGGCATTGTGGAAGAGGTATCTGGTTGTTTGATCTTTCGTGGAGAAGAGGAGAAGAAGTGAGCTCGGCTAGAGGTCTTCTTTGATTTGATAGAGACACTATCAGGCATGATAGGCTCTAACTATTAAAATATCTTGCTTTCCTCTAAGTGTTTTCATTAAAACAACTCTTCTCTATTGAGTTTTGTGCATTGCATGCTCTATCTAGTTAATTGGTTGATGGGTTTAGTAAATCTTGCATTCTAGGTTTTGAATCCATGGTATATGTGATTTTGTTGGAAACTTATGTTGTATTGTTTTAGCACAAAGAACTATGCATGCAAGAACAAAGTTGGTAACTCTGTTTGGCATTTTTGGTTGTTGGAAATTGTTTGTTTTGGTTCCAACTACTTTCGTTGCCAATAAATTACTAGCTGAGTTTTTATGGAAACTCGAGCTCTCTAGTATTTGTTGAGGTTAGTGTTTTCTAAACTCGAGCTAGTAAAGAACTCGTGTTCTTATGAAAACTTGTATGCATGCTCAAGCTTTCTGATTGGAAACTTGTATTGGTAGGAGAGAACTGTTGTAGAGATTATTGGTTCTATGGTGCTTGAGTTTTGTTTCATAAATAAATGGGACTATGGATAAAACTGTATATGGCTTGGTTCTTGTATTTTATCTTATAAAAACGTTAACTATTGTTGAAACCCGCATCCAAATTAGAACTTGTGTTTTGTTATCTTGGATAAATTGGAATGTTGATCAACGCCACATATGGCATGGTGCTTGTGATTTATTTTCCTTATAACCATATGAACTGTTATTGACGGTTCCTTATGAACATAGCTTTCATGTTTTGTTATCATCTAGTCTGAGCTCTATTAAGCATCTTACATTCCATTTGAGTTGGGAAATAGGGTTTGATAGGATGTTAACTGAAATGGAAGCACTTTTCTTATTTTGAACTGTGTTTTAAGTAATTTCATTATATTCGAGTCTAGCATTACGATGTTGGTGTATAAATGAACTCATGATTGAGATATTGTGATGCAACACTATACAATCAATTTGTTACTTGGTGTTTTTAAAAATTGTAACTTGAACGATGTATTGGTTCAGATCTTATAGTCTTTTGGTTTCTTTGACTATTTTATAAACTAAAAAGGGAGCATGTTGTTTCCCAAACTTGTTTATAATCACTTGAATGATCTTGATCCTTTGAGGGAGCTTATGCTTTACATTGTGCTCAGATTTGTAATTTGAGTCTTGGACAGAATGTATTTTTAATATGTTGTTTTGATCTTGTCATTTAATTGGAATCCCAATCTATAGTTCTTATAGTGATGCGTTGAAATACTGTCAAGATAATTCTGCCTTGACTCAACTATTGGGAAATTTTGAGTGTTAGCATCTACTCAAATTTCATACTTCTTGTTGGGTCCAATAAAAGAATTTTAAGTCTTTGAAAGATAAAATTTGATTCTTTACTGTCCGTGGGCTATGTATAAACTTCATTGTTATAATGTTCGAATGGAAAGTGGATGTACTCATTTTTGCACCTACCAAGAACAAGGGAACCTCATGCACGTCATCCTATCACCCAACGAGCCTTTGGGCACTCACCCAAAGTGCGTGAGAGGGAGCCGAGTCTCTCTTTTATGTGATTCTAGTGGAAGGCATAGTTGATAATTTTGACTTGGTGATTTAATGAGACATGAAGAAGGTATAGACCTTAGGAGGACTTCTACACTCCTTCGATCATAATAGAAACAAAGCATGTAATAGAAATAACAAAACCAAGTAGCTGTAAATCCACAAATATAATTAATCATTCAAGTAAGGTCTATGATTATACAAGATCAAAAGTAGAGTAAAAACATACGAGATAATACAAAAGGAGATCTTAATGTAAACATAGTGGTAACCTTATCATATTCATTCATAGTCTTGCTACAAAGTATCATAGAGAGGTAGACCATAGTCATGCGCCATAACTAGATCCATACATGTATACTCACAAAACAAAATTTACATTCCCCATTTCCCCATTACATCCTTATTGGAATCATTTACCCATTTTCATCCCATAGTTCTCGCAGTAATTCTGTAGAGCTCCGCTACCTCACTTATGTCTCCATTCTTTGCCAAGGGTGCACATATAAATAGGCATCTGAGTTCTAACAAACTTCTCTACAACCTCAGATCTGGCCCCAAGTGTCAAGGTGTGGGTCACCCTAGGTGCATGCCTCTCCATGTCATGATTATATTTTTGGATCTTTCTATCACAAGGTATATTCCTTCCAGGACACCCTGTCACCAAGTTGGAACCTTATCCAAATGGAACACGTTCTTCATGTGTTCTATCCAAAAGGCCAAAAAAACTAAGTACCGAAATGGTTATTCGCGGGCATGTGGCCTTGGTTCTCCAAGAACCCTTTTTGAATCATGCCTTACGCACCTTCACTTGTGTGCTTCCTCCATCCATGCATGCCTATGCGCCTTTAAGATTTGGAAGCTATATTAGGGGCCCAACATTACCCCACACTTCACCTGTTATCCATCCTCGGGAACCTTCTCCATGAATGTAGTACAAAAATAATGCAAGGCCTTGCCTTGAAAAGAATGGAGGGAAAGAATAAAGAATTGGGAGAGAAAGAATAGGGGAAAATTGCCTAAAAAGAAGAAGAAGAAGAGGAAAATTTTTCCGTAGGTTGGCCTCAAAGTGTACTCAAGCGCTAACTTCATCCTGTGTTTTAGTGCAGATATCACCAACCAAGGTGCTCACCTAATCGAAGGTTAACCCTTCCCCTTGTGTGATAATGGTTTCCACCATAGTCTCTAATTCCTTAGTGTGATCTTCTAGGGCATCCATCTTCCTCGTGATGACCTTGTAGAGCTCTTTTAGCTAGGTTTTGATTGAGACTCACCGGTTCTCAATAGCTTTGGATTTCTTGTCTACTTTGTCTATGATCCTTTCTCGCTCAGCTTTATTGCCCTTATTCTTTTCCTTGTAGTCCTTCATTGCTCGGCCTCATCACCGGAAAATAGCTACTTGTCACTTTGTCTTGATCCGCGCAGTGGTCGTAGGTAACCCCATGGTTTGTGCATATATTCTTACGTCGGTAAGCACCTTGTCATATTTAGCCATGAGCGTGATGACCTTCAACTTATCTTCCTTCTCCAAGCGCATAGCTACCTCCTCTACCAAGTCCAAGGCCAAAGGATGCCTTTTCGTGGTGAGGATCCAAGTCAAGTCCTCTAGGCATTCCAGGGAGGATCTATACTTTTGCACAGGAGGGTTAAGGTCTGGGTGCTTCATGATAATCACTTGGGAGATGAGTTCCACCTTCTTGGAAACTTCATACACTTTAGCCTTCTCCTCTTAAAGCTCCTCTTTAGTTGAGTTGATTAGTTTCTCAAGGCTTAGGTCCTTCGTTAGCTTCACTACTTCTTCCTTCCTCTTCTCCAACAGTCCTCCAAGACTTTAACCCTGTCATTCCTGCCAAAGAGCCTAGCCTCAATTTCCACGGAGACTTTGTTGAGTGTGTTACACACTTGCTCATCTCGATAGTTGTTGCATGTTTACAATGGGGTTTTCCCCCTTTCCTTTAGATAGTGTTAATACCACTCCTTGGTTAACCTCGAACTCAGGCTCATTGAGGTGGGAGTCAAATGCCCATGATAACATCTTCCTCATTTGTGGGTATCCACCCTCAGGGTCAAAGGACTCCATGGCGGTGAGCTCCTTGGTGGGCACAAGACTCTGAAACACATGCGTAAAACTTTGTTGGGGTCATCAATGTAACCCATCGTTGTTCTTCCCCCTTCTGTGTGTTTACTTCCCATGCGCACACCCTTGGGAATAGTTACTGAAAGAGTTGGGCCTTTTGTGCTACCCACACTCTTCTCCCTCTACTCTTCTTTGAATTCACCAAGCACAAGCTCGCACTGCACTCAACTCCTCTTCGACTAGGGTATTGATTATCTTCTCTACCTCCCTTGTCGCTTTCTCATTCACCTCCTCCTGAGTGAGCTTGGGCATATTTGGCTCCTTGGTACTAGCCCCTTCACTCCTTTCTTCACTCTGCGTGCCTTCCTCCCTTTGGGCACCCTTCCTCCTTACAAAGATGAAAGCATCATTTGTATCCTCTACTTCCTCTCCCTCCGAATCATGGACATTAATTGGCTCTTGATCCACCTCCAACTCTTCCCCTTCATCATCATCCTTTTCACCTATATAGGCATTTAGGTCATCTGTATCTTCAGACCCTTGTTCCTCCGTCCCTTGTTCTTCTTCATTTGCAGAAAACTCTAGAGTAGGGATGTTGTCTTCTCTTCATCTGAAGGTTCTTCAAGGGATGGTGGCTTCGTAGGCTCTAGGGTCTTTTCCCTGACCACCGTTCTCCTCTTCTTCCAAATGTAGGTACTCGATCCTATAGTATTTACATTCTACCTCTCCACCACTCTTTTTCTTCTTCTTATTTTTCTTTCCTCTCCTTACACTTTGGCATGGGCTTCTTTCTTCCCATGGGGTCATCTGGAATGGATATCTCATTCTCCACACACGTGCCCTTTTCAAATTGTGGCCTTATGCACAAGTAGATCCTAGCACAATACTCTCAAAAATCGGTAAGGTCAATGGCCTTACGATGTGCACGTATTGCGATATGTACCTTTCAATGTATGTACACTTCCCTAAGTAGACCAACTTCTTTCTCATCTCCCTGTGCTCTCTATCAAGGGTGGACGACTCCAGATTTAATTTCTTTGATTCCTTATATCTGTTCACCCCTATTTGGGAAAATTGGGCGAGTAAATGAGAAGGGAGTTTGCACAGGGGACTCCTACTATTGTCCACCAAGATGAATCGCCAATGCAGAAGTGCTAGTATACCACGAACTCGATTCTCATTCGGTCGTCTGGGGAGTTGCTTAGGAATCTACCATTCAGCCCCGAATACGTTCTAAGACACGTGTACCATTTTTCTAAATGTGCCTTGTATGCCCATATCATTGACTCACATGTGTATTCCTATAATTATGTCTCAGGTGAGGGATCTTCGGTGGGGTACTCCCATATGAATTTATTAGATGCATCTGGCACCCTGATTTCTGAGAACAAAATTGTTAACAGAATGTTTCCAAACAAGATCTTTCCTCCATTCTGTGCAATGCTTATGATTTCATCTATTATGTACTGGGAGATGTTGTATATGGTGCTCTCTATGACCTTCCTGTAGACATTCAACTAGGACTTGCTCACCTGGGTCCACCTCTCTTGTCCATTCAGCTTGGAGACAAGGTGCGCGGACATCTTCACCATGGGATCACTGATATCCGAGATGTCATAGTATCTTGATCCCTTCTTATAATCCTAGGATGCAATGGTTTCTTTGATTACCTCCTCATCCTGGAGGTCATCTATGAGCACGTCCCCTACGCAGTTGAGTTCTATGAAGTGTGAAATTAATTGGGGAGTTATGCGCATTTTGCACCCTACGAAGTAGAAGAAATATTTGTGCATGCGTGTCATTAACCATTGGTACAAGTGCTCGAGGCTTCTGAAGTATGGTAACTCGTAAAGCTGGAGAAGCCCTGCCTTCTCCATTTTCACCTTGACTACGTCACTATAGATTGGCATCCTGTCAGGTGTTCATTTGTTTGTGGGGTGCACCAGCTCTAGCACCATTTCCTTCACGATTATACTTAACCGTGATTGTAGTCAATCACGGTCATCTATCTTATGTGGGACTCCCACTCTTGCCCTAGCAAAACCCCATCCGGGTATTGCATCTCTGAGTACCATTCCTCATTGGTATCCAAGGGGATTTCTTCTTCTTTCTTCTTTCCTTTTCCCTTACCCTTTCCCCTCTTGGATTGTACTAGCAGTTTATCAACTGGTTTTGTGGCCATCATTTTACCCTTTGCTTTCATTCCCTAGTTACTTTCGAGTTGTCTGAGAGTTTTCTTCGCGCGCCCCATGCCCTAGAGCACAAACCCTAATCTTTGATTTTCCTCCTTCGATCATGGTGCTCTTTCACAACGTTCCTTACACCCGTGAATCACTTTTACTCTAGTTTGTAGATCTAATGGACCGATTGCGTGTAAGTTTTTGAGATTTTCCTTCACACGAGTCATCTCTCGAAACCCTAGCTCTTGAAAGAAAATCATTCTCCTTGTTTTTGCAAAGTAAAATAATGAACTGCCCATCCTTGTATTTATAGCTTTTCCTACTTTTACACATTAAAGGCTAGGCTACCTACACTGTATGAAAATATTTAATGTGGCATTTTCAAACAAACCCAAATTCAACACTTTTCCTTATGCACCTAATTTTTGCGTGAAATTTTTTCACCCACGCCCAATTCTTTGCGTGAAATTACTTCCACCCGTGCCTAATCCTTGGGAAATTTTTTTCCAACCTTCGACATGCAAGTAATCCATCTTGATAGAAGACTCTTGTGCACATGTTCCTAGTGCCAAAGGCACCTCTTCCATCCTCATGATTCTTTCTTTCTCCTACCTCGTGTTTTTGCGCTTTTCCTCCTTATACGTGGATTTCCAATATAACCTTATTTTTCCAACCATCGCCTTCTTTTCTCCTAATGCATATTTTCAATAGGGCCAATTCCAATGGTTTACCAACCTAATTCTCCCGTAGAATAACTCCATGCTTTCCTTTATCAACTTACCCCACACTAAATCAATACGCGGTCCTCTGCACATTCATAAGTCAAAAAGTAATAAGGTTACCGGTGCCCAAGGTGTAAAACAAGATAGTAACACGAAAGGGAAAAATAAGAAGGAAAAACATAAAAGGAAATTTTAAAATAAGCTGGAAAAACTACCTTATTTACAAACACCAAGAAGCATTATTTACGAGAGGGCTTCATCCTACTCCCATTGAAGTGTATAGGTAATTTTGTTCCATCCAAAGACTTATAAGCGCATGCACGCGCTTGAATCAAGGATGTATGAAATTACATAAGATCCAACCAAATCACCTTCAACTTTCTAGGATGGCGTAGAAATTTTGAATAATATAAAGCAATACCATCCGCCAACCTCAAGTTGTTTGTTCTTAATGTGGTGGTCATGTCATGCCTTTTGCTTATCTTTTTTAGTTTTTTGGCTCCATCTTTCTAGTGAGTGCCTTTAATCCAATTTTATCAATTCATTAATTCTTTCCTCCATTGCTTGTTCATCATCCAACCCTCTGTGTGTGCTATATGCAGTGATTGTAGCATGAATTCAACCTGCAAAAAACAACCTTCGCACAGAACACCAATTGAAATGGTGTGGCCTTGTTCAACCTTTTATACGTTTTTTTGTATGCATAAAGAACTATTGATACCTTGTCATCCCAATCCTGCCTACCCACATCACATATCTTAGTTAGCGTGTGGCTAAGGATTTTTTGAATGCTTTTTGCAGTCCCATTTGCTTGAGGGTGATAAGGGGTAGTCTTGTGATGGGCTACCATGAATTTTTCCAATAGAATCTTAATGGTTTCATTTAAGAAGTGAGTGCCCCTATCACTTGTTAAACTTAATGGGCACCCATACCTACTTATAATGTTTTCCACAAAATTCTAGAATGGTATGGCTGTGGTACAATCCTTAGTGGGTGCGGCCTCTGCCCACCTTGTCAGATAATTAGTGCAGGTAATAATATACCATGAGTTAGTCCTTCGCGTAGCTAGTGAGATTGGTTTGAAAAAAATCTATTTCCCATTTTTCAAAAGGTTCTACATTGGTGATGGGGCGCAAGAGCATCTCATCCCTTTTTCTAGGTTTTCTAAGGCGTTGGCAGTGGTCACAAGCCTTGCAAAACTTAATGCAATCTTGGTCAATCATCTCCCACCATAGTCTGGTGATGAGGATTTTGTGTGTGGTTGCATTCCCTGTATAGTTTCCTCCACCAATCCCACCATAGGCTTCTTCTATTATGGCCACACGTTCATGTTCTAATACACACTGGCACAAAACCTCATCGTGGCCCATTTTATACAAATCCCCATTAATCAACATGAAGGGTATGGCGCGTATGGTTAACCTTTTCCTCTCAAGAGCATTCATCCCCGGGTGCCACACATTCCTTGAGAAAAAGGAAATGTCTTCTAACTCGAGAGTGCGTCTTTGCAACCTAAATAGTTACACGTCTGACATGGTTTCCTCGATACTTTGTGCATCCTCTCCGAATCAATCCTTGATAAATGATCTGGCCCACAATTGTTCTTTCCCAATTTTACCACCACTTTGAATTCAAATTCCTAAAATAAAAGTACCCAATGACATATGCACCCTTGCAACACTGCTTTGTTTACTAGATACTTCAAGGATGTATGGTCAATGTAGAATATAAAGGGAGTTACCATCGAGATATTGTCGAATTTGTGGAGCGCATAGATCATTGACAATGCCTCGTGCTTGGTCGTTGTATAATTCTATTCTGTTGGTGTCAACTTCCTACTTGCAAAACACAAGGGATGATCAACAATCCCCTCTCTTGGTTGAGCAAGAATGGATCCTCTTGTTATACCAGAGGCATCCACGTGGACATGGAAATTTTTATCCCATGATGGGAATCATAGAATAGGTGTTGTGATAAGCCTTTATTTTAGAGAGTCAAATGCCCTCTATTGTGCCTCTCCCAACCAAAAGGCACTCTTATGTCTGAGCAATATTTCCAAAGGGGTGGTGATCTTGGCGTATCTCTTAATGAACTTTCTATAGTACCCGGTGTGTCCAAGAAATTCATGCATGGCACTTTGGCCTGTAGGATCCCTTAACCCCACAATAAGCGTAACTTTTTCAGGATCCACCAATAAGACCTCTTTGCATATGATATGCCCCAACAACATTCCAAAAGGAGTTACAAAGATACATTTCTTGATGTTGAGGGAGATCCTCAACCACCGACATCTCTCAAACATCAAACTTAAGTTATCACAATGGTTCCTGACCAATCCATACACCATCCAATCATCCAAATACACTTAAAGGAACTTGTGGATAAAGTCCTTAAATGCTTGCACCACTATGCACAAAAATACAGTGAGCGCATTCCTCAATCCAAAGGGCATGACCATGTATGCAAAGCTTCCCCACTCGGTGGTGAAAGTTGTCTTTTCTTGGTCTTCCTTAGCAATCGTTACTTGGTGATATTCCGAGAATCCATCCATAAAGGAATAGACCTTGTGCTCAGCAACTCCTTCCAAAATTTCTTTAGTGAAGGGGGTGGGAAAAGGATCTATGATATAAACAACATTCAATTCCCTATAATCCATGTATATCATAATCCACCCATCCTTATTTATGTTGATCACCATTGGACTTATCCATTCTGATTCCTCCACAGCCTTAATGATACTAGATGCTATCATTTTGTCTATCTCTTCTTTAACCCTTACGTGCATGTTGGGATTCATCTTGTAAGGCCTCTTCCTAACCGGGCACACACCATCTTTCAACTTTATCCTCATTTCCCCCAATGAATGGTGGATGCCTTTCAACTCATGGTATCCATGCGGGAATAAATCCTCAAATTAAGGAAAGAGATTGATGATATTTAATACCTCATTTTCTAACCAATAGTCCCTAATGATAGCTTCCTTGGGCTCCTTCTCCGAGCCGATGTTAACTTTCTTTGTTTTGAGTGGTTCATGATATGTGTGCACACATGAATCTGCACTATCAACCACTTCATGTGTCCCAATCGAATGGTCGACATTTAGGTTCTCCATCTCCTCTCCATCAACAATGTATACCATCTTTCTTTTCTCCTTTTTGGCACACGCGCACTCAAATTGTATGTCTTCTGGTTCCTCCTCTTCAAACCACACTTCCAAGATAGGTCCACCAAGTAAGTTTACTAATCTATTTTCCGCCATGGTGCAATCCTCTAGAGTGAGGCATTTGATAGTCTACAATGCCCCATTAACCATTGCATGGTACTTCGGTACTCAAATGTGTGAACCAAGTCAGCCACTAATTCTTGCCAACTTCCCATTTGGTGGCGTGTTTCAGAATGGATGTACCAAGCACGCGTGCAACCTTGTAGTGTCAAATATAGCTTGTGCACCCATAGGGAGGGTGGTAAAGTTTCCACGCCTTCTCCCCATGCATCCTCACATGCTTGAATGTGGGAAGAGGTGGGTCCATTGCCATTGTAATCCTTGATAGTGGTGGGTATGTTAATTTTGAGAATTAGACAGTGAGCATAATTCTAACTTCGTGTCATTCCAACAATTTTTCACTACGCGTGGCCCACCACCTCACTTCTATGCCTATCAAAACATAACTCAACATACCTCATCGCTCCTTCATCCCTCCAGTGAGCTTCCATTTCCCTCAAAAAGATCTCAGGGTATGCATCCCCAAAATACTTGGTTATTACCTTTCCTCCAAGGATCCGAACTATATGTGCCATTGTTACCTTGGTCACTGATTCTTTCAGATGTCATCTAATTAATTCATAAGTCCCATTCATCTAATTATCGCATGCTATACTGGTAGTATCATTGACTGATTGAGCATCATCAAATTGGATGACTCCTTCGTAGGGTGGATGGTATTTGGATCTCTTATGGAGTGCACATATATTTTTCCAAGATCTCCTCTCTAAGGGGTTCTGTATAGGGGGTGGACTTCCCATCAGCAACTGGTATAATCACTCTCTCTTCCTTGTTTTCAAAGCTTATGTACCCCTTGTTAAACTAGAGATCAGCATTATTCTTATAACACCATGGGTGCCCAAGTGAAGATTAGAAATTATCTACCTCGGAAAGCACCAAGACTTCAAAATCCCTAGTGAACCTAGTCCCCTGAATGGTAATTGTCACATCCTTTAAGACACCTATGGGCATTACCTTTATCTTATTTTCCATATACAACACATTTGAAGATGGCTGTAATGTAGGTCTTCCCATTTGATGTTAGGCATCCAGAGTGAGAACATTAACCTCTGTGCCTATGTCAATGAGGATGTTGCTAAGTAACCATCCATCCACTACTGCATTCAAGGTAATCTCTTTGTCATAATCAAGGCTATGAGGTGGGAGGTTGGCATGCAGGATTTTCCTTTCATGTTCTTCCCCAACGTGTGGCACCTTTTCTCTCAACCATGCCCCTAGCAAGGGAATAACATTATCCTACCTCAGCAGTTTACACACCTCCTTAACCTCGTCCATGTCATCCTTTGGTGCTTTCTATTGGTCTTCTTTTCTCATCTTTTCTAGTCTATTATTTTAAGCATTGGATCTCCCCTTGTAAAATTTGAATTACGTCTATGGTTTCCTAGTAGACTTCTTTCTGGTGAGTTGGGTTTGGATACTTCCCATGTACTACTTCTTCCCTTGAAACCAGAGGTCTCTACCTAGGTACTTCCCTTGTGTGCACTGAGACTCCACCCTTGTTGTTACCATAACAAGCTCTAGTTCTAATTCACGTATCACACGCGGAAGCCATTGTGTGTCATCCTTCTTAATACTCACCGTGGCAACACCCTTATCCTTCTCAGTACTATTGACTCATATGTTCGTATAACTCTGGGCACTCTTCATACTTATGTTTTTTTCCACACCATGATCATTGTAGAATATCTATAAGTTCATGCTTATAATGGTCTGTGGCTCCACAATTAAAACACGTCCCATGCAAGAACTCACTTCTTCCTCCGCGGTTACCATGACCATGAAATCCTCCACGAAACCCTCTTCCATGTGCACCTCCATCTCGTGAACTCTTCATACCCATGGTCATATCCTTTGGAACTACTGGAAATGCCAGTCTGGCACACACCAAGATCAATTACCTCATGAATTTGGTTAATCAATCTACAATCTTTGGTGTCATGTGTGGTTGAGGTACATATATTACAATAACAAGATACATTTTTTTAGATCACGTGCTACAACAAGGGGCACCTACTTGCATCATGGTCCCTGTGACATATTTCACAATTTACCGCTATGACGCATACCACCTTCCGAGTACATACCCCACCATTATCCTTTGTGTGTCCTTCTACATTACAATTTGTGTACCACATCCCACCGTGAATCTCTAGAACTATGTTGGCAGATAATTTCTCTAGTTGCTTGGCCATGGCAGTGATCTGAGCCTTCAAAAATGGGCTAACACCAATGTCAACACTACCAACTACCTCAGCACACAAAGCAACTTCCAACACTTCACGCGGGTCCGTGAATGTTTTATGAGATAAAGCCCTCCTAAAGGGTGTGATCAATCCTCTGAAAAACCACTGAGCATGTTGTGAAGGGTTGATATCATAATATAGTTTAGACAAAAGGGTTTTAAAGCACACATCATATTCCCGCATGCTCTTTGCCATGCCCTACTAGATTTCTTTGAGAGAGCTGATGCTCTTTTGTTCAAACTCAGGTATGTGGAATTCTACCAAGAATGCATTTCTCAGCATGGTATAATCCACAATAGTATGATGAGGGTCATACTTTCTATACCAACTATGCATGCGTCCTTGCAAGGTCATCACAAATTGACTGGCCTTTCAATCTTGGTCGTGATCCCCTTTGCGCGCCATAGCAACTCGCACTTATGCACATGCTCTACAACATCTTCTATCCCATTGTAATCTGGTAAGTGTAGAGACATCTTGAAAAAGACTTGAGGAGGTGGCTAAGGCCCTTGTCCTCCCGATCTAGTCCCTTAGTTTCCTCCGGTGTTTCCTCCTCCACCAGACCCACTAGATCCTAAGCCACCAGCTCCACCACTTCCACCTCTAGATCCTCCTGTGTTAGGTACAAGGCCTGTGTTTGTCATGCCGAATGCTCTCGTCATCCCACTAAATTGCGCGTCGATAGTTTGTGAACTAGTACCACTCCTAGTCATATTTCCTCCACCACTTCCTAACACGCTTCCAAAACCAGCTATATATGTGCCTTGTCCAAACATTCCACCAAATACTAGAATAGTGTGTGAAGCCATAGAAGTCCCAAATGAGAAGTTGTATCTTCTAGGCACCGATCGGTTGCTTCCACTGATATCAAATGGATCAACTGTACTTTTCCCTCATTTAAACAAACCAAGCACCAAGGTTTAGTTCGCTAGGTGGGGTCAGATGCGCACCAATGAATCTTCTTTCTCTACATGATGAACTCTCATCAAAATCTGCAAGGTTTTCTCTCCCATGCTTACCAAGATGGGGTACTAAAACTTTAGGTTCCACATCCTCTGCGTGAACCTTAACTCCTTTCCACCATGTTTGGCTCCATAACCCACTTATAATCCCGCTCTATTTATCAATCTCCTTTTCATGTGCTTTGTTATACTTGAGTTGTCTCTCCTCCCTTTCCTTTTCAGTTTTTAGATTAGCCATCTTTTCCCAACCTCGGCTTCCTCACCAAGCACTCAGAGAGGTTTAGCCAGCCATAGGAAATTTCTCTAAACACATCATTACCATCAATATTTTGATTGCCAACGGAATAACATGCGGGAATGATCCTCTGGGCTCCCATAAAAACTTAAATTTAGCAACTTCTGGATAGGAATACATGGAAATGGTGTATTCAGAGTGTAGCTAGCCAATACTCCCTTCCACCAATGATCTATAGCATGGGTCCATGTTAGATTAGCATCTTGAAAGTTCTCGATATGTTTCTTAGGTCTAAGGGTGTGATTTATAACACCAGCCCGATCTAGATGTATAAGTGAGAGCCATTCGAATAACTCTACTAGGAAATAACTGAAGAAGGTTTCATACAACTCATGATAAAGAGTGTCTTCCACCCATCTTCGCGTATCAAACCCAAATTTGTTACTTGAATCTCTAAGATAATTCATCCTTTGTGATTTTAAACCAATCTTCAACACCTTCAAGTGTTAAGCATTCTACCATCACTTTTTCCACAAATCATGATGTATGCCATGTTCCACTACAACTTTGAAAAGAGGTCCCGACAACAGAACCAAGATGTAGTCATTTTTGCACCTACCAAGAAAGAGGGAACCTCATGTGCACCAGCCTATCACCCAGCGGGCACTGGGCACTCACCTGAGGCACACGAGAGGGAGCCGAGTCTCTCTTTTATGTGAGTCTAGTGGAAGGCATAGTTCATTATTCTGACTTAGTGATTTAACAAACATGAAGAAGCTATAGAGCTCAGGATGGATTCTACACTCCTTCAGTCATAATAGAAATAAAGCGCGTAATAGAAATAACATAACCAAGTAGTTGTAAATCCACAAATATACTTAATCATTTAAGTAAGGTCCATGATTATACAAGATCAAAAGAAAAGTAAAAACATGTAGATAATACAGAAGGAGATCTTAATGTAAACATTGTGGTAACCTTATCATATTCATTCATAGTCTTGCTACAAATTATTATGGAGAGGCGAGACCATAGTCATGTGCCATATCGGATCCATACATGTATACTCACAAAACAAAATTGCATTCCCCATTTCCCCATTACATCCTTACTAGAATCATTTACCCATTTTCATCCCATAGTTCTCGCAGTAATTTTTTAGAGCTCTTCTAACTCACTTCTATCTTTGTTCTTTTCTCGAGGGTGTGCGTATAAATAGGCATCTAAGTTCTAACCAACTTCTCCATAACCTCAAATCTAGCCCCAAGTGTCAAGGTGTGGGTCGCCTGTGCACATGCCTCTCCATGTCATGATTATCTTCTTGGATCTTTCTATCGCAAGGTATATTCCTTCCAGGACACCATGTCACTAGGCTAGAACCTTATCCAAATGGAACACATTCTTCACGTGTTCTTTCCAAAATGCCAAAAATAGATAAGTCTCGAATTGTGATTCACGGGTGTGCGGCCTTGGTTCTCCAAGAACCATTTTTGAATCCTTCCTTACGCGCCTTCACTTACGTGCTTCTTCCGGCCATGTGCGCCTATGTGCGTTTAAGATTTGGAAGCTATATTAGAGGCCCAACTATGGAATTCATGCATTATAATGGGAAGATTTGAAAGGAAGGTGGCATTAATTTTTCTTCCCTGAATTTTTTCTTGTTCTCTTTCTTGGGAACTCTTTCATGAACTTAAACTATATAAGAAAAGGTAAAACTATTAATTAAGTTGAAATAAATGATTACAGATTGGGATCATATTCTGTTAGGACTCTATTCTAATGCGGTTGGGTTAAGTTTATTGGTTTGGAACCTTCTGTTAATTATTCTTATGGGAAAAAGAGAATCATTACTTAATTAGTCTTCTTATACTTGTCATTTGATTGGAATGAAGTAGAAAGAGATTGAGGATTGGTTGGTAAAAAGGAAATGCAAACTTGTTGTTTGACTGTTAATCCATCATTCCTTCTTGGATTTCTTTTATGTGAATCTGTTTTGATGAATACCGTAAAATGTTGAATTTTAAAGTAGATTTCCTTTTAAGTAAATAGTTTAAGTCATGAAATGCACTTGTTTCTACTTTGTGGATGTTATGTACTTTGGCATAATGGAAATGGTTTCTCTTCTTCTTTACTTGAAAGTTAGATGAAACATCCTAGTGAGAATATGTTGTAAACACTTTTGTATCTTATAGTAAAGATAAGTGTTGTTTTATATTTTGGTAGGATTGGAAACAATGAGATGTTATGATCTGCTGTTTGCTAAAGATAATTGATGGGATCAATTATAATTTATTTTTAAGACAAATATTATAGATTATATTTTGTTCTTCTTTTTGTGAATTATAGTTCATTAATGCTCTTTTTTTTTATTATTATTACTTATGCTTAGAGTATGATATACTAATTGTTCATTAAAGAAGGGTTGTTTTTATTGGAACAATTAGTGGAATGCACTTTGTTTTAAGGATTAGTGCTTATCATGCTCAGTTCATTGAACAAACCTATGCTAGTAATTTTCGCAGATGGACTTTGTAAGTGATAAAAGAAGGAAAAAACTTATATGATGCATTGGTTGATCTAAGTTTGATTCTTGTGAAGAATTCTGATTTGTTCTTAAGTTGTATTGAAAAATAAAAGTTATAATCTTTTGAATGAAGGCTTTTGTCATGCAGTATGCCTAAAATGCATGAATTTGTAAATGTATAAGTTTTGAAAATGAATTCAAGAACAAGAACTTAGTTGTATGGGTTGTCCAAATTATCTTGTACCTTTGTAACATAAATGGAATCTATCCTTTTCTTAATATTCATGTTATTTATATGTTTCAATGAGTATTCTTGGATAAGTAGGAAAAAGGGAATTAGATTAATTTCCCTAAATGTGATGCAACTAAATAAGTTGAAAAATTCAATGTTCTTATCTAAACAATTCATATTATTAAGGTAACGTGTAATGAACTTACAATGAAAACTATAGAATTTGTAAAGGACATAAAGGGTGTGTTAAACCCTAGAACTTAACCATGAAGAGGAAGACTCTTCCTCTCTTATGAAAAAGTAAACAAAAAGGAAGATATGATTTATAATCATTAGGATTCATTTAATAAAGTCTATTAAATTACAACCTAGGTGGTTGTTACACTTCCTTGAATGGTTAAGTCACATTAAATGAAACTTATGAGGTTGTTGTCCTTTCTTCTTGGTAGCTACTTGTTAAGCCAAAATTAACGAACATCAAAAGAAATCTTAAGTTAAGGAAGTTCTTCAAGGATTAATGGAACCTGATTTGGAAAAGAACTTAGGGAGAGTTGGATTAGGGTTTGGGTAGGGTTGCTGAAATATGCTTTTAAGTATCCAAATTAATTAAATATTAATAATCTCCTAGGGGTATGTACATCTCAATGAGGCTGTTTTATAGGATGCTGGCACATGCCAACTGTAGGGCTGTACCTTTGAGAAGATTGGGATCTTCTCAAGGATACAATTTGCAGTCAACATGTGGCAACACCCTTCTGCATTGATCATCTAGATCTACACACTTATGGACTTGAACTTAGTTTTTCTCTAGGAATGGGTAGTAGCATAGTTACGATATGAAGTATCCCTCTAGGACTTAGGGTACCTTGGCACATGGGGTTGACCTAGGTTGACCCAGTATGCCAAAATATCCTAAGTCTTTGTGAGCCCCTTCCTATCATAACCTACATTGTTAACCAAAACTAGGGTTAAACCTTGGGCAAGAGGAATGACGAAAGTCAGTAAAGGAAATTCTAGATAACAATAGAGTGGGGGTGAAGGATGTATTCGGATTGATGAGTATGCCATCAAGGAATAAGTAATATGAACAATATGTTAGAAATCTTTGGCCAAAGTATCACAAGATGCTGATTACGTTGTCCTATGTCACCTAGTCTAAGGATCATGATGCAGATGAATATTGGTAACAAATATTTAGTTAGGTTCCTTAGATAGATCACTCAATACCCATAACAGGGTAAGAGAACCAAGTATATGTAGTATACAAAAATTACTCAATACTTAGTGTTAAACATGAATAGATCGGTAGTTCACCGAGTCATGAAATGAATAGATCGGTAGCTTACCAAGTCATCATAGTTGCATATGGTTATCTGTTATAAGAATGGTTGTTATGGAATGTGTGTTCTAAATTACGTATTTAGAACAGAGAACATTACTAAAAAAAAATTCCCTTGTTTCTAAAGTCTTAAAATAGGAATGTTAGCACACCATTTTTTTTACAAAAAACTGCTAGAACCATTCTCTACATGCCTTCAATATACGTGCCCTTATTCAATTAGTTCCCATGTGCCCATGCACCTTTGGTGCTATGGAAGCACGTGTAATATTCTTCATCATTAGATTTTTGTGCCAAGTAACTCTTCATCATGACCCTTATAAACAATTCGTTTTCCTTATCCCAATGTTCAATTACAACTTCGGGTCAAATTGTGGCATAGTCCTCAACATCAGGGAGTTTAAACAAATCTTCAAAGAAATCAGAGTCCAATCAAATTATGACCTTTCCATCACCATTCTTCACCATCCTAGAATCTTCATCAAAATGGGCTACTATGGCCAAGATAAATTTGGGACAATGCATGGATGTAGGAAAACCGATAGTAAGAGAAAGCCCACTATCATATATAGCCTACATCCAAGATTTCTTGTTAGGATATCTCAACCTTTCCCAGAAGTCTAGAAAATCTAACTACCCCAGATCGGTATCCCCAATATTCCCTAAGTTTGAAGAAAGACATGAGTGAGGAGTGACTCCTAAAAATGTGTATTTCATCTTTTCTTTTCCTTTTGATGAGGAGGTTGACATTAAGTTTGGAATTTGGAATCTGAATGGCCTTTGGAAACACTGTAAAAGCTCAGAAATGCTGAAGTCTGAAATTCCAAAAAGACACTAGCTCCGAAGTGCAAAACCTATAAAACCCGAAAAGGGTGAATCTCCAAAAGTCTGAAAAACGTTGAACCTCTGAAACTCTGAAAAAAGACTTGAGAAAACCTAAAACTGGAACCTCCAAAACTCTTAAATGTGAAAATCTAAAAATCTGAAGCTGGAACCTCTCGAAGCCCCAAAACTTAAACCTTCGAAAGTCTCAAACGTGAAAATTTGAAACTAGAACCTCCAAAACCTTGAAACTCTAAAATTGGAACCTCCAAAACTCTGAAATTAAAACTTGTGAAATTTTGAAATGTGAAACCTCCTAAATCGTTGAAGGGAAAGGAATAAAAAATACTTGTAGAGATATGTAAGAAATTATCGTGTAATCTAGATTAGATGCCTGCACATATTGGATTTTTAACTTTGGAAAACAGAAACATTTTTAAGGAAAAAATGGTGGATGATGAGGGTTCCATTTTAAAATAATAAAAAGGAATAACAAAAGAAAATAAACAAGGAAGAAAACCCAAAATGATCATAAACCAAGAAGAAATAACCAAAATAAAATTACCTTGAAAATGACACTTTGAAAGTATAAAAGAGTTTGGTAAAAATCGTAGTGTAAAAGAAAAAGGCCAAGTGAAAATAATGAGATAAAAACTCAAATTTATATAGAAAAACCTTAAATTAATGCTCAAAAGCTAACACCTGGTGAGGTAGGTGAGAATTAAATGCTCATTGAAACCCTAAAGTCCAAAACCTCAAAATTGAGAAGTTTCAAAATTTTAGAACTTACGGAGTTTCGGACTTTAACTTGAAACACGAAATTTATGAAAAGAGGATGGAAGACTCCGAAACATGGAAGTCTAAAGTTTCAAAATTTTGGAACTTCAGAGTTTTAGACTTCTAAATTCTAGAGGTGAAATTATGGAAATGGAGATGGAAGACTCAAAAAATTGAAAGTCTAAAGTTCTAAAATTTTAGAACTTTGAAGTTTTGGACTATGGAACTCTGGAAAGAAATTTCTCAAAAAGATGACGTGGTCTTCTAAAAACCAAAAGTTTGAAGTTCTGAAATTTCAGAATTTCAAAGTTTCAAAATTTAGAAGTCTGAAGGAAAAAATTGAAAACTGCCAAAGGAGACTTATGAATCCTGAAAGTCCAAAACTCTGAAGATTTGGAGTATCGAGTTTCGGTGTTCAAAATTTTGAAACAATTTTTTTTGATTTGGCAATTTATTCCCCGAAAAGGAAATTTTTTGAGATCCAAAGTTGGAAATTTCAGACTTTCAGAGTTTTTGGAGAATTTTGACACATTTTTTAATTCAGAATAAATTTTGAATCAATATTTTAACATCTTATTTTAAAGGTAAGATTTATAGGTTAACAACATCGAACAAGTAATTTTTTTAATTTGACAACCTATACTAATGGTGACTAGGCAGGAAGTCAAGATGATAGGAAAATTACTAGTGGTGGGGCTTTCTTCCTAGGAGACTTCCTAGTTTCATGGTCAAGTAAGAAGAAAAAAATAATATCTGTTTATACTTGTGAAGCTAAGTATGTTGTTGATGTTTCATGTTGTACTCAAGTTCTCTGGATGAAATAGACCCTAAAATACTACAAGGTAATGTATGACAATCCCATTCCTATTTTTGTGATAACAAAAGTGCAATAAGTGTGTCAAAAACCCTGTCATGCATTCAAGGACCAAACACATTCCTATTAGGTATCATTTTCTAAGAGAGAAGGTGAATGAACAAAGTTTCAATCTTGAATATGTATCAACCAAAAATCAAATTGATGATATCTTAACCAAACCACTACCAAAGGAATCCTTTAAATATGTCAGGTAGAAATTGGGTGTGATTCCTATGTCAAGTAGTCATTAATGAATTTAAGGTCTTATGGAGAGATAACTTAGTCATATTTTAGCTCCAAGTGAAAGAAAATAGGTGAGAGAAGGATTTGTTGATGAAGAGTCAGTTTGATGCATGCTTGAGCTTGAAGATGATGCTTACATGTCTAGATAGCAAGGTTTGATTATGGACTTGATTTCTCAGGATATTGATTTCTAAGATATGTATGATGGTTGGATATTTCATGAAGTTGTCAAATTCATAAAAAATATGGTATTTTACTTGACATAAATCAATCAAGTAAATAGAATTCAAAGTGTTCTAAGATTGAAATCAAGCGTAATAGATATTTTTAATGATAGAACATGAAGAAAACATTAGGTTGAAAGAATGATGTAAGTATGCATAAGTGTTAATGTTCACATGGTATGTATTTTCATCTTATGATATTGAAGATATGATGATAGGTTATTATAGGTATTTTATTTCTATGATCAAATCTAGGCATACAATTTTCTCTAGAGTGTTCTTGAGACCATGTTTTAGGCTTAAGGGTCTAAAATCTAAGTAGTATCATGATAGAGAAAGATTCATAATTTCATGAAGATGTATTATAGGTGATCAAGAATCAATAAGATCTAGGTTTTCATCATGGAGGATTGTTGTATCATAGGTATGTTGCCTTATTATTTCAGATAATGCTAAATTCATTTCAAGGTTTGAAGAGTGATAGAATTCTTGAGAAAATCTTCCAAAAGGGTTTGTAGTGTTGAAGTATCATAATCACAGTGATCAAAATGTAAGTTTTGTTTTTTTATCTATTTATTGAGTAAATTCATGGTATAATAGTGCAAATGAGTGATAAAGTGGTGTGTAAAGGCCTTGAAGGATGTATTAGATAAGAAGCATGGTTTATGAAGTTATTGGTCTACTTGAAGTTGTTGTTTGCATGACTAGGAAAAGAAGTTTGTGTTTGGATTTAAGATAGGTCTATATCTCTTATGAAAAATATCAGTATGATTAGAACAATATGTTCTTTCCATTATGAATACCTAGTTGGACCAATATGGGTGTCTTATTGGAGGTATGATAAGACATGATAAAAATGAGGTCTATACATGAAGAAATATGGGTAGATAATTCTAGATTTGTTGTTCATTATGATATCACAAGATCACAAGTTTTGAAATAAGTGATTGAGTAAGCATATAGGTTCAAAGTATGATGTTTATAATCAGTTTGATAGGCACGATAGTGGTATATCATTATGAAGATCTAGGTGGCAATGTTTCATAGTAAAGAGTCTTAAAGAGGTATGAAATCTTGAGAGAAAGTATATGACAATTGAAAAGATTGAGAAAGCTGGTAGAGGTGCATCTAGAATAAGATTGAAGACATTAAGACATCAATTTTGAGCTTGTAGGTGTTAAATCAAATAAAAATGTTTGTGCATGGAGTCTTGTGTATGATGTTTTGAAAAATCAAGGAAGGCTATTTAAAGAAGCTTGCAAACATGTTGGTCTTAAGAAAATCTAATGGACTGATGATACAAGTTTTTTTATTAGTGATCAAGGTATGCATAGATTTTAATTCCTTAAAAGGTAAGAATGTTAGTGATTAATTATAATTAATATGATGAGTATGGATCATTGGTGTCAAGAACATGTGAGTATGTTTTAGCATTTGGAATCAATAGAAAAGTGTCATTGAAAGTTCTGAGTGAGGGTTGGAGATGTCAAGGTATGAGGGGAGATTGTTGGTCCTTTGGTACTGGTTCAAGATATGAATAAGGTCATTAGATGTGATGAACTTAGGGGGTCTAGGTGGCTCTGATTTGTTTCTTCAAACATTTATGTACATGTTTTCATGAGTGTTTTAGGCTCTGAATTGATGTTAAAGGTGTATGAAAAATGTGTCATAAGATAGTATGTTTGGTATTTAATTACACATAGGTTTTGAGTTTAGTTTATGTTTTCATGACCTAAAGATAAAATTTGTGTATCTGTTGTGTTAAGAAGGTTTTCATGTAATGAGTCAACAATAATATAGAGAGTTCATTTTCTCCATGAATAAGCATGAAATGTCTAGAATGCATGCATGTAAGGTTGAAGCTTGATGATAGAGGTTGAGAATTATTTTTGTATCATGAAACATCAAGATCTCAGGGGAGTCAATAAAGTATGTTTATTATCTCAATAAGAAGGTAATTTTGTTGGTTTGAATTCACAAATTTTCTAACGGTGAGTTTAGTTGCTCCATCAATGCTAAATGTAAAAATCAGAGAAGAAGAAGGTCAAATGAACCTTGTTTATTTTGGTTGATGTTTCCAACCAAATATGAGCCTAATGAGAAGTTAGGACAATTTTTATAGGTATGTATCTTTTTCATTGATGTCAAATGGGTAGAATGAGCTCATGACATGTGTATTCTTTCGGTGGAGAATGAGTTTTGTGCGTTTTGAAATCAATGGGTTTGAAATAAATGAAAAAGGGGAGATTGTTGGAAGTATGTTGTCATTGATGTCAAAAGAGTAATGTTGTAGGTATTTTTATTGATTTTTAACTTGTCATTGATGTCAAAAGGAGTGAGCAACATTAATTTTCATTGGTAGTGTCAGTTGAGTTGATTGGATTTGGTGATGTTTCAAGGTGTCTTGAGAAGTGTAGTCTTTCCTAAGAGTTTGAAAGTGACTTGTAAAGGTATTGATAATGCTAGAGTGATGTTATGAAGTGTGGTGAAGGTTATTATAGGGTGTCAAGATTGGAAAAGAGATGAGAAGGTTAGTTTTGGTGAAGTAAGCATGTTGATTCTTGTTCTTGAGGCCTAGTCTAAAGAATGAGGTATGATATTATGGAGTGAAGAATGTAGAAGTTGGTTATGAATTTTTAGAGCATGGAGAGCATCAGTATGAGATTTTGAGAAACTCACAAGTGTTTTATAGTGTTGGTTCAGGTGTTAGACTTGGTTTTTAGGTTTGTTCTTAGACCTAGTCCTTAAGAAAGCATGCCCTATGGAGTCATCATTTATGAGTGTATTTGAGAAAATGTGAGTACTTGAGATGTGTTATAATGTTCATATAGAGGTTTAGTAAAAATTTCAGGTCGTAGTGTTGAATATTTTGCAAGTTATTACACTTTTAATCATATCTATTTTGTGGAAGTGAGAAACCAAGGTCAAATTTATCTTTTTGATACTCACTAGCACGTGAAATATCTGATTGGTGGTCTAATATATTAATGGTAGTTGGGGAAAGGTACTATCTTGATTTTTTTGGCATTAGTTAAGACATTAAAGCCCAAAATTTATGAACAATCACTAAGAAGCCAAACCAGTTTTAATCCCTCTTAAAAACCTAGGTATATAGAGATGGAGAGGAAATTTATGGTGCATTCCTAGAATTTATTTTTGTGCAATTATGATGATTTGAGGTTGTAGAGGTATCCTTTATATTTCTCCTAGTAGAAGTTACAATTCATGGATTTGTGTGGACCCCACTAAAAATGTAAGTTTCGTAAAAGCTCGGTTTGATCTCGGGTATTTCATTGGAACAGTGACTAAGTTGGTTGTAGAGGAATTATGGGAGTTAAATTCATGTATATAGTGGCTTAAAATCATATTTTATCCCTTCTAAGGTTTTTTGAAGTCATTCTTGCATGATTGTTTTTGGGGCAATTTTGGGAAGTTTGGTCATCTAGTTGTAGACATGTTTTAGTAGATCTTCATTCTAATTTATGGATTCCTATCAATTTTTTCATGACCTGAAGTCATGATATTTCCATTTATATATTACACTTGCATGGATGAGGTCATTTGATGGGGGTTTGAGCTTCATTTCTGAAGACTAGTTTTGGGGCAGGTTGGTGTTGATGTAATTTCTCGTTCAATTCAAGTTAATGAGTTATCTACTAAAGAAAGTACACAACTCAAAACATGGAGGTTTATAGTACCTCAGAAGCATGATGTGGATGATCGGGCACCTGAGTATCTGGTCCTTTCTTTAGATGATGACATGTAAATAAGACAATGAAAATGAGATTGATTACATGGGATATGCAGGGTTTCTCGCCAAAGAAGCTCTAAAGAAGTGTGACCTTCCTTTCATAGATGTCAACCCCTGTTTGTTTAGAAAGAGTAATTAAAAGATGAATAATAGATAACATGCAAAAAAATAAGTACCACTAAATTTGAGAATAGTTAAGATTTGATCTAGATGCTGATTTAATTGAAATAACTATAAATTAAATGATACCTCATCAATATTGACGTCGACCCAGGACTATGTAGAGGCATGTCAATGGTGACCTATGAGTGATGATCTGAAAATAAAAATAAATATGTAGGCATGAAAAGGTGTGAATGCAAACCTGGAAAGTAGAAGACGATTGTGGGTGCTAGGAGATGACATGCAAAATGATCTATATGATAGAAAGGTAGAAAAAGACATAAAATAGTGATTTGGAAGATATATTTAACAAACAGGACCACTGGTTATGATTCAGATTCGTAGTAGAGTTAGACAAGGTCGAGGTTAAAAGGATGAAATGGGAGACTTACAAGTAAGGATTCTAGAAAAGAAGGTTGATGATGGAGCTCTGAATGTTATTGAGGATCACCTTCTCCTACAAAAGGTTAGATACGAGAAAAAAATGATAATATGATAAAATATGAATAAAGAAACACAAATATAATGATAAGCTCATGAAGGATGATCATGAGTGATGCAAGAAAAATCATAGGAGGCATGGGAGGTGTAACTATTCATAGAATGCTTAGGAGTGAAATTCAATTAACAAGTGACAAGAAAGCTCCAAAATTTGCATGCATCTCGATGATTTTGTTTGATTATGGTAATATTTAACTTAGTTTTATATTATCGATGACGAATCGGGCTGGGTCGAAATCGACTATAGGAAACTTTCCTAATGAGGTGGATTTATTTGCTTTAGGGTGGGATTTCATGTTTTTAAGGAGAGAAAAAGTACTTTAAAGCCTATGTGTGGGATTATGTACTTAAGGATGAATCATGGGTAGTTAGAAGATAGGAATGAGTTAAAAATCATAGGGGTTTATATTTAGGATAAAATAATCTTAAATAGCAAGTTTGATTAGGTCAATTTAGGTGATATGGATATTGATTCATTAATTAAATAATGATGAATTAATAAGGAATTAATGATGATAGGATAATAAGTGGGAATTTTATTAAATATCAAGACTAGTATGAATTTAATTAAATGGGGACTTAGATAGGACCATAGAAAAATATGCGCACATGGGTAGAAAAGGGTAGAGATACCCTTTTTGTTGAGTGGTTTGCGCTAGTAAGCCATGAGACAAAAAAAAAGTGAGAGGAAGAGTATGCTGAAGATTGAAGAAAGTTTGATGATGAGCTCCTCCTCAAATGGGGATTAATGATGCCAAAGGAAATCAATGATGCATTTGAAAAAGTAGATGATAAGGAAGGGTGGGTAAATAAAGATGGGTAAAAGGATAGTGAATAAAAATTAAAACCATGATGGTGACTCCAATATCACATCGGTAGAGGGACAATTAGGGTCTCAATGGAGATAATTGACAATTCTCTACAGGCCAATGAGTGCATGAAGATCACTGCAAAATGGAGAGAATCCAATGGGAAATATCTCAAATGGATGCAAGTTGAAATGATCATGAGGTCATAGGTGAGCATCAAAGTATGTCAACTAAATGAAAAAATTATACAAAATCCTTCATACATGAGGAATAGAGTGAAAAATATGCATCCAAAAAGGATGAGGATGAAAAAAATTGTGCCCTTGTTGGGAAATAAGGGATAAAATATGCGAAACATCCCTCGCGAATTGTAATAAAGAAAACTAATATGCGTAAAATATTACAAATCTGAAATAAAAGTGTAGAAAATAAAATAACATAGTATAGAGATAATATTTAATGTGTTTCACCTAATTTGGGCTACGTCCACCAAGAACCACTTGCTCATATGTTATTACAAGCCACCTCTCTCTTAATACAATACCCAGATCTATTTGGAGCTATTCTTAACAAACTCTTCTTAAATTTAGACTTGAACTCACACACATCTAAAATGTTCTCAAACCCTACCATGTGCATGACAAACACACAAATAGGTAACTACATGAGCAGTTTTATAGTACCATGTATACCAAAACCATAGGCCAAAACCATCCCATAAACCTATGGGTGAAAAATCCCTCCCATATGAGAAGAGAAGTGTACATAGTGTACGAGTCTTCAACACTTCCACACATGAAAAATAGGCTTCACAAAATAACAACCCCATCACAAGACACAAGAAAAGGCCGAAAATGTGAGTAGTGAAGATAAGTATGGCCTCGAAGGTGGAATTTGTGTGCAAATTGGATTGGATTGTAAAAGTAAACTGCCCAAAGAGGGATTAAGTATGACCACAAAGGTGGACTTCGAGATCAAAAAATGATAGGATAGAATAAAAATAGAATGCCCTACATGGAAAATAAATATGACCACAAAGGTGGAATTTGAAGAATGTTGAACAAGAGGTTATAAACAAAGAACACCAAAGCCAAAGCAAAGGACGAAGGCCATTCGATGGTGACCAAGGAAAATTGATGGCAACCCAGGGGATCGATAGTGACTAGATGTTGATGGCTATATAAGCAGGGGTTAACTAATGATGCTCATTTTCACAAGAAAAATCAATGAAAGAGATCATAATTATTAGAGAGAAAAATGAGAAATGGACATCACGAAGCTCTAAGGAAATGCGAGAGGGTTGAAGGATGATGAGTAAAATAACTAAAGCTTGTTTTTATTTTAATTTTGTATTTATTTAGTTATTTTTATTTATTTTTAGAAAAAGTGGATGACACCAGAGGTAGTTGGTGGTGACCCGGATGGGTCGACATCAATTAAGCTCTACGGACACGTTGATTGGCCCCAAAATATGTCTACCCAAATTGGGTTGACATTAACTAGGGTTGGGTTGGCGATGTTTAGAGTTAAATTGATTTTGGAAGAAATTTAATGGATTTTGATTGGATTTAGGATTTTAAACTGATGTTTCCATGTTTTTGTATGATTTCAAGCTAGATAGACCCTATATTTGAGAGACAGAGTGCCTAATTTATACGAGAATATTAGAGGAGATATTACAAATGATTAGTGGGATCACTTGACTGTAGTGGGGTTAGGTGGCTTTAGAAATTATTAGAGGATCCCACGGTATGTGGGGCTAATGATTGCATTGGTGGAGAGATGGGACCAAAATACTGGTACCTTTTGGTTGAGGAAAAGGAGATGACCATCACCTTAGAGGATGTGTATAGGATCCTGATATTTTCTATACAGGGGAGAAGATATTTCCCATCACAATGACAATGAGACTTGTTGTTTTGACATGGATATTTGGAGTCGATGTTCCCCACATCAAGCTTTTTTTTCTTCAAGGGTGTTTTATTATGAGTTGAGGTAAGAGGTAGGTGTACCTCACAACCGATTGATCTACTTGGTGATGATGAAAGTGTCTTTCTATGATTTTCCAGACTTAGGTGGAGCTTGGTTTCCATAAGTGCTAGCAAGTGTAGTGGTAGCTATAGTTGAGCACCAGACATTTTTCTCTTTTGGGACTTCCTTACTAGCTCAGGTATATTATCAAGTATCAGTGTACACGGTAGGTAGGATATCGGGGTTAGACATAGTTTTCTTGCTTCACTGTTGGTCCTATGAGCACATCATTATCATTCGGTCACTAGGGCTTCCATGGATCACTGAGGATCACATAGAGCTAGTGGTTATATTTTTATATGGAGGGACGACCAGTGCCTTTAGAGATAAGGGGATAGAGGAGTGTATTGGTATGTTGATTGATTTACTGAGTTAGAGACTGAACATATTAGATAATGTCCATATAGGGATTTCACTGGATGGTCACGGGTAGATGCAGAGTTGTTTGGGTTGAGGTGGAGATGGAGGAGTTTGATATACTTCTAAATTAGCATGGATTTGAGTGAGTTAGACCTAGATGAGGGTGGAGAGAGATGTTGCAGTCAAGAGAGGGATGTAATTATATAGGATATGGATCAATACATATTTGTACGGTTGTATAGGGTCTATTTTGGATATCTTACTACTATACTAGCTACCAAGGTTATGGGTGGAGGATAGACAACACCGCAGGAAGAGGAGACATCACCTCCTAGTATTAGTTGGATTAATAGATAAAAAACATATCCACAAAGGCTATGTATTATGAGGGATCATGATCAACAAGATGCTAAAGAAAATCTGCTACTTGGAGCATCTACAAAGGAGAGCAACATGTGGAGCTGGGCCATCTTGGAGCATAATGAGTGTGGCTCAGCCACATCAAGGAGAGGGCTAGGGAGGAGGTGATGAGGATGATAGAGAGACAGAGGGACTTCTCATGTAGGGGGAGGATATTAGGCTCTTTGACATTCATTTTCTAGCTTTAATGATATCTCTGCTTTAAGAGAGTCCCATTAGAGGGAAATGATGTAGAGATAGATTTTATTTTGATATATATATATATATATATATGATATCATTTTTAATGATTTGATCTATGTGTATTGTGTAATGTTTATTATTTTATTTATAATGTTGTTGATATTGATAATCTATGTGATGATGATGAGGATTGGTTACATGTTTTAATTATATGTGATGATGACGGTAAAAGTATAAGATGAAATGATTTAACTTTACTTATATTGTTAGATTATGATGTTGGATATGATGTTGGTATTTGCATATGCATGGATGATTGATGATGTGAATTTTTGTGTGGTTAAAAGTATTAGTATTACATGTTCATTTTGAATTTGATCATGATATTGTGATGTGAATGGAAAATTAATGTGGATGTGATTATTGATTTAAGATAAGTAAATGTTTATGTGTTTAGGATAGATAGAGATAGATTGATAGGTAATTGAGACAATAATGCAACCAAATGATGGTGGCCTATAGGTATGAATTCCATTACCTTGTATTAAGGAATGTACAAAGAAAATATACCTCTAATTGTATTGGAGGTAAACATTAGAGGATCTGAATAACATAAGGTACATGTGACCAAAACATGTGTTAGAATGTAACCAACGCCACTTAGTTATATAAAAGACCATAAAGAGATAATGGATGGAATGAAATCATAGACCGATATCGACACAACAAATGGGTTTGAGATGTAACTTGTACATGGGAAGAGGATTAATCTGTTATTGGAATTCCCTAAGTCTATGTCCCAACTCAAGGAAATGAGGAAGGGAAATGCTAGAATAAAGCTGATCAATGTCGGAATATTTCTTAGAATGAGAATAAAATGGAAGGTTAATCAATGTAGGAAGCCTTCAATTCCATGATAAAAAGAGTATCCAACCTTTAAGGGTATGGTCTACTTTATACATATGTAATATGGATGAAAAAATGTAATATGTATGATAGTTATCCTTCAAGGATCGATCTATTTATTTCTTTTGATTTGACATGTTTTCTTTCTCTCTCCCTTTTTATCTGAAAAATGTCCTTCGAGGGAGTGGTATAATTTTGAGTGCTTTGAATTTTAATTGGAACATCATTTGATTTTGATTTTGACATGGGAAAGAAGCTGGGAATTGCTAAGTAGACTACTTAGTAAGGGACAATGAATGTAACAAAGACACCAATGGACCCTTTGCATGGTACCAATACACAAATGAGAGGGTGATGGATGTAATGATATGAGAAGAGCCATGGTGATCTTATTTAAGGTCACATCTAGGAAAGTGATGGATGACCACATAATTCTAAATCACTATGATGAAAGATGGAAGAGGCTAATGATGGAGGGATGATCTAAGGATATAACTAAGAGCTCACTTTGGAAGACACAATAAAATAAAATGGTCACAAGTATAATGCATTAAGAGGTTATACTTCTGGTTTACCATCAAGGGAGGCCAATTGATAGGGTCCCAACCCATAGTTATGCATGATAATGTATGGTCCAATCTAGTTAAGGGAAAAAATTCTACGTTGCATCCTTTCTAAAGTAGTGACGTTATTATTTTCTTTGAGAACAAGTTCACCAAAATTAAAGTCATATTATTTGATGTACTTGTTATAAGCACATTTTATTTTCTCTTGATAAACATGATGGTGTTCAAGAGTGAAAATGCGACACTCATATAACAAATCTAGCTATGATAGCCATAATTGGTGACAATATTCATCGAGAGATGAAGTCACGAAGAGAAACATGCAAAGACAAAATTTAAAATTTGAGAGGGAATATGGATTTAGAAATTTACACAAGCGAAAAAGGTGTAAGCCCCATGGAATTACATATGCTAGTTTGATAAGCCCAAAAAGTGAAAGGAAGATGGAGATGTCAATCATGACTGATTGATCAACAATTTTTCTAAGAATGTTTTTAAGAGTTTTATCGGTGGCTTCACTTGGACATTAGCTTGGGGATAGTATGGAGAAGAGAACTTGAGTTGGATTTTAAATGAATCAAAAATATTCTTAATATTAAAGGACTTTCCGATGTCCATGATGAGCTTGTGAGGAACGTCAAAGTGACAAATGATGTACTAGTAGACAAAGTTAATGATTAGAAAAGATTTAGTTGAAGTGAGGGGAATTTCTTCCACCCACTTAGTGAAATATTAAGTTACACTGATTCTTTTGTGAAGATTGAGGATTAATTAGATCGATGAGATCAAGACCCCCATTTTCTATGATAGGGATTTTGGGGAAGAAGATAGGTAAAAATGTTTGTCAGGACAAATTCAAGTTTGATATAAGTTAGATAAGGACCATGAGGCTTGAGTAAATACACATTTTCTTGGGAAAAAAAGAATAATAGTTACTACAATGATTTTAGGATGAGATCATACGGACACGAGGGTGGGCGTTGGATAAATCCATAGTTCTTCCAAGGGAAGCACATATATGACCACGAAGGTGGTCTTAGGAGGAGAAGATGATTGGTAAAACTAGCTAACATGATTGGATGAGATGAGTTAGATAGGATAAGTCAATGTCAAGTAGGAAATGATCTAACCCGTAAGTAGAAAAATCCTAGAATGAATTCCCCAATGTTAAATAAGTTGCGGGGATAGGATGATGAGGAAGAATATGAGGAGGAACCAACCGTAAGGAGAATGTTCTTCCCTAGCTAGAGAGATGTGGATGATCTAGTGGATAACATGATAATTGAAATGACATGGGATGAAAAGTATAGATGGAGTATAATATTGAATATAATAGGGATAATATATCAAGGTAAACCGTATCGATGAATAAGCGATGACCATCGCTAAGAGAAGTGGTATGTGGAGAAGTGGTGGATGAAGGAGAAGACAAAGTAACTCCTACAGATGGAGAAGTGGAAATGAAAGTGGAATCATTCATGGATGAGATAGTAGATGGGGAGGAGAGTCCTCAATAAGGTCCTCTCTCTCAATAAGATGATGGATAATGGTCTGTAGGCCTTACATTATTTGGTGTCATGACCTGGGGTATGATGGTAAGCACAAATGTGATGGAGATAAAACCATGATGGATTTAGATGGTCCGGATCATAGGCCCGATAGAAGGAAGTGTGATGGTGGAAATTTTGAGTAGATGTCATAGGAATTATTTATAGCATATGTTTTATGTATCAAGATATTTTCTATATGTCAAGGATGAGGGTGGATTGTTTTGAGGTCTTGATGTTTTGTTTTCAGTTTTGAAGGTGGTTGGTGTTTGAAATAAAAAGGGTTGGCTGATTTTGGTTTAGAATGCTCGGTGGATGGGAATGTTCTTGATGAAGGATTTATTTCTATAAGGGAGTCAAATGTTTGGATTTTATTGGTTGAAAGATCAAAATGAAGGAAGTAGTGCTAGGATAGAGGGATGTGGCCCCAAGATGGATGATGTAGGTTTGGTCTTGGCTAGAGGAATGTCTATCTTTATGTGGGGGCACACAATGCAGACCGTTATGGAAGGGTACTAATATTTTTGATTTCATTTGTGAAGGAATACCCTTGGATGGGATGAAAATTATTTGATTTGGAAGATTTGAAGATGATGTTATGGCTAATGGAGGAAGAAATTTTTCATGATTTGATCTAAGGAAGGTGAAGAAATGTCTAGTTGTGTAGATGAAACAGAAGGGTCAGATATGGTTACCACAAGTTGTAGTTATCTCCAATATTCTTAAAAAGATGTGGGAGGATAAGATGATGATGTAGGGAATGTGGTTATGATGGTCAATGTTGTAGGTGTAGGTAGAAGTGAAAAAATAGGGTTTGGGACTGATTCTACGGATGGTATGACGGGTAATGGTGGAGTAGATGTGGATGGGGGAGTGGTATCTAATGAAGTGGATGAGGTATATACTAGTGTTAGGTTGATGATAGATTTAGGCATGGATAGAATAAGGGGTTTTTCGATCATGTGGTTAATGAAGTCTATGTGTGAGGGAGATGATACATGTTTTAGATTGTTTGGCGTGGAAATGTTTTGGTTATATGGAAGAGGTATGGATGCCTTTAATGTTTTTCTTAGGTATTTTAGGAGGCATTGTGGACATGTTTGTGGATTGGGAAGAAGTGATTGGTGTGATAGTATATGTAGATGTGATAATGGTAGATGTGGTAACATTAGGTGTGGAAGAGTGGGATAAAGTTGATGACGTGGGCATGGGTAAAGAGATGTGTGATAATGATGTCAAGACTTACAGGTGAATTTGTTGGGAAAGTAGATATAAGTGTAGTTATGGGTGTGTTTGGGATAGATGAGGCTAATGGGGTAGTCATAGTAAGTTGAGGTAGGAGAGGTGTGGATGAAGAGGTGGGTGTAGTCAAAGAAAATATGGATTTGGTCGAGAGAAGGATTAGATGTAGACATGAGAGAAGTAGTGGAAGTTAAGGCTGTTGGTAAGGAAATGGTGGGTACGGTTGATGTAGGGACAAATATTGAAGGAGCATTAAGCACAATATGAAGGATAGGAGTAGGTGATGATGAGATAAGTGGGGTAGATACGGATGGAGGTGTCTAATGTATGGTGTTGATTGAAAATGGGTTATATTTTTTTAGTGGTGCTAGTGAAAATGAGTTTTTGTGGTGGGTTAGGGAAGGGAAGTATGAAAATGTCGGGGAGTGGTGAAGATTGTATTGGTTGAGGGGATGTAAGATATTAGGGAGGAGAAACATGATAAGATGGTTGGGATTGGATGGGAAGATTTGATAAATGAGGGAAAGGAATGTCAATATGTGGGATAGGCATGGGGATGTCAGATGAAGCAAGGGTGGTCCAAGGTGGTGGGATATATTCTACTAGTTAGCATGATCTATGGAGAAAGAAGTCCATGGATGGGGTTATAAGGAGACAAGGATAAGATTTAAATTATGGTAGATGTTTGTGAAGAACTCTTTGGGGAAATTTTGGTTCCATTTTTAAATTAAGAAAATCAAGAAGAAAGTTATTTTCAATTGTTTTTAATTAAGAAATGTGAAAAAAGGGATGGATAACAGGGTACCTAAGATAAGGAAGTAATAGCTAGTTTCAAGTTTGTTTTTGCTTTAGAGAGTCTTAGGTAGTCTTCTATTAGATGATGAAATTCTAATCGATCTACCGGGAAGGATGTTGTTTAGATGTGTTGATTGGTTTGTGAATTTTGGGTTGTGTGTGAGGATTCTGAAATGAAGCAAGTTAACCTCCTACTTAAACTATGTGAGAAAGAAGGATGCAAAAAAGAAAGGTTCTTTTCAAATAAAACCAAATTGAAGTGTGATATTTGAATGAGGAAACAAACATGAAAGGGAAGTACGATGAAAAAGGAGAAAATAAGGAGGAAAACATGGATAAATATTTTCCTTTTTATATGAAATTTAGTGAAGAGTGCTCCAATGGCTGAACACCGACATGAGAAAGGAAGAAATAATGCATCGTGTTGCATTCTTAGTAGAAGACTATTAGCGAGAAAATTTGTCTTGTGGAAAAATTGGTGATTTTCAAGCCAACGCTATGGGAATCTAAGTCCCTCTACTTGAACGGTGTAACTTTTGTATGTGCATGCATGAAAAAGTGGATTTCAATGGTGGTCTTTTGACCAAAGATCCAACAGGGGCACTCCACTAACCTCATGGAAAAGCTATAAATTTCTCACTAGAGAAGAAATTTTTCTGAGAAGGGGAAAGGGAGTGAGAATGGAGATAGGAGAAACTAATGTTGTGAGTAGAATATCAGATGCCCACACACATTAATTAGAAATTTCATTTACATGCATTTATAATCAGGAGAAAAAAATCCATAAGAGAAGCTACAAGACCGAATGAAACTCATTGGTTGTAAAGTAACAATCAATTCCTCAATTAAAGAGGTAATAATTCCTTCTTTTTATTATTGAATCTTGAGAAGAGTTTGTACATGGCTTGAGAATGGAAGAAATTCAAAGAAGAAGATAAAATAGAAGAAGAATGGTGTTTTCTATATTTTTTAGGTATAGAGCACTCTAGTCTTTTCCAAAGTCAATTGCCCCCATTTGGAATGGATTCAGGAAGCCCTTATATTATTTGCAAGAAACCGTTATAAATTCACAAATCCTCGATGCCTTTTCAAATTCCTCTATGTGAAGAAAACGCTCATGGTGGGTTAAAACCAGATCTTGTAAACTAACCATTACATTAGATTTGCTAGTTTAAATATAGACAATTTGATTTGCTCCTATATCTTTGAAATCGGAGTTGTCCACATGGCAGGAAGGATTGGCATGGTTACTGGGAAGCCCTTTGCATTTTGTGATTTTTAGAGATTTGGAAATTTGGAACAAATTGGCTTGCACCCCACTTTGAATTTTCAATGGTGGGATTCACCTTTGACTTTTTGCATGCAGTGCTTCATATTTGACTTTTTCCTTTATAGCCCGATCGGGGCTTCGGATCATTTTTTAACTTTGCTCATTTTTTCAAAGATCCTCAAAACTCAATTTCATCCGTTGGCCCACTACTCGATTTGACTAGGGCACGTGGCACCCTACGATTGGTTACAGGATTTGGGGAAGTGGAAAACCTTTATTCTTTTTAACCTTTTTGGCTAATTTGTATTTTAGGTCCCAAGTGTCTTGATTGAACTTGTGCAGGCACTGGGAAAAAAACATCCGCTATTTCCGCAATGAGAAATTTTGGCTTTTCGGGTCTTAAGTGTCCTCGTGAACTTGTGCAACCTCGACAACAACTTATGTTTTTCTCGTAATCAGCAATTTCATCTTTTCAGTCCCAAGTGTCCCTCATGAAGTTGTGCGGCACAGGAATAAAACTTCTACTTTTTCCACAATTGGTAGTTTTGGATTTTCAAGTCCCAAGTGTCCCTCGTGAACTTGTGTAGCTTGGGACATAAAATTCCACTTTTTCACAATAAACCTAAAACAACAACTTAAACTTTTGAGTCCAATTTTTTAATTTCCTTCGCAAAACCAGAGAGGCATGGAGGAAAAACAATGATTTGTCAACCCAAGACATAAAATAGGTGAACAATTTCGATCACAAAGGAGATGTAAAGTGGATAATTCATGCATGAGATCAGAGATGGAGAATTTCTCAAAACTAGCAAAACAAATATTTAAACAGCATTAGGGCATGAATTTTGCTAAACTCTTGAATCTCTAACTTAGGATTAAACATCAACAAAGGACATGAGCTCAAAAAAATTAAATTTGGCTATGAAAACACAGAGCATTTTTCAGGAGACAATAGTTGGCTCTAGCTTGGGGACATGGCGTGAACTAGGCATGGCTAGGGCATAACATGAGGATCCAGAATCTCAAGTTTCAAAACATATTAAGTTGACCAGTGCCTTATCCATTGGGCCTTGCAGATTCATGTACAATTCTGAGAAAGAATGGAAGAAGGAGAAAACACACAACAAACCAAATAAAACTAAACCACAACCACACAACAGAAAAGGAAAACACACCTACAAAAATCACCTATGGTACAAGATAGGGGACAACACACTTTCATTGATGATATAGTTTCAAGTATTTCCCACTTCAAGGAAATTCCAATGCGTTCCATCCAAGTATGAGAGGAGAAAAAAATTCTCACCACAGTTTCTATGGATTTGGAATGGGGTAGAGCCATAATGAATCAAAATTTCCATGGTTTCCCTTTGGTTCACTTCTCTTGTCTCATAACAAGACAAAGTCTCCAACCTTGAATTCTCTGGCCTTTGCTCTCTTGTCAAAGATATTCTTCACTTTCAATTGATGTTCTTTAATTCTATCCACCACTTGGCATCTGGTTTCTTCCAACTTCTCCAAGAAGAGAATCCTCTTGTCAATGGAGTCTTTGTATTGACCATCTTCTATTTCTTGCAGCAAATTGAGAGTTGGCATCTCAATTGTGAGGGGAATCTCTACCTCAAATCCATACAACATTTGGAAAGGTGACATACCTATTGCCTTCTTAGGAGTAATCCTATCATCCCATAATGCATCATATAACATTATATGCTAGTTCCTTTGATTCTCATCTACCAAGCTTGTTTACAATGGTCACAATGTTCTTATTGCTTAAGTAAGCCTTCCCTTTTCCCTATGGCTAATAGTTAGAAGAGTGAGACAGGGATATTCCAAAACCATAAAAAAACCCTGTGAGCTCCATGGAAGAGAAATAGGTGGTATTGTCTACAAATTTTTTTGTGGTATTCCAAAACAAACAATGATATTCTCCTTGATGAAGTCTACAGACTGTTTGAGCTAGCTTGCTTGGTCAAGATGGCTTCCACCCATTTTTGTGAAGTAATTAGTTGTAGTGAGTACATAAGTATGCCTTGCACTAGAATGAGGATTCGTAGAACACTAATAAAATCTAGCCCCCATTGCTGAAATGGTTCTTCAATCACCACATAGGCTTGAGTGGCAATGCAGCTAGTTGTGGATTTCAACAAATTGTTGGCATGATTTGCATTTAGAAACCCAATCCTAAGTGTCTGCAAAGATGGAGGGACAATAATATATCCCTTTGAGGATCTTATGTATGGTGACCATTGCTAAGAAATGTCAAAGCACAAGCTTGATCATGATATGCCCTGAGAAAATTTTCTTGCTGCTCCTTATCTACACACCTGAGGAAACAACCATCTAGGCCTCTCTTGTAAAGTGCATGATTCTAGATCACAAACTTGGCTTCCTTTATCTTGAGTGTCCTTCTTTGTTTGTAATAAAGATGAGGACAAGATTCTCCATAAGTGAGATAGTAAGCAATGTTAGCATACCACTCATCAGTGGTGGTGACAAAGAGCACCTATGGACTATCTCCTAAACAGGTTGAGAAAACACCATCCTTTTCTCCTTGCTGAGCTTTGAGAGCTTCATCTTCAGTAATCAGTTTACAAAAACCATTTCCTCTTACCAGATTAGAGGGTCTAATCTCCAACTCATACTCTTGGGTACTTGCAATCTAGCTTCCTCTCTTAGCCCCAAAATCTTGTTGAGTCAAAATGGAATTGATTGCACTTCTAGTGACCATCACTACTGTATGGGAATTGAGAATGTAGAATCTGAAACTTTTAACAGCTTTGACCACTACGTAGGCATGCTTCTCCAATTGGATGCACTTTAGCTCATGATTTTTCAAAGGACAACTCATGAAAGTAATGGGTGCTTCCAAACCTTCATCATTTTTCTGAACGAGGAAAATAAAGAGTGTATGTTCTGATGCATAGAAATACAAGATGAAATCCTTATTGAAATCTAGAGATAGAAGGGTTGGAGCTTTGGAAATGGCTTTCTTGATCTCCTCAATTGCTATTTTTCCTTCCTTATTCCACTTGAAACTTGCTTAAGGATTCATCATGGAAGTTATATGCTTAGTCAATTTAGAGAACTCGGGAACAAAAGATGAAGGAAGTTTACCTTTCCAAAGAATGAATGAATTCCCTTCTTATTGGTTGGTAAAACTAGTGCTTGGATAGCTTTGAACCTTTTAGGATTGATGTGTGCTCAATGTTTTTTCACAATTTTTCCCAACAACTTGCCTTTTGTGACTCCAAAAATTCATTTCTTTGGATTTAGAGAAATGCCATGTTTCCTACACCTTGCAAGGACTTGATCCAAATGATAGATATGATCTCCCCCACCTCTTTGAAAAAACCGTGAGGCTCATCAAGGTAAATGAAAATCCAATGTTTCAAATCTTTGAAGGCCAAGTTCATTGCTCTCTCGAAAGTGGCTCCAACATTGATCAAGCCAAAAGGCATTCTGTTGTAGGAAAAATTGCCCCAAGGTGTTATGAAGGTTGTTTTGTTACAATCCTCTTATGCCACCTTGATTTGGTTGTACCTGAGAATCCATCAAGCAAAGAGAGAATCTCAGATCTAGTGAATGCTTGCAAACTATGATCCATGATTGGAAGAGGGTAGTTGTCCTTGAGAGATACCTGATTTAGATTTTGAGAAGTCTACACAAATCCTTATTTCCCCAATCTTCTTCCCTTCGGAACAATGTTAGCCACCCATGTTGAATGGTGGATGGGGAAAATGATTCTAGCATTGAGCATCTTTGTCACCTCTTATTTGATAACATCAAAATCTTTGGATTATAGGGCCTTTTTTTGCCCTGAAGGTCTGGCTCCTTGCTTCAAAGGAATGGAGTGATGCATTTCCTTTGGTTAAAAATATTTTAGTTCATCAGAGGAGTAGGCGGGACATCGAGTACTTTTTTAGTAGAGTAAAAAAATTTATCTTCTCTTCTCGGTGAGCAAAATTTACCAATGTTAACCATCCTTGGATTCTCGAAGTGCCAATGTTCTCTTGATAAAAATCAGATGGACACCGAGAAGACTATTTTTCTTTCTCTTGGATGAACCTGTCATGCTTGTCAATGAGATCTTCCAAAGAAACTAGGCCTTTAGATATTTTGTTTCCTTTCAGTTTGATTACTCCCTCTTCATCAATTCCATCAATTCCTTTTTTCTCTTCTCTGGGGATTGATTCATGGTGTGGGTTTCACTTCATTCAAACAAATATTATTAAAGTTATCCCTTTGTTCTAAGAAGGCTAGGATCTGATTGTCATCATTATAGGCCTGCCAGTGATTTGGATTGTCTAGTATTCTAGGTTTGAACACCATCTCAAAGGTCACTTTATCCTTGCCAAAAGAAGGATGAGGTGTCACTAAGGAAGCTGACACTGCTAGAGAATCAGCCTTTTCATTCTTCTCCCTAGGGATAGCTTCCATGGAGAATGCATCAAAGGATTCAATGTAGTCCCACACTCTATTTCTATAATGCCCGAGCCTTATATTTTTCACCGATATTGTTGGCGGACCTGATTTACCACAATTTTTTCATCACCTTTGCATCTCATCTTCTTGATTCCCATGTCAACTATTACATTCATGCCTAAGAAAAATGCTTCATACTCTGGAGTACTATTTGTATAATCAAATTATAGCTTAGAGGAAAAAGGATATACCTCATTGGAGGGAGAGTATAATACTACACCATCTCCTAAACCTGCTTTCAAATGACTACCATCAAAATCCATTATCCATATCTGATCTTCTTCTTCTTCCACAAGGAGTGGAAAGTTATCTTCTTTTTGTGATGTAAGGAAGTAGTTTCCTAGCCCAAAATATTGAAAGAGGATGTTAGCTCTTGGATCATCAGATTTCCTTACTATGAATTTAATTTTCTTGGTAGTGTAGTTTCTTCATTTCTAATTTTAGTGGGATAGTTGCAGATGACCAATCCATTTTTATTTCTCCACCTAGATCTATACAAAAAATTCTACTCAATAACATACCAAAAGATGTTGGGATGTCTACCACCAAAATGGTTAAGAGTATCTTCTTGTTAGGGTAATCAACTAGTGCAACCTGATCATCCTTAATCCTTCCCACCAATGGAACTTTTTGGATTCCATTGAGTAGCATGTGCCATTTACCTGGGTCAAAGTGAGGCCAAGAGCATTTGTAACTTTTGCTAGCATCACATTATCTAAGGCTCTAGAATCTATAATGTAATTATTTAGTTGGAAACCTTTGATGAGAAGTGACAGGTAAAAAGGCTCAACCCTGTTGGTGGTGGAGGCACTAAGAGCTAACATGTTTTGAGAAGGTGGTATGGATGGTGTGGGTAATAGGCCTTTAGAGATTGGGCTTGAAGAAAAAGGGTTACTACCATGAACTGCCTTGATGAATCTATCAAGTTGGGAAGGATGTGTTTGTAGGTATTCAATCTCAGAGAGTTGAACTTTGGT
The DNA here is from genome assembly GCA_018340775.1 of Taxus wallichiana var. yunnanensis. Lineage (NCBI taxonomy): Eukaryota > Viridiplantae > Streptophyta > Pinopsida > Cupressales > Taxaceae > Taxus > Taxus wallichiana. The sequence goes on along the minus strand of CM031237.1, from coordinate 554,954,660 downwards.
TTTGCTTGCATGCTCCACAAAGTCAAATGGAGTTATGGTAGATGAGGAAGAGGTTCCAACAGTGGATGAGGACTTAAATGGTAGAGGTTTTGTTACTTTTAGTGCTAGGTTCTCCTTATCAAGTGTAGAAATTGGCTTGGAAGGAGGTGAGGTTGTATCCTTTGATCGCAATTTATATTTTCTTGTAGAACCAAGTACCTAGAAGAAAATTTCTCTTAACAACTTTTGAGTTGGAAGAAGAATCAGATAACTTACTTGGCACAATAATGTGATCCTTGACAACTAGTGAATCTGATTTATCTCTAGCTGATTCCATGGAAAGTGGTAATGGTGATCCCCTACTGATGATCTTGTTTAGTGGAGGCTTTAGAGAGCTATCTTCTTTGTTCTTTCAACTCTCGATTCAGAATCGCGAGGATGAGGCACCATTCTTGGGTGTGTACAAGTGAAAACAACACATGAAAAATTTAGATATTCTTCATCACCTTCCTCCTCATCATCAATGTATTCAATCGAGGCCATTGCGAGATGCCAACCTCTTAAATTTCAAGATATTTTTCATAGTCATCCATGCTTTCTTCTTGAGTTTCCTCAATTTCTATTCCTTCTTATGATTCCCTAGTTTCACAAATGGCATTGGTGATGGTGCTTTAAGAGAAATCTTACAAGGAGGTGGAGCAATTCTTGATCTATCGGGAGGATTTGATCTCCTTGGAGCATTCCTCATTTTGATTTGTGATGATTGCTTCTTCAAAGAAACTAGGTCATTTGCCATTTTTGGAACATTGGATCATTGGTGGCTGAATTTGGACTCGAACTTTTTGTTTCCCATTTGTTCCTTCACTTTTCTAGAAAGATTTAGATCATCATCAATCACAATTGCAAAGTGTTTAGCATCCCTAAATGTTCTTGGTTGGGATGTTATGAGGAAGAAACCAACACGGTGGCAAAGCAACGATGAAAAACCTTTTCAAGTGATTTTCATAGTGTAACACATCTTATAGGATTCTTCTTGTCAACCTATCATATTTTTCTACAAATTCTCTCATTAATTCAAAGATCTCCTTTTCATCGAACCAATTGGATCAGCGAGATCATTTTTATCTTTTGTGCTCTTGAACCTATGTTCAAATACACTTATTATATCTTCCCAACATGTGACAAATCTTGGGGCCAACATGTAGAACCATTCAACATCCTTTTATTGGAGTGACTCCATAAAGATCCTAACTAAAACATATCCATCTTTGGCTGCCAACACTCCACAAGAAGTGATGAATGCTACTACATGTTCTTTGGGACTTGAGAACCATCCGAGTTTAAATTTTGGGAAGTTCTTTCTTGAGCCTCTTGGAAGGTCATGAAGTGGTTTTGGAAGAGTGAGTGGACCAGTATTTCTTCCCTATGGTAGGTTAGGCCTGCATTCCTCTTGCTCATGATCACCCATTTTATTCCTATTTCTATCCTCTAGTCCTGGTAAGGCTACTTCTGATGTTGCTCTTTCTTTTGCTTCAATTTGGAGTCTTTCTATTTCTTCAAGTTGAGCCCTTATCTCCTCTTCAACAACTGCCCCTCTTTCAAGCTTTTCAAATGTGGGATCAATTTTTCCTCCAAGCCTTAGTTGCTGAGTGTACCTTTTATCAGCTAGCTTGAAAGTTTATGCTCTTCTCTGGGGTGCTGGAATTTGTCTCGACTTTCCAATTCGATAACACGTTCCTCTTCTAGGTCCAGAATCCTTATGGAAATGAATTATTGATTGAAACTTTGTCTCCTATGCAAAATATATTCTCTCATATCGAACTAATGTCTTCTTGGATGTGAAAGAGTAAATTAGGTCTCTCAATCGAAGTATTTCCTAGAATAGCCATGATTTACATCCATGTAGTCTATGTGATTATTCAATCTCTAGAAAATTTTCTTCTAGAATCTTTTTTTTGTAATTTATGACCTTGAGGTCATTTTTAGGTGTAGATGCTACAAAATCTGCCCCATGGTGGGTGTCAAAAACTATTAGTAAGAAAATTTGTCTTGTGGAAAAATTGGTGAATTTCAAGCCAACGCTATGGGAATCTAAATCCCTCTACTTGAACAGTGCAACTTCCATATGTGCATGTGTGAAAAAGTTGATTTCAATGGTTGCCTTTCGACCAGAGATCTAACAGGGGCACTCCACTAACCCTGTGGCAAAGCTAGCAATTTATCACTAGAGAATAACTTTGTATGAGAAGGGGAAAGGGAGTGACAATGGAGTTAGGAGAAACTAATGTTTTGAGTAGAATATCGAGATGCCTAGACACATTAATTAGAAATTTCATTTACATGCATTTATAATAAGGAGAAAAAAATCTACGAGAAGAAGCTACAAGACCGAATGAAACTCATTGGTCATAAAGTACCAATAAATTCCTCAATAAAAGAGGTAATAATTCCTTATTTTCATTATTTAAGCTCGAGCGAGTTTGTACATAGCTTTGAGAATGGAATAAATTCAAGGAAGAAGAGAAAATAGAAGAAGAATGGTGTTTTATTTCTTTTCTAGGTCAGAGAGCACTATGTTCTTTTCCAAAATCAATCACCCCCATTTGGAATGGCTTTGGGAAGCCCTTATATTATTTTCAAGAAATAGTTATAACTTCACAGATCCTCAACGCCTTTTCAAATTCCTCTGTTGTGAAGAAAATGCTCATGGCGAGTTAAAACCAGATCTTACAAAATAGTCGTTACATTAGATTTTCAAGTTTAAATATAGACCATTCAATTTGCTCCTATAGCTTTGAAATCGGGTTTTCCACATGGTAGGAAGGGATTGGAGTGGTTACGGGGAATCCTTTGAATTTTGTGATTTTTAGAGATTTGGAAATTTGGAACAAATTGACCCACACCTCTACTTTGAATTTTCAATGGTTGGCTTCACCTTTGACTTTTTCCTTGCGGGCTTCATCTTTGAGTTTTTCCTTTATATCCGATCGTCGTTCACGGATCAATTTTAGCTTTGAATTTTTTTACAAAGATCCTCAAAAACTCAATTTCATCCGCTAGCCCACTACTCCGATTTGACTAGGAGATGTGGCATGCTCGATTGGTTACAAGAATCGGGAAGTGGTGAACCTTTATCCTTTTAACCTTTTTCAGCCGATTCATATTTTTGGGTCCCAAGTGTCCCGATTGAACTTGTGTAGCATGGGAAAAAAACTTCTACTATTTCCGCAATCAGAAATTTCAGCTTTTCAAATCCTAAGTGTCCCTCATGAACTTGTGCAACCTGGGACAAAAACTTCTACTTTTTTCGCAATGAACCAAAAATGGCAACTTCAAAATTTTGAGTTCAATTTTGAATTTCCTTCACGAACCGAGAGGCATGGAGGAAAAAACTGATTTTTAACCTGAGCCATAGAATAGATGAACAATTTCATTCACAAAGGAGATTATAAAGTGGATATTTCATGCACTGAGACTAGGGAAATGAAGAATTTCTCAAAACAAACAAAACAGAGATTTAAACAGCACTAGGGCATGACTTTTGCTAAACTCTTGAATCTCTAACTTGGCATAAACATCAACAAAGGACATGTGCTAAAAAAATTTAAATTTGGCTATGAAAACATAAAGTAGTTTTTAGGAGAAAATAAAGACAAAAGAAGAAATAAGATAGAAAAGAGAGGGATCACCTAAATGGTGGTTCAAGAAGGCGTGCCAGGAATGTTGATGTAATTTATCATTTAATTAAATTTAAAGAGTTAGCTACTAAATAAAGTACATAACTCAAAACATGGAGGGTTTATAGTACCTCAGAAGAGTGATGTGGATGAACAAACATAGAGTAGTTGATCCTTGTTGTAGCTGATGACCTATAAACAAGATATTCTTAAAAGGAGATTGATTAGATGGGATATGTGGGGGTTTCCTGAAAAAGTGGATCCAAGAAGTTTAACCATCATTTTATGGATGTCAACCTCCTTTTTTTAGAAAGAGTGAAGTAAAAGATGAATATCAGATATCATGCAGAAAAAAGTACTACTAAGACTGAGAATAATTAAGATTTGATCTAGAAGATAATTTAATTGAAATAATTATAAATTAAATGATACCTGGTTTGGATCGATGGTAACCCATACTATGCATAGGTAGGTTTGAAGTGAGCTAGGAGTGAGGATATAAAAAAATGAAGAAATATGCAGGCCTGAAAATGCTTGAATGCAAAATGGAAGGTAGCATAGGCTTGTGGGTGCTAGGAGATGACTTGCAGAATGATCTATGAGATAAAAATGTATAGAAAAGGATAGAAAATAGTGATTTGGGTGAGATATTTTTAAAATAGGACCTTGGTTGATGGCGACTAGGGTGGGTTGGCGACAACTATAGCAAATTTAGACAAGGCCGAGGTAAAAAGGATGAAATGGGAGACCTGTAAGGAGGATATAAAAGAAGGTTGATGACGAGCTCGAATACTACTAAGGATCACCTACTCCCGTAAAAGGTTAGATATAATAAAAACAATTATAATACAATAAAATGTGAAGAAATATAATGATAAGCTTGCAAAGGATGATTATGAGTGATCCAAGCACATTCTAAGGAGGTCTAAGAGGTTTGTAACTATTACGAAATGCTCGGGCATGAGAGTTAATTCAAAAGTCACAAGAAATATCAATAATTCACATGTATCGATGATTTCTTTTGGATTATGGAAATATTTAACTTAGTTTTATAGGGTCGACACCAATTGAGCTAGTTTGGAACCGACTATGGGGAAAATTTCCCCAATGGGATGAATTTTTGCTTTAGGTTGGGATTTCATGTTTTTAAGGAGGGAAAAAGTTCTTTAAATCTTATGTGCGAGATTAGGTTGTTTAAGGATGAATCATGGGTAGTTAGAAGATAGGAATGGGTAGAAAAATCATAGGGATTTATATTTAGGATAAAAGCATCCTAAATAGCAAGTTGATTAGGGAAAGTTAGGGGATATGGATATTGATTAATTAATTATTTGATGGGAGTTAATTAATTAATGTGAATTAATAAGGATTAATGATGATATGATAATAAGTGGGAATTTTATTAAATATTTACGGGGATGGATTTAATTAAAGGGGGACCTATATAGGACCATAGAAAAATATGCGCACACAGTAGAATAGGGTAGAGATATTAAATTTAGGTGTCTATAGATGGTTTTACTTATTATCAAGTAACTTAATAAGGTGAGATGATGGTGTAAAGATGATTTAAGCTTTATTGAGGTTGTTAGAGGTCTTATAAAAAAATTATAAGTATGTTACAAGTTTTGGAAAATGTTGTTTTTCTCTAGAACATTTCTAGCTTGAAAAGTAGGCATTTTGGGTCTATTAGGTTTTATTCAGTCTTAGTGAGAGATTTGGGTATGAAGATGGTATTCCTACCTATATGGTTCATTGTCTAATGATTACAGGATGTTCATATATATATATATATATATATATATATATATATATATATATATATAGTTTATGTTCTATATTATGGCTGACCTAGGTGAGTTATAATAATGAGACATGCATATAAGAATGTTGTAATGCTCATTGGTGATAGTTGAGTAAAGAAAAATGTGAGCTAGAGGGGTGATTCCAAGAGGTGAAAGAGGTATGTGTGACCTTCAAGAGAGGGAAAAGAGTTTTTGGAGATGTTATATATTTTTTTTAGGTGTTGGAGAGATAGGTCATTAGGCCTAATTATCTTGGTGAAGAAGATCTTGAGTGAGTTGACCTAGAGAGAATATTTTAGAAAGAAGGAAAGAGAGTTTCATTGTGTCATCATCAGTTATTGTTGAAAAATTTCAAATCTAACAAATATATCAAGTAGATTTATTTGATGGTGTTTTATCTTTGGGGTTGGTTCCACCTTGTAGGGTTAGTACTCTACTAAAACTAGGGGTTAGTGCTCCTTATGGGGTTAGTGCCTCACTAAACCTAGGGGTTAGTTCTCCTTGTTAAGTTGGTGCTCAAATAAATTAATTCATTACTCTAATAAAGTTATTTTTAAGTGTTCTTTCTTCCCATTTAGGAATTCCCACTTACATCTTGTGTTCTTGTGTTGATGTGACCTCTCTTTCTCTTTTATGGTTATGTTCTTATGGATGCATGTTTAATGGTTAATTGAATGATTAATGGATGAAATTTTTAAGTGGATGAAAAATTTTATTGCTCAATGATTCAGCCCCCCTCTTAGTGATTTTTCTTCCAATAAATGGTTTCTATAGAACATGAATATTCCTATTCTCTATAATCACATGTTTGATGGGATCATACACTCTTAATCCTTTTGTGAAACCACAATACCAAAAAAATGTAATAGTATGAGGTAAGATCAAGTGTTTGTCTTTTGATTTTAGGAATGAGAATGAAATTAGGAATACCAAATATCTTAAAATGAGCGATGTCAAGTTTTTGTTTGGTCTATAATTCATGAGGTGTAGCTCGATGTAAATTTTTGGTAGGAATACTATTTAGAATATGAAAAATAATATTCATAGCATTAGCCCAAATAAACTTAGGCACATTATAGTTGTTTCAATTTCTATGATTATTCTACTCTTCCTTTTAGCTATTCCATTTTTCTAAGGAGAATAAGGAGTTGTTAGCTCCCTTTTAATTCCACTAGACACAAAAAAATATCAAACATTTTACTAGCATACTCACCTCCATTATCATTTATGATTATTTTAAATTTAAGACTGTGTTTTTAACCAAGGCTTTAAATTATTGAAACTTAGGTGATGAGTTATGCTAATTTCGTTATAAACAACTAATATTATTTATTTTGATCAAACCATTTTAGCTATGTCTATGTATTTTCCTAAGTACTCTGCTAAAACTTATCATCATATCCTTGAACTTATGGCATAATTACTAATTAATATAGTTATATCTAGTTATCTTTATTTCATGTTATTTTATGTGCATTTAATCTTATTATTCTAATAAGTTGTTGGAATGATGATTTGTGTGATTTCAATCTTGGCTGTAAGAATTTTAAAATATGTAGCAACTCGTATGTAGTGAAGGAACCGTCTCAGTAGTAACTCATCGTAGCCAAAGAACATATCCACAACAAATCATTCGTAACCAAAGTAAATCATCTACAAAAAAATATCCCACATTATAAATATCTTTAGGAAGGAATGAATAATGTCACTAAAGTATGTACATGTCACTAAAGGAGAAGTTACGACTAGAATATGTAGAATTGGGAGATAACTCAATCTTTGATCTAATTATTTATCGATTGAGTTAACACATGATTGAAGGAATTGGTTGATTAAATTAAGATTAACTGAACACCTGTTAAAATTCCATAGCATGTGTTGAATCTCTTGCTGTTATATTAATGATCTTTCACTTATCCTATTGAAGATATTTCACTTAGATTATTAAAACTCCTTGTTTAACTCTTCTTCTTCTAACGTCTTGTTGTAAGATGAGAAGTATAAAAGAAAGGGTTAGTTCTACTAACAGGGGTGGATAGATTCATTATCCAAGAAATTCATAGAGGATATTGCTTTGTTCCTTGATGTAATATTCATGCAAATTCAATAAATATATGAGTTCTATTTATTAGTCTCTAGTTGCAGAATTTAGGAGGGATTAACACCCAAGTTAGGGCCCACTTGTAGTTTGCTAAACCCTCCATTATTGTCTTGTTTCATTGCATGTATGCTTACCTAGGAAAAATTTACTTTCTGTATTTGCATTATGAATTTATAGCTTTTTCTTAGTACTAGCATTTAGAAACCATTCATTTCCAGTTATAAGTTTTGTTTACCTTTCAAGCATTGTTGTGACAATTATTTTTTTCCAACCTCCTAGATCTACTATAACTGTGTATACAACACTAGAAAATTTTCAAGTTTACATCCCTTGGTTTGATAATTAAATGACTATGATTCAATAAACAACATATTAATTGTTGTAAGTTGATTTGCACCACCATATTTTTGTACCGTTTCCAGGAATATATCTAAGTTAAAGTAATTTTTGTGATGTTTTTACATCTTTGAATTTTTAGATCATTTTAGGTTGTAGAAATTCCACCTCCAACCCCCCCACTAACTAATGATTGATTGAGTTGAGTCATTTTATGCATGCACCACCCAATATATTCCCATGGTAGATTCTTGACCAATATTCAAATATTAGAAATCGCTTCGATTCGAAGAAGAAACAAATTCCTCTTTCCAAGGTATGCTATTAGAAAATCCCCATCCAAGTGAGACTTTTGAGGTCGTTCCATCCAATCATGGAAGAATAAGTGAATCAAAATGTTGAAAAAGGGGAACTACATTTGAGTTCCCAATATCCAATAAAAATCAATATGTTAGAATGAAGAAAATTTCTTCCTTATCCCTTCCTAAATTTCATGGATCTATAATTGAAGACCCAATTTTTGTTTGTTTGAGTTTGATGTTTTATGTAAAATTTATGATTACACAAATAACACGCATAATTTGAATATGCTCCCTACTACAATCAAGGATACAACCTTGAAATAGTTTATGGGTATAGGAAGAGATAGTGTTACTACCTAGAAAAAGATTTTTTTTTTTTTTTGACAAGTACCAAGACTCTGTAGGCCCAAGTAGCAAAGGAGGAGATGAACTCTTCGGGATTATAAAAAGGAAGATGCGCCACTAGAATATTACCTTGAAATATTCCTATTTGCGTTCGTCGAAGTTAAGACACACAAGGTTACCTCCCGAGTCTCTCCAGTTACTTTTCTTAAAAGGACTACGCAAGGAGAATATGGATTATTTGGACCTAATAGGAGCTAGGTACATCTCAAAATATACATTTGAGGATATTTGTGAGGCCTATAGGAACTATTCTAGAGCAGCCATGAAGAGAATAAAAAGTGTTGGATCAAAGGGTAGATCACTACCTAAGGAATTGGGGACATATATAAATCACAGATTGTAACCATGTTAAAGAACATGAAACATGAAATATTCAATGGTATGTACACCCAAATTAATGTTCTATATTCAAAGAAGAAGAGAGAATATGCATAGGAAACTCTAATGAGTTATTCGATTCTTGTAGAAGGAAAAAATCTTATTGCAGGTGTAGAGGATTGACCAACATTGTAGAATAAAAGGATGCTTTACCATAATTCAATATGCTATAAATGTAGGATGGGAAAATCTTATACGTTGTTGAAATAAATCCTTGGTCACCAAGAAAAGGAGTTATTTCACAAGATCCAATTCCATATTTTCAAAATTGGGCTAGTAATTCATATATCCAACCCCCACCTTGGGCTAATACTCAACAAGGTTATGATCCATATCCTAGCCAATACAAACAACCATTACAACCTTAGTTTGAAGGCCAATAATGGAAATAACCCCCTTCTTCATGAAAATAGTCTTGGAGAGAAGGTCAATAATGGATCAATCAACCTCCTAACTACCAATAGCCATACCAGATACCTCCTTACCCACAACATCAAGCTTTGATGCAAACCCCCAATCTAGACTTCAACCAAAGGCTACCCAACTACTAGATCAACCATCATGTAACCCTAATAATAAATCTACTCAACCAGCCTGCACCACTGAATCAACCCAATACTCTTCCTATTTAGTATATATCAATAATATCCACCTTCACTCAGGAAGAACACTTTTCCCACCAAGTAAACCCACCATCACAGAGATTGTAGATGAACCAAAATTATTGAATAATGATCTCGTAAAAATCTAGAAAATGTTGCAATCTGATCGTATCAACATGAACAAAGTTCCAGTAAGGATAAGACACAAGTTAATGAACCCCCATTTCTAGAGAGATTGCAGGAAAGAAATATTGACCCTAAATCATATTCTGATTCTGATTTTTTCAATCAGCTGAAGGATATTTGTGTGAAGATTCCACTTATTCAAGCCATTAAGGATGTGCCCATCTATAACAAGCTGATTAAGGATCTATGCATTAAAAATCTAGGAAGAAAAAGGAAATATCCATCCACTGTGTAGGTTATTGGATAAATGGATGATATTATGTTTGGAAATTTGATTTTACCCAAGTAAATAGATATAGAATGTCCCTTAGTTAACATTATTATCAATTGAAATAGAATCAATAATACTTTGATTGAATTGGGGGTAAAAATTAACATCATGACTAAGAAAATCATGGATGACTTGAAGTTGGAAGGACTAAGGCCAGCAAATACATTCTTACAACTAGAAGATAGATTAAAAATGAAACCCGAAGGATTCCTAGAGGAAATTTTTGTGGTGGTAGAATCTTGGGAATAATCTATTGAATTCATTGTCCTTCAACCAAAATCAACATTAAGAGGTTATCCTATTAGACTAGGAGGACCATGGTTTGCCACTATTGATGCATTTATATGTTGTAGGTCTAGAAACATGATTATCTCAAATGGAAATGGTACCAAGAATCTTATGCTCTATCCTCCTGCCTAACCGTTGAATGATGAAGATAAAAAAATTTGGTTGAAGAAATAGAAGCTGATTAGAGCTCGTAAAACAACTCATGATGGTGGAAAAGTACTATATGATTAAAGAACATGAAGAATATTTTGTTATTTGTAATGTCTTTCAGAACAAATATGGAAGAAATGAAGAATTGTATGATATATTAATGTTCTTAAGTTGTCTTTCGAACCAATGTCTACCACATCAAATAACCATGGATATTCCATGTAAGAATTATATTCTTCATCTAATTTTTCCTCATGATTTCATACTATATTATGTTAGTAGCAACACATGTTCAATGATGACCTCCCAAGAAAGTAGAGAAAACACCTGCATGTGACTCAACAAAAGAAAGATGTTGGATAGACAACAAGAGCTACTAGTAATTTCTCTTCTTCAAAAATATAAAAACATTTTCCTGGGATTATGGTGATATGCATGGGACTAATCCTAGGCTTTATACTCACAAAGTCTACATCAAAGAAGATTGTAAGCCAATCAGAAAACCTCAAAAGAGGATGAACCCAGTAGTAAGAGAGATTGTAAAGGTTGAACTGCAGAAGTTTCTAGATGTTGGATTCATATAACCCATATCAGATAGTCAGTGGGTATCACATCTTGTAATTGTGCGAAAGAAAAATGGGAAATGGAGGATCTGCGTAGATTACATGGAGTTGAATGAAATAATAAAGAAAGATCACTTCCCATTACCCTTCATTGATCAAGTGGTTGATAATCTATCTGGTAAGAAATAATTTTGTTTCTTGATGGATATAGTGGTTATAATCGATTCATATTACATTAGAGGACCAAGACAAAACTACCTTCAATTGTCCATGGGGAAAGTTTTCTTATTCAGTTATTTCATTTGGCTTGCATAATGCACCTACTACATTCAAAGTGTAGTATTGAGTATCTTTTAGATATAAAAATGATTGCATGGAATTCTATATGAATTACTTCATAGTACATGGAAACAATTTTGAAGTATCTATGCAAAATCTCGATAAGGTCTTCAAAATATTCAAAGAGCACAACTTATCCTTGAGTAATGAAAAGTGCTACATAATGATGCTTGAAGGTATAGTTTTAAAACACTACTGTCATCGAGAGGGAATTAAATTTGATCCAAAAAAGGTATCTTTTATAATCAACCTACTAACACCAAAGAAACAAAAGGATGTTAGAATATTTCTAGGCCATGGTGAATATTACAAAAGGTTCATACAAGATTTTAGCAAGATTGCAGAACCAATTTTTGCATTGTTAGGAAAGGATGCTGACTTTGTATGTACCGAGTCTTTGTGGAGGTGATTTTCTAACCTTGAAATAGATCTTAACTACTAGTCATGTATTGAGAGGACCTATTTCACACACACATAGATGCATCCACCGTGCTATGTCCTAGGACAAAAATATGGAGTTCTAAATTATGTCATTTATTATGTTAGAAAGAATTTGTAGTATGAAAAATTAAATTACATAGTAAAAAAGAATGATTTCTTGGAAGTTTTATATGATATCAACAAATTCAGAAACTACATGATGGGATATCTAGTGTTTATTCACACTGATCATGCTACAATCAAATATATGATAAAAAACTAGTAGTAAGAAACAAAATCATAAGGTGGCTACTCCTCTTGTAATATTTTGATGTCACCATAGTGGACAAGCGTGGAAAAGATAATGTGGTAGAATATTTCCTCTCTAAGGTGGAGACTAATAATGAAGAGAAAATAGTGGATTCGTTTCTAGATGACCACTTATTTTATATTTCTACAAAACCACCTTGGTATGCAAACATAGCCAACTATTTGGTCTCAGGTAAAACACCTCCACATTACTTATACTCTGAGAAAAAATATATAGTTGAAAAGAGTTTATATTTTTCTTGGATAGTTGGATTTCTGTTTCATAAGGGAAAAAATCAAATAATGAGTTATATAGATGATGAGGAGATATTTGATGTCCTCAGGGCCTACCACAATGAACCTTATGGAAAGAAATTTACAGAAAAAACAACATCATAGAAGGTGTTGAATACTGGTTATTATTGGCCAACACTACATAAGGATGCAACATTATATACCAAGAGATGTGATAAATTTCAAAGAATGAGTAAGCCAACCAGATCTCATGAAATGCAACTACAACCTCAATTTTTCTTGTAGCATTTTCAAAATTGGGTTTTAGATTTTATTAGTCCAATATAGCATTCATCTCAATGAAGGAATACATCTTGGTATGCATGGATTACTTAACCAAGTGGACATAAGTTAAGGCATTTCCAAATCGAAAAGTTAGAAAGTATCCAAGTTCCTATAAGATCACATCTTTACCAGGTAAGGATTCATAAGGTAGATTGTCACATACCAAGGTACACATTTTACTACTACTTTAATTTCTAATATGTTTAAAGAATACGAAATTAGGAATATGAAGTATACACCGTATCACCCCCAATCCAATGTCCAAGTAAAGGTAAAAATAGAGAGATATAGTCCATATTGACGAAGAACATTGCACTCCACAAGAAATATCGGGCATAAAAAATTCCATACACAAGTATGTGAATTCTACATAACATGGAATACCACAACTGGATTTACACTATTTGAAATCTTATATGGAAATACTGTTGTTTTTCTAATCACGTTTCATCAAAAACATTGAGGAGAGAAATTGAGCTGGGAATAGATTTATTAGAAGCTCAAAGACTATTTTGAATGTTGTAATGAACTCTTGAGACTTGAAAACAATGTAAAATATTTGGAATGAGATAACATAAGGTATTAAAACCTTCTAGGGTCACAAGTCATGTAGAGAGATAGCTAATTCATTATAAAATTAAGGTATTTTTAGATAAAATGTAACTCCCTTGATAGAATATCATCATGAAACCATATTTTGTAACTAATCTAAGGGTAGGAGATCGATTAGGAGTGGTGAAAGGAATATAATAAGTTCAATGTATCTGAAATTGGTTATTCTACCGGGTATGAATCATGTTGTAAAGTTTCAATAAGAGCTTTTGAAGAAGAAACTTAGGTTTTGCAAGATAATTTCATGTATATTGTGTTAAATCTATCTTCTCAATTTCTTGCATGATTCTTGTGTTTTTCATTATAAATATAAGTGATTATTTCTCTCGAGTGAAGGTAGGATAATATTAAAGTTTGGTTTGGAGTATCGAATGCTAGAAGAATGATTTGCTAAGGCTTATATGACTATTGGCACATTTAATACTAGTTTTGAACCCTAGTCATGGGTTTTTTCATTGATTTCAAGTGGAATTTCTAGAAAATGAGTGAATGGTGAAGTGAGGCCTCTTACGAGACATGAAGGTTAATTGGTAGTGCCTTATAAGTGTGTATTGATCATTCATGATGGTCTCAGGATGGTTTTCGTGTGCTGCAAACTTGGTTAGTGAGGTAGGAGTCTAGTGTGAAGCATGGAAACAATATGTATTCTTCACTCATATTTTTTCAAATCAGTTATGATGTTTTAAGAATGGGAACGAGCTCTTACAATGTGTTCCAGGTCATTTGGTGGAAGTTACAATTGAAACTATCCTATTTAGGCCTACTTCTAGAGCCCGACAAGGTGTGGAAGTTTGGTACAGATTCATGAGAAGAGAATTAAAGCATGGGAAAAGTATAGGAATGTTATATAGGTCGTGTATGAGCATCATCAAGGTTTAATTTAGCTCGTGGACACACAAGTCAAAATTTCACCAAAGATGGCTTTGAAAAATGATAGTATAGTCCGATGCAAATAAGATAGATTTGAATATTACAAAAATATTTATGAAACATAAGATCTTGTATCATGTATAGGGATGTGTATTTGTGCTCCACATCAAATTTCATCAAATTATGAAGAAGTATGTGAAAGTTGTGTAAGCTTTTTGAAAACTTATTTTTGAAGAAGTTCAAAATGAGATACCTATCTTCATAGCACCCAAGAAAAATAATTGAGCCTTATTCAGAGAAATAATAGAAGTATGTTTTTAGAGAACTCCAAGACTTAATTTTTTCAAAATTTTAAAGGGAAATTGGCTAAGAAATAAAGAAGTTATGAGCATTTTTCAAACAAGGTTTTTCTCCTACCAGACTTATTTCTTGAAGTAGTAGGTATAAAGTGTAATGATTTGATTCCAAATGAATTGTGAAATTTAAACAACCAATCATAATAATAAAATATCCTCTTCAAGAAAAAAGGGTTGTATGTGTGAAATTCAATCTTGGTTATGCTTTACGAAAATGCTGTAGTTTTGCAAGTCTTGTATATCCAGTCTGATGTTGGAGACTTCAAGGTGAACCTTTGAGATAAGAAATGAATAAAATCATTCTCTATAGATCATAAATGAATGATTGGTTCTTACAAATAACTTTTGAAGGAATGTACATCCTAAATTGAACCATGAAAAAGGGGTTGTTTTTCTAAGTTGTGGTTTTACTTTAGCAATGCAAATCATGCTCTTAAAATGATAAAATAAGGTATAGTTCCTCCAAGAAAATTAAACATGATTCATGGTAGTGTAAGTAGAGCCTCTTACTAGTAAAAAGTCACCAAATCATGTCTTGCATTTTTCCTCTAGAAATAGGGAGGTATGTCACAAATGGTCTCGTTATCTTGTGAAAAATTCTTTAAATTGGTGTGTTTTAGTATGACACTAATCAGTAAAGAAATTATTCTCTTAGAATGGAATGATACAAATGTAAAGGAATGGATGACATGAAAATGTGAACAAGGTGTTGAAATATCTATAAATCCTAGCCGCAGATTTAAGCTCCAAACCCTTCCAAAATGTACAAGTCCTATTAAAAGAAGTAAAACATTAGAATTTTACTATATGTTAGTATGAACAAGTAGTTTAAAAAATAAATACTTATCAATTATGAAAATTTTTCTTATGGCTAAGGATGTAAATATTTATTCAGGTGTGTATCTCAAAGATCAATATAAGGTTTTACCATACCCTTTGTGCTCTAAAAAGTGAGTTGCTAGTGTCAATTATCAAGTTGGGAAGATGAATTAAGGATTGGGATAGTTGGAATATCATTGGAAAACCTCCTCAAAGTGGATTTTAAATTTTCATCAAGTTGTGACAAAGATAATCTTTTTAAAGCCCCTTGGGCTATGAAAGTTTTAAAAACCTCCTTCTAGGTTTAAAGTTGGATAAAAGGTCGAAATTTTTTTTTGAGCCATTGAAAATTCATAAAAATATAAAGAAATTTCTATAGAAAGTTTACAACAATGATGAAACAATAATCATTTGGTTTCATAAAGGCATAAGGAGCATTTGATGACAGTCTCTTTCAATTTTGTGTCTTTTATTAATGAAGATCCATAAAATTCTCAATGTGATAGCCCCGAGTCTTTATGCAAAGGCTTAAAGCATTGTGTAAGAGGTATATAAATATATGTTTATGTTTTTCTTGGTTTAATAACACAAAAACAAGTCACAAGGATAAAAAATATGTAGTCCTGTGGTATCCTAACTCTAGTACAGAGTAAAATGCAAAATTCTTAAAGAAACTTTGTGAACATTAAGGTGTGGCTCTTATCACATCAAAAAAAAGATTTGAAATATGAATTAATGCTAAAAATGTATCCTAAATCATGCTTTGCACAAAACAACCGTATTTTGTCTAGAGGAGCAAAGGATTTGGTTGGCCTTCTAGTGGAGATAAAGAGTCTCAAGTCAATGCAAGTAGAAGAACATGAGACCATGAAGAATTTGAAGATTCTTTGATTAGTAAGAAACTTATAATTTCCTCCTCTAGCTTGAAATGGGAAGATGAAGAATTCCTTTTAGGATAAAAAAATATGAATAGTCAATAAAAATGGAAGCTTACAAGAATTTGTATGTACTATTTTTTCTAGTGAAGTAAGTGAGTGTAAGGTGCAAAATACAAGTGAAAGAATAAAATAGTGAGATGAAGGAGAATGAAAAAAATATTATTAGATTTTTTATCATAAGTGAAAATAAAGCCGAGGAGATGAATATTATGTGGATATTTTGAATAAAATAAAAATAAGAAGAGTATATGTATGGAGTATAGTGAGGATATGCCTTTTTGAATTAGTGAGAAATTTAATATAAGGATGTATGACTTCTATCTAAGTGCAATGATGTATCTAATAAGATTAATTCTAATTTATAGTAGGTTAAGCAGTGCTAATGTTGATGTGAGAAGATACTAATAAATCTACTGAAGAGATAGGAGATGGAATGATTAGGATGCATGATGTGGACTTGAGACAAAAGTTTGACTATGTGACAAAGAAGTTAATAGGAGCCTACAAAACTGAATATATATAATTGAAAGCTATGAGTTAAGAAAGGTAATATTAGGTACATGAAAGACATGGGCTTATAAATGAAAAAAATCAGGTGCATATAATTCAAGGCTTGAGCTAGAAGGTTGTGATAGTGAGATGGATGGACTATAGAATTATGTTTTTGTCTTGAACATTGAGAATTAAATTATAAAATAGTGACTGTGCTTAATGAAAACAATGAATTGGAATGAACATGAGATAGTGAACAAGTGAAAGGTGTTGATGACTCAAGATCAGGGATAGGAAAATAGAGTTGATGCTAATGAATGAGTTGAGTATATGAAGGGATACTTGAGATAGATATCCATATATGTATGAAAAAACTAACTAACCTATTATGACACATACATGACATTGAATTGATGATCAGAAAAGAAAGGAGAATCAGATTAGAAAAGATAAGAATAAAATATCCAATTTAGAGGTCATTATCAGCCATGTGAGACAACAAACTCATTGTGACCAAATTTTGTAACCAAGTCTAAGTTGTAGCTTAACATATAGGGGTTGTAGCCTCCTTATAAGTAGTATCTTACTAAAGATCAGTTGTAGTTGGTTAAATTACAGGGGGTTGAATCCTCCACACTGAGTAACATGTTGGTCAAACTTAGGAGTTGCACTCTAGGTTGAGTAGAAGCTCAACTATGAAATCAATGTAACTGATACAAGAAAATTTTGTCCTAAGCCTAGTTCTTGGTTTCAGTGGGGTTTTTCTAGTTTGGGTTTCCCACATTAAATTTAGTGTCTCTGTGTGCTTTCATGTTACTTTATTACATTTAATTTCATGTGCTCATCATAACATGATTAAGGAAATGAAAATTTATGTAAAATTTTATTAGACACCAATTCACCCCCTCTTAGTGTCCTAGTTTCCAAAAACAATGTGAGTGAGTAATGTGAGTCTGTGTATATGATGGAAAATTAGATATCATAACTAGAAAAGAGGGTGGAATGACCTTTTATGATGAGTTTTGTAAGTTTTTGGGGTGCATTCAATGTATGTTTTAAGGATAATCTAACTATATGACTATGTTGAGTTGCTCTTGGTTAAGGAGATAGTATAACTACCTTTGTACTTGTTTGAAAATATTTGTAGGGCATAAGAATCTATTTTCTAGTCTGTGTTGAACATGTTATAGTAATCCATGAGAAAGAGAATGGTCATGTCATCCAAAACATGAAGGTGTGAATTTTGGTGAAAATTTCTTGTAGGGTGAAGCTAAGATTGAACTGTGACTATGAAGAATACTTTGAATAATATGGGGAAATTTGTATGAAATTACTTTTGACCAAATGTGTATTTGAAAGTGGTAAATAATTATAGGAAGTGAAACTATCTTATTGTAATATTCTTGCATGCTTAGGATTTCTTGGAAATATGCTCAACTAAATTGTGTTTTCTTATTGATCAAAAGAGAAGTATTCTTTAACACCATAATCCATGAGAAGAGGGTTTAAATCATTGGAATAAGGATGGTAGTGATGGGTTCTATCAAACAAAGAATATTCCTTTACTTGTAAGTCACTAACTTTTCCAACTCGAGATAATATTATTTTCTAAGGTGTACAAAAGAGTGTTTTGTTTAGTTGAAGGGGTATTTTTCAAGTTATTGGTAAAAGATCATTGTTCACCCTACTGATGAAAACGTTCATACAAATTTTTAATCCTTAATTTAAAAGTTAGTGAATTTTATATCTTATTCTTGTCTCTCAAGCTATTTTGAGTTATACATCAAAATTAGGCTATGACACGAGGATTGAAAATATAAATCATCTAATGGAGACAAAAATTTGGTAGAAGAATTAATATAGAAGTTATTAAGATTATTAAAAAAATACTAATTGGTTAAATTGGGAGAAAACCTTGACAAATTTTCTCTAGGATAGTGGGAAGCATGTTAACACATAGTGGTAAAACTCATCTAACAAATGAACTAGGTGATTGGATTTGAGTTAGACAATGAAAATTCCTATAGTGAACAAATGAATAAATGGGTGACAAAAATATATTTTTGAGCCTTGAAAATTCTAGCACCTGAATATAGGCTTGACAATGTAGATAGACATACCTAATTGAGGGTTTATGAACTAAGTACCAAAAGTGTGGTAGAAGAAGTTAGATAAAGAGTTAAGCCTTATAAATTTGCAAGCATATCAATGGTGGTGGAAGGAACCTAGTGAAGTTGATAAATCATTTTGGGTAGCTCCAGAAGTAGATAACCTAGGTGTGAGTAGGGTGTATGTTCTCAAGGAATTGAAGGGTTAGATTTGAAAATCATAGATAAGAACTAATATCTTGGTGGTATGAGTCCATTTTTGATCTAACTAATAATGATTTGAGGTGGATGATCAGGAAACTACAAAAATTAAATCTATATGGAGGTTTGAAAGCAAGGTTGTACTATTAAGCTCAAGACTAAGGAAGCCGTAACAAGAATAGGTAAGGTAGTGACAATAGTAAGTAAATTTATAAGAGATAGACCTTGTTTAGGGATTTGAAATACATTGTTTGAATAGAGGACAACAAGGAAAGGTGCCAAAGAAGATCAATTCAAGATTATATTATATCATTTAGTCAAGGTTTGAGCCGATATAACAAATTTTTATCATTTATAAACTTCTTGTGGATCCTCATATGTAGAGAGAAAGTAAAATATGAGGTTTTTAAGCATCTTGATAATTTTTATATGCATGATATTATTTTTATCTACATCATTTGGGATTAGAGCATGATTTTTTTTTTTTTTTTTGAGATTTGAATATATACTTTGTGATTGACAGTGTTTTGGAAGTGTGTGTAGTGGAAAAGGGAAGAAATAGACAAGTTGATGAGGAAGATGAGATAGGAAAAATAAATAAATAAATAAAATAAGATAGAAAAAGAAAGGAAGTAAGAGTTGTGGTTTAAAAAATAACTCATGGAGATCAAGAGAGATGTGGATAAGTTAGAAGATTTGATAAAAGATACAATCTTAGGGAAAAGGAGGCAACATACTTATTTTTGAAATAAAGAAATGAGTCAAGTGTCAATTATAAATAATTATGAGGAAGAGAAAGAGAGATAAACCGAGGAGAGAAATAAGACAAGAAGAAAGGAAGATGAAACAAGAAGAGAAGAGGATGAGAATACAAGAAAAGGAAGTGGACAAGAAAATAATGTATAAAGAAGAATATCTTATTGATGGAGCTTCTCAAAGGGCTATAGATCCTATAAATTTTAATTATGACTATGTCCTTTAATGGGTGAATGTTGGTACTCAAGGAAAGGAATAAGAGGAAAGAAATGATTCCTTGAAGGAAGAAACATAGAATAAGAGTGAAGAAAATGTGGAAAAAGAAGTGAGTGGGCCATCTGAATCTCACTATGGATCAGCTAAGAGTGATATTGCAACAGTTGGAATAGTGAAGAGATAATGGAAAGATCTCACAAGAATTTGGAGCTGGATTAGTGGAGAGGATGAGATGAAAGTCAAGTTGAATGCTAGAGAAAACTTGGAACATGAAGAAGACAATGAAATTATAGGCATAAAGCAAACAATGAAGATGAAGCAAAGTATGATATGAGTGAACAAGAGGAAGTGAATGAAGAGGAAAAAGGAAAAGGATCAGATGTAAGAAAGGAGAAGTAACAACAAAAAATTCAAGTAAAAATTATGATGATGATGGAAGAAATAAATGAAGGAGAAGAACCATATGGGAGCCATACTTCCTTGATGAAGAAAAAATGAAAAATAAAATTGAATCCAAACACATGGATGAAGAAAAGAGGATGAACTAGCTGAAGAGGAGGTTTAGACTAGAATGAAGATGAAGAATAAAATAAATTAGAAAAGTAGAAAAAGGTAGCGAGCTATGAGGTCCAATATTTCCTACCCCCAAAGTATGATGCAGGAGCATTACCTTATCTAGCTAAACAAATCATGAAGGCATTATATCTGGTGTGTTAAATGTGTTCAAGAGTCTTAAGGGTCTTTATATGTTAGTTTGTGTGGTTAGTATAGTGTGGGTCATTCAAAAATTCAAAATGGAGCTTTTCCCTCCTTTATGGAATATTTAAATATTTGTCCATTTTGGCTTACTTTGAAGGTTGTAATGCACTATTGAGACATGAAAACAATGTATAAGAGGTGGAATGAGATAACATGAGGTATTAGGACCTTATAAGGCCATAAGTCATATAGGTAGCAAGATAATTCATGATAAACTTAAGGTATTTTTGGGTAAAATGTAACTCCTTTGATAGAATCTCATCATGAAACCATATTTTGTAACTAATCTAAGGGCAAGAGATTGAGTAGGAGTAATGAAAGGAATATAAGAAGCTTAATATAAATGAAATTGGTTATTCTACCTAGGTATGAATCAGGTTGTAAAGTTTTAAGAAGAGGTTTTGAAGGAGAAACTTAGGTTTTGTAAGATAATTGCATGTGTATTGTGTTAAATTTGTCTTGTGAAAATTTATTACATGATACATGTGTTTGTCATTGTCCATATAAGTGATTATTTCTCTTAGAGTGAAGGTAGGATAATCTTAAAGCTTGGTTAGGAGTATTGAATGTTAGAAGAATTATTTTTGAGTCTTGTATGATTTATGGCACATTTTATACTAGGTGAGTGAGTACTGTGAATCTATGTATATGATGGAAAATTAGAGATCATGACTAAAAAGAGAGTGGAATGATCTTTTATGGTGTGTTTTGTAAGATTAGTGGGGTGCATGCATCATTGCATGTTTGAAGGATAATATAGCTTTGTGACGGTGAGGAGTTTTTCTTAGTTAAGGAGAGAGTATAACTAAATTTTTACTCATTTAAGCATCTCTGCAAAAACATTTATATTATGTGTTTAACATGTTATAGTAATCCCTGAGAAAGAGAATGGTCATGTTATCCCAAACTTGAAGGTGTTCATTTTGGTGAAAATGTCTTGCACGTTGAAGTCAATATTAGACTATGATTATGAAGAACAATGAAGGATCTGGGGAAAGGTGTATGAATTTACTTAATGAAAAAATGTGTATTTGAAAGTGGATAAATAAGTATATGGATTTGAAACTATCTAAATTGATATTCTTGCATGTTACGTTTCTTTAAAATACCTTGAACTAAAATGTGTTTTCTTGTTGATCAAAAGAGAAGTATTCTCTAGCACCATAATCCATGAGAAGAGGGTTGAAATCATTCAAATAAGGATGGTTGTGATGGGTTGTAGAAAACAAAGGAGATTCCTTTACTTGTAATTCACTAACAATTCCAACAAAGTGAGATAGTATTATTTTCTAACATGTACACATGAGTGTTTGTTTATTTGAAGGGATTTCTTATAGTTATTGGTGAAATATCATTGTTGAACTAGCTTCTACATACCTTAAAACAATTTTTATTCCCTAATTCAAAAATTAGTGAATTTTGTAGGTTATTCTTGTCTCTCGTGCTATTTTGAGTTGTACAAATCAAGATCCGGCTAGGTACAAGGTTTGAAGACCTAAATCATTTAATAGACACCTGAAATTAGGTAGAGACATTGCTAGGGAAGTTTTTAAGATGATTCAAGAAATTTTTTTATATTAATTGGTGAAATGGGGAGAATACCTTGAAAATTTTCCTCGTGATAGTGGGAAGCAGGGTAAGACCTAGTGGTAAAGCTCATCTAACAAAGGAACTAGGTGATTAGATATGAGTTATAAAATGAAACTTCCTAGAGTGAAAAATGACTAAATGGGTGACCAAAAAGGTATTTTTGAGCCTTGAAAATTCTAGCACCTAAATATATGCATGATAATGTAGATAGACAAACTTAACCGAGGGTTTAGGAACTAAATACAAAATGTGTGATAGGAGGAGTTAGATAAGGAGCTAAGCCATAGAAATTTGATAGAATATCAGTGGTGGTGGAAGGAACATATTGAGGGTGATAAATAATTTTTAGTAGATCCATAAGTCGATGACCTAGGTGCGAGTAGGGTGTATGTTCTCAAGGAATGAAGGGTTAGATTTGACAATCATAAATAAGATCTGATGTCTTAGTGGTTTGAGTCCATTTTGTAATCTAACCAATAGAGATTGAGGTGGATGATTATGTAAATAAAATCATAAAATATATATGGAGGTTTGAAAGCAAGGTTGAACTCTTAAGATCAAGACCAAGGAATCCGTAACAAGAACAAGTAAGGTAAGGACAAGAGGAAGTGAAGTTGTAAGAGATAGAGTTTGTTTAGGGAGTTTCGACATTGTTTGAATAGAGGAAAGAAAGGAAAGCTGCCTAAGAAGATAATTTTAAGATGATATTATATCGTTATTCAAGGTTTGAGCCAATATAGAAAACTTTTAGCATTTATAAACTTTTTGTGTATCCTCATATGCAAAGAGAATGTGAAAGTTTAGGTTTGTAAGAATATTGATAATTGTTATATGCATGATATTATTTTGGTCTACATAAATTTCTAAGGATTAAAGATATTTAAGTAACCTTTTGAATTCATCTTACTGAATATTCCAAGGAAAAATAAAAGTGTTGTGATATAACTTTAGGGTGATTTGTAGTAACACTGATAACATTTATTTTATAAGTTTTTTTATTTTGTATGGATTGGTTTCAAATGATTATAGGATATGATATCCATCACAAGGATAAAATATAATGACTAAAGTTCCACTTACAACCACATAACAAAAGCCCCATTTTTTCTTTTACATTTGACAGAACTCATGATTTGTTACATGACATAAATCATGCATGCATGCACATATGGGTGATGAGAAAGAAATGATTGGTACCCCAACCAATTGGAATTACCTCTCTGAGAATTATCTGTTGCATTAAGAAGTGCCAAAAATAGTTAACACACATTTGAACCAATTTACATGTATCTAAGACTCAATTCCAAATAAGCATGCATAACCATATATGTGTGCAAATAATGAGATAAGTGCACTCATCCTATTACTTTAATAAAGTATAATTGGTTTAATTATAATTATTTAGTAGTTATACCGAGTCATCATGTGTGTACTGCATTTAAATACCACCTCCTTTCAAGCTATGATGTGTCCCTTCACATAATCCAATGTTTTCAAATCACTTCACTTTATATGCTTCACATGGTCACATCAATTAATGATTTCTCTCTTGTAATTGTATTATGTGTCCTCTTAGTCCCAAAGATCAAAACTATGAAAGAACTCAATTGTGCAACATTCCATTAAATAAAAGTTGTATTATTTCATATTGAAACCAGAGCATGTTGTGTATCTACCATGAGAGGTGATTTGTTTAGGCATGAACCCACTGAGAATTCACAACTTTTGAGTCATCCTTGAATTATGTAGTATTTTGAGGATAATGGTTGGTTAGACTACATCAACAGGTTTCAGGGTTTTAATGAAGAAATGGTGGAAGAATTTTCTAACACATTCAGTAATGGGGAGGAAAATGTGAAAGGATTAACAGTCATACTCATTGATGAGATTTTGGTAGAAGTAATTGGCCTACCAACCCAAGGAGAACCATTCCCAGAAAAGGCCAACCCAGAAGCAGCCAGGAGAGAGTTTTCATATGATGATGATGAATTCATCACTGATAGGAAAGGTACACATAGAACATCCCTTAAAATTTTATGATCTAAGGTTGTAAATTTTTAATTAAATACTTGTGAAGGAAGGTATTCTATATTGCATATAGTTTATTTTAAGTTATTGAATCATATCAAGAACAAGAGGAAAGAAAATGTACCTAATTTATTATATGAAATGTTCAATAGAATGAGTAGAGAAGTATAGAGGGGTAGGGCTGCATTGTCATGCAATTTCCTTATAACCTTGGTAGTGAAACATACCCTGTAGAGGGATTATCCTTAGATACAATGGGAAGATTTTTCAAGGGAAAATAATATAGATAATTTGTTGGGAAATAGGGGAAAGAGGAGGAAAAACACTAAGAGCTCCTTTGAACACATAAAAGAGACTACACCATCAACCTCCCAACCTCAAGAATCCCTTTCTTCTCGAAGTTTACCATTTTTCGAGGTGAACCTTGTACCTATCTCTTCGAGAGGATTTTCATAGGTGAAACCCTCTTAGAGTTCTCCACTCATGAAACCTCCAATTCTAATGGTAAACATAAGTATTCTCATTGTACTCATACACCACCTAGGTGCTCCCATAGGTTTAGAACAAAAAATCTAAAAAACTCCAAACAAACATAGTCACAAGCCATCTGATCTGAAAATGTGATGTTGTATTTTTTTTATCACTTTTAAAAGTTTCCAAAGATCGTGATTTTTTTAACAAATTTTAAGTATTCTAAACTCCACAAATTGATTAAATTCTGATTACTATGCATCCATAGAAGTGAGGAAAACTTGTGTAGCAAATAAATAATCAGAAAACTGAAACATTCAGATAACAAAAGAGATTGTTTACAGGGTTCGGAAATTCCTACATTCCCAGGTTCAGATTGAACCGATCCATTAATAATATTGAAATTCAAGTACAATAACTCTTACAAACAATAATTAATGAATCAAAACCTGAAAATGATGATAATGAGCTGATCACCTGTCCCAAGAATGATCCGTGGCTCCTACAAAGTGTTTTCACAATGTGATCTCCCCGCAACTATGTTAAAAAAACCTAAAATGGAGATTTAAAAAATTATATGAAAAAAATTATATTTCTGAGATCAGATCTGAATTTTGAACACTTTTCATGTTTACACCAAGTCACAATTTGGACCAGAAGTGCATTGAAATTCGTGTTTTCCAACATCCGTCTGAAGATCCTGTTAAAATCTGCATTCAAAGCTTCCAAAAATAGGTTAAAACTCAACAAAAATATCAAATATTATATGGTTGGAATTGTCTCATAATTTCTTTCATTTCATCTTTTTACTCGAATGCCCAACTGAGTGCAAGGCCTTCAAAATGGAATTTTTCAAACTACCTCCTTATGTTGCTTGCACAGACATGTACCCATGCTATTCAAATACAATAAAGCTCCTTTTATATTGTTTCTAAACAAGTGGCACAATGGTTAGGCGCCTAAAATTTTGCATGGGAGGTCAGCTGTTCCAATCCCCTCCACTTCTCCTCCTTCTCCTTAGGCATTTTTTAAGGGGTTTATCCCACATTGTGGGTGCGTGGATGAAGGGAGGTATTTAATAATGCAAAGGGGGCGCTTTTGTATTGGCTTGTGAGCCATTTTAGCCGCTTGGAATGTGGGTTTATTTTCTGTTTGGATAAGGATGTGCATGGCTATGTATAGACAGTATTTTTAGGCCCCTTGAATAATGCTTGGAGGTTAAACCAAATATAATGCGTGGAATATGGAAAGTGGACTTACCAAGATAATATAATTTCAACCCAAGTAATATAATGTGGTATGTAAATAATTAACACTTGGTCAAATATATATATTCCACTTGTCGTCTCCCGATAGGAAATTTGATCGAATTCGATGAGTGGTGGCAAGCCACGTGGTGGCTTGTGGACCCACCACGTCGGCGATAATACCTTAGTCCACATGGCGGTCGAGCTCCCCTCCGTAATAAAAGTTGAGCCTCTTGTTCCCGTGCACCTTTTTATGCTCGTCAAAGACCGGTGATCGAAAACCAACAAACAACTCCCTTTTGCCTTTTCGCCACGTGTCGCAGTGCGATTGGTCCATTATTGACCAGTTGACTAGAGTTGACTTTCCCGTTGACCGAACTTTGACCAGACATATCTAGAGCTCCCGATGTCTATTTGTCGCATTCTCATAGTCATTGGAAAGCTCTCGAGATGATATTCTGCACTAACACAATTTAGGGATGTTTTGGGAACTTTCAAAAATGATCCCCGATCACCATCTCACTAGATAGTGATTTAGAAGATGTATAAGGGAAATTTGAGCCTCAACCAATGGAAACAAAGAAGGAAGATATTGATACCATAGTTTATGAGCAAGAATACCTTGAGAAGCCCATCAAATAACAAGAGGAGACAACTCATAAAGATGAGGAAGTTCATGTAGTGGAAGGTCATGAGGAGAGAAAGGGAGAGGAATTTGGAGGAGAAAATGAACAAGGAATTGAACAAAGACAGATGCCTATGGTGGTTGAACAAGTCATTAAGCCAAAAGAATAAAAATAACAAATTCCTGTAAATATTAAGCAAGTAATTGAGCAAGTGGTTGAGAAATCACTATGCGCTAATGTGTAATATGTAAATGTAACACCAATTAAGCCCCAAATTTTTATTCAATAAATTAAAAGTAAACCTGTAAAACCACCTTACAAGGAAATGAAAACATAGACTATGGGACTCGATATTGACTATTTGATGCTTCAGTTTAAACCTATGTTAACAATATCAAATAGAAACAATCCCTCACCTCTAAGTATAAGGAAGATCCAGAGGAAAAGGATAGTGATATTAGGAGGATAAACAAGAAATAAGAAGAAACAATTCAAGTAGTACATAAAATGTTCAAATGCAGGACCCCATTAAATGTTTATACCATTTTCTTGAAAGAGAAGATGTTGCAACATAAAATTGCTGAATTAATTCTGACATACTATTGATTTCAGCTCAGAAAGGATATTCTTCACATTATACTAGAATAATAGATATGAACTCTAGCTCTTCTTATGTGAACTTTATTTGCACAATTATGCCATTTAATATGACATGTATTGGATTACAATTTTATACATTGGCTATGTTCATGTTAAAGCCCTATGCTCTTATTTTTCAAATGATTTGGAAAGATAAAGGTAGATAGAAGAGTATAGAAATTTGGATAAGGTCCGACCATTACTTAGCATGATGGAGGAAATAAGATCTGAAGAGCTTGGAGAAAAATATGAAAAGTATATCAAGAATAAGGCGATCAAGAAGAGTGTTGCAAATGAGCATTGCAATCCACATAGAAGTTAGAGGAATGATTAGGGAACATGGGATTCAAGTAGTACAAACATGCAGAATGAGATGGAATGAGCTATCTCCCGAACTACAAAGGAAATATATGCACTCTTATCCCAACATAATTCCAACTTTGAAAAGAGTGAACACATACATTGAGATAGCTAATGAATGTGAAGAGAACTAGTTTCCTATAGGTAATCACTCACCAATACTTCATTTTATGATACCACCATGGAAAAGTGACTTACTTATTAGTGAGAAGATACAAATTATTTTTTGGAGTAGGTTCATGAGCAATGATAACTATTTATTGTCGAGAGGAAGGAGTAGATACCCAAATTTATTTCAGGTGTGAATGCTATTTTTAGCTATAAAAATATGAATTCCTTGAATGAGGACATTCAAGAGATTAATCTGGGGTTGTAATGTGTTGTTTTAATTACCTTTATAAATACCTCATATTCTTTTATTTCAATCAATCCATTGTAGTTATGTCTATGTATTTTCCCAAGTACTTTGCTAAACATTATCATCATAACATTGAACTTATGGCATAATTCATGATTAATATAGTTATATATAGCTATATTTATTTTGTAGTATTTTGTGTGCATTTATTATTATTATTACAATAATTTTTGGAATGATGATATGTGTGATGTCACTCTTGGTTGTAAGCACTTTTCCATATTTAACAATTCATATGCAACAAATGAACCATCGGTAGAAACTCATTCGTAAGAACCTATCCAAAGCCAAAGGAGTTTATCTAGAGAAAAGATCCCACATTATGTATATATTTTGGAAGGCATGAAGAATGACACTAACATTTGTATGTGTCATTGAAGGATAAGTTACAATCTGGTAAATAACTCAATCTTTGATCTGATCATTTATTAAAAACTATTGAAGAACTGATAGATTGAGTTAACATGTGATTGAAGGAATTGGTTAATTAACTAAATATTAAATAAAAACCAATTAAAATTCCATAACATGCATTGAATATTGTGTTGTTCTATTAATGATATTTTACTTATCCTATTGAATATATTTCACTTATATTGTTAAAAATACTTGTTTAACTCTTCTTCTTCTAATGCCTTGTTGTAAGATGATAAGTATAAAGAATGGATTAGTGTTGGTAACAGGTGATGTATAGATTCATTATCTCGAGATATTCATAGAAGAGATTTATTTTTTCCTTGATGTAATATTAATGGAAATTTAATAAATATTTGAGTTTTGTTTATTAGTCTCTAGTTGTAGAATTTAGGATGGATGAACACCCAATGAAGGGACCACTTGCGGTCTGCTAAACCCCTCCATTGTTGTCTTGTTTCATTACATGTATTCTTACCTAGGAACCATTTACTTTTTGTATCTACATTTTGAATTTATAGATTTTTCTAATACTATCATTTCAAAACCATTCATTTCAATTATCAACTTGTTTACCTTTCAAGCATTGTTGCGACAATTATTTATTTATAACATCCTAAATGTACTATAATTGTGTATACAACACTGTAAATGTTTCAAGTTTACATCCCCTGGTTTTATAATTAAATGACTACGATTCAATGAACAGCAAATTAATTTCAGCAAGTTGATTTACACCACCATTAGCTAAGACATCAAATTTTTTAATGTAATAAGGCTAAGTCATTCTTTAGAAATAAAAAAAAAAACATACTAGGCTCCACCTAGAGAAGGAACTGCCAAAGGACCTCTTACATCACTATGAAAAAACTCAAGAAATGAAGAGGAATTGGACTCATGACATTTGTGAATTAGTTGAAAATGTTGCTTACCACACAAGCAAGTTTTAATAGTTCCATGCTAAGGATTTTTTTGGGAAGACCTACAAAAAGGTTAAGGCATGACATATCATACAAGCTATAAAATTTAACATTCCCAATTATTTCATGCCACAATTGAAAAATATCACAAGAGGAAGAGGAAAGATAAGAGTAAGAAACAAATTCATCAAAAAATTATAAACAATTCTTTTGTACACCAACAAAAATAACTTTACCAAGATTATTTTTAACCTACCATTTATATTACAAACACAACTGTATAGTTTTATTTGGTTAATTGAGAACAATAAAAGAGGTTATTCTTTAAGTCAAGCAAAAACAAAACATTATTAATGATGCCATTTTCTAACTTAATATTTCCATAACATTCATACGTGATTATTGAGTTATAACCTTGATAGATATTCTCATGATAGTCAAAAACATCAGATAGAATATCATGCATGTATGTCGATGTCTAGAGGCATCACTATCTAGGATCCATTCACTGTCATTAGAGGTTGAAAGAGTCATATAAAGAGAAATAGTGTTCAACATTATTAGCTTGATAGTTAACATGTTTATGATTTTTATTTTTTTCTTATTTTTATTGCTGAAATTATTAGTCTTATCATTGTTATTAGAATTGTTAGAATGAAAATTAGTTTCTTTATGACCAAATTTTCCACATTTGGTAAAATTTCCATCAAACTTCTAATTCTTTCTATTGTCTTCTAGTTTGAAGTTAGATTGTTGATTTATATTGTTATTATTAATATTTTAAAAGACTTCTAATTTTGGGAGAATAATTCTTGAGAGGAATTATCTTTTGATTCAAAGTTATCTATGACACTCTTTTCTTGGATAAGGAGAGAAGACAAGATGGTGAGAAAACTGTGTTAGAGACAACATACACTCTTATCATCTATTCAACTAGGTATTGACAAAATAAGTAAGAGACACAAAAATTGGCACAAAATGGATAGAATTAAAAGTGGGTAAATGGAATACCGAGATTACATACCCAAAGGAAGTAACCCTTACAATAGGTCAACCTATGGTTTCTAAGTCTTGAGATCGAGAAAGAGGAAGGAACCCTATTAGGGTATAATTAATATGGGCATGATTAGGAACAAAATAAACATGCAATATCTATGCTAAATGAAGTAAAGTGTGTAACATAAAATAAGGAGCTTAATAAAAATATTCTATCCAAAGGGATAAGAGACTAATCTATGCAAAATGAAAATCCAAGTTATAAAACTTACCTACTATGGGGAATTCATTAATGCATCTATTTCCCAAAGTACCATACACCAAGAGAGAATAGATTTTGGGTAGAGAAGGGGAAACAATCCTATCCTAACTCACTGTAGGTGACCCAAGAGTACAACCAAACCAAAGGTAACAAAAATAATATCTAATTTAAGAGTCAAGATGTAAGAAATTCAAGAGTTGAGTGAGAAGATGCAAGTTGATGTGAAAGAGAATAGAAAATGGTGAATTCTCGTATATATATTTTTTTGTGTTATATGTATCTATTGTTTTCTTGTGATATTTTTTTGTATTTATACCGATGTGATCACCTATGGGTGATTGCATCATCCAATAGTTTGAAAATGTGTCGACATGACTGCTGCAGTGATAACATCATCTAGGGAGGGGAAAGGATAAGTGTTGTGTGAAATGTGTTGTGAAGAACAAAAGTAAAGCAAGGAAAAATAATATGGTCATGTGCAAGTAAGGTGTTAGATGGGTGTAAAGAAAAGTTAGAAGTTAAGAACAAAAGAGGTGCATAAATATGACCAAAATCCATTCTATCTCCATGTATCATCCCTAACCTAATGGTTATGTGAATAACCATACCCCTATCCTAGAACGAGCCCCTTAATTTACACATTCCAAGAAATATATGCATTACTCACCTATAACCTGAAAGATAAATTATTAGTGACATATATGAAAAGATAAAGAGTGAAAAATTAGGTGTATATAAAGACAAGGTGTCTAAATTAGGTAAATCAAATTCATTTTGATATATAGGATTTAGAATGGGAATATAGTTTCTAAATTTCTCATGAATGTTAATTTTTATAATGAATTAAAGAAACTCACCGTAAAATAATTCACAATTACATCCATCCAGTCGAGCTTTAATATTCTTAATTTTAGGTCGGGTAATTAATTTTTTATCATCTTTCATGGGATTCGTAAAATAATTCCATGATAAAATTGATTATTTTGGAGAGGTGGATAACTTCATGCATCATTAGGTGACTCCATGACCTATATGGAACAAAAACTCATCCTTGATGCTTTGTAATAGGATTGACATGGCCTCTTAGGAGAAAACACTCAAGTTCTCAGGAGTAGCTTATCTCCCAGTAGGTTTCTTCTCGACACCACTAACTAAATCCCATAGATTTCTAGCCATAAGGATATCCTTAATCCTAATTCTCCAAATATTGTGATTAAACCCATTTAAAATTTGAGTTTTATCCTTGGAAAAAATAGAAGAACTAGCCATTTTAAAGAAAATTAGTGAAATTTAAAAACCAAAATGTAAGGAGGGTTTTAGAAGTTGCATGATTCATGGTACAAATAAATCAAACTACAGTCCATTAAAAATAAAAGGAGATAGATTAAAACTTTATAAACATACTCAAATAGGGTGAGAACACCCAAAAGGAAGATCACACAATGAAAAAAAATGTAAGAGGATGCGAGGTACTAGGAATGAAGTTAAATCCTTTCAAGAAATTTATAATTCATGGTACAGAGACACGATGTTCCAAAATCTTTTGAAATGTTAGTGATCTATAGATAGATAGGAACGGTAAAAATCCATGCAAGTCTAGAATAGTCACATAAGACTAAAAGAGGATGCTATGAAGCGAATGATGACACAAATCACATAAAACAAAAATGTGAAGTTAAAGATGCCACAAAGCACATGAAATTAATCCATGAAGCTAAGAATGCCACAAAATACTTAGAAAAATCCATGAAGGGTTAGAAAAATCCACATAAGACTTTGAATTTAAAAATAACATAGAAGCCTCTAATATTTTGTGGAAGATAGAATTTAGTACGCACTATTCAAAAATGCAACCAAATATTCAATTTTTTTGCAAAGGCCTGGGAAAAAACCATGAATGCCTAGTAAACATTAAGGACAATTATGGATGATAGAAAATATAAATCCGAGAGATAAGAAGGATTTTAGGAAGATAAGAAGACATGCAAAAACAAAGATATGATCTTTCATAATTGATTTAAATCATTTAACTTCAAATAATTTAAATAATTGATGGAATTGGAGTTTTGCGCCTAATAAACTTGAATAATACTATTATGCAAGATCGGGTTTCATAGATTTGAAAAATCTTCAAGTTTCTTCACACCTGTAATCAAAAACATCCAAATCTATCCTACACATGCATAAACACAAGCTCTGATACCATGTTAGGAAATTTAGGGGATAAATAATGTTACAAATTATAGATCCACCACATTAAATTGCCAAGAATTATAGTTTATGAAATGTAGTGATTAAAACATAGATTAGGATTTTTAATATTTCAGATTATAGAATGTAAATAACATGAAATAAAAAGTAATTGAACACAAGTGACAAAGGATATAAGTGGGAAAAATAATAAAGTTAAAAACCCACTAAAAATCATGTATCTTTACCGAGAATTTAATTTCACCCAACACTCCCACTATTTATATAGATCCACTTGCGATTACACCTTCAAGAAGGAATTAAAACTACCTCATACATCTGCTCATGAGTTTTCCACCATTAACATAATGTATCTATAATTTAGCTCACACATATAGCTCATATGCATATGTCACACTTGATATTTCACATGTGTGTCCCCATATAGTGATCTCTAATGATATAACCTTGTTTTATACAAGGTGGGTGACTTGTTTTGGGTAAATTTTATATTTTACAAACTCCCAACAATAGTAATGGATCCATACTACTTATATTTTAAATAAAATCTATAAAAAAAAACATATGGTCTTTAGTGGGTTTCTAATCAAACAATTTCCCGCTTAATATTTTAAACCCAATAAAGGAATCAATACTTATGTGACATTATTTACAAGGGGCCACATGATTTTGTAAGTATTTATTTCTAACTTTAAAAAATTAGTTGATGTTGGATTATAAGTGAACCTAGATAACCCTACATTATATAGCTCAAGTAAGAAGAAACTTGATCCCCTATAAAATAATGTTTTAAAAGGTATTCAAAAATATTACCAAGTCTGAAATATTTACCTCACTAAGTGAGGACATATCCTTAACTTCACTATCTCTCTATTTCACCATATATTCCTTCGTATGTTTCATCTTCAATATGTGGTACTATACAACATCCATAGTACTTTACAGAACAAAGGTTACTTTTTTATTTTGTATAGGAGGGATATATACCCATTCTCATTGGCTTTATAGAAGTATTAAAATAAAAACAAATAATTTTGACCATGAAGGTATATTACCCTTAGAAGGTTATCACCTCTCCCATATTGAAGTCATTAACTTAGAACTATTTAAGTGTTTAAGTTGAATATTTCATGTATTATTCCTCTATATTTCTTGTATGAGAATGTTTAAAATGGGCATATGTTATTCTCATATATGAATTAGTGATGAAGTATAAAGGTTACATTATTATTTTGTATACAATTGAAAGATTCCCATTCTCATACAGGAAATATAGTGGAAGAATAAAGGTTACATTTTTAATTTGTATAGAATGGGAAAATGTCCATTCTCAGCAAGAAATTTAAAGGAATAATAAAGGTTGAATTTTTAAGGATACAAGAGTAAAATTTATGTTAATAAATAGATATATTTATGTTATGTTAATAAGTTTTACGTATCAAAATAACGAAAAATAAGTTTGACCATTATGGTATATTTCCTTTACAAGGTAAGAACCTCTCCAAAATAGAATAATAATATTTCTATAGGTAGCTAGAATATAAAATAAAAATTAAGAATAATCATGAGTGTTTACATATAAATATATATATCTAAGATTTAGTTTAGAAGAGAGATAAGAAGTTACTTTCCAATTGCGATGAAATGACCTTAGTAACTATTTTATAAGGCATTGGAGTAAATAATATTTACTGGAAATGGAAACAAATTTGACTTGATTGGACCATACAAAGATTATGTAGATGCTTGTAGGCCTTTCATGGATACACATGATAGAATATTATGAATATATACCAATGTCTTGAATGGTCAAAGGATAAAGGATTATGGATACCAATGACTTGAAAAAATTCTATCCAACTACTTGTATTTGATCACATTGATCTTGTGGGAAAAATGTAACCCTTGAGAATGTATTAATATGAAGACAATATGTGAATGGAAGTATCTCTTTTTACTTGAAATTGTCTTACAGTCCTATGTAGATTTATTTACATTGATCTATTATACTACAATTAAATGGATTAATCCTTCAAGATGGAAAGACCTATGTTAATCATTTGTAATTCAAATTTAATATTTAAATAATATTATGTTAATAGTTTGGAAATGAGCTTAAATACTCACATATTTTTAAATTAATGATTTTAGTTTGGGAGTGCTAGTATCATTGTAAGGGAAATATGCCTTAATGGGAAAAATTAGTAATGTGAACACACACACACACACACACACACACACACACACACACACACACACACACACACACACACACATCAACACAACAATTACTCGTGTATTCCGAATAAGTATATCTCTTGTAAAACTAGTATAAATATGTTCAAATATACAAATGAAAATGAAAATGAAAATGAAATTGATTTATGAAAAATATTAACATGGTTTAATTAATTTTATATGTAATTTTACTAACTCGTAAAGTCTATTAGAATGGGAAAGTCCCAAGGCTCACGCTTGATGTAAAATTCAGCAATGTCACTTCCTATACAAATACTATCCAAAACCTTTCTCATAAAATAGTGTGTGATGATCTCTTCATTAGTGGTATGGAGCCTAAATCTAGGAGGAAATTGTGTGTCATATTTGTCCTAGAAGTAACTAAAATTTGTGACCTCTATTTTAAAATTCCTCTCACTCTCCATACGAAAATTCCAATAACAACAACATTGTATTGCTTTAGATTTTGTAGAATATTAATTCACAAAATATATTTAAGAAAAAAATTCAAAGATACCCACTTTCTCTATGGAAAACCTAAATAAGTGGGTTATGGAGGGCTATGGTGTTAACCTATTTTATGGGTGTTAAGAGGGGTGGGATACTAATATGGATTGGTATGTTTATGTAGGTATATCAATACGAATGAATCCACATAATAATAAAAATGGGATAGATATTGCAAGGCATCCTAGCAAGGATTTTAGAAAATAGAGAGTTTAACATGTCTAGAGTAGAAAAATTCATGGCTACCCTAAATATAATAACGCCAATGGAGAGGATGGACATCTACCCTTTGTGATAATATTTAGAATGGATAAATGTGTATTAATCCCTATTCTTCCTCTATATTTCCTCTACATTATTATTAACCTCTATTCTTCCTCTATATTACAAGCATAAGGATATATATCTACCCATTCTAAACATTCTCATACAAGTAATATAAATAATAGTTAATGTAAAAATTTAATACGTCTATAAATTCTATGAGAATGAGCAACGTCCCATTCTATAAAAAATAACAATGTAACCTCTATTCTTCCTCTATGGTTTCTATATGTGAATGTTTATCTTATAACTATATACAAATTAAAAAAGTAAACTCTATTAGTCATCTACATTTTATGTTTGATAATGGGCATATGCCCATTCTATACAAAAAGAATGAAACTCTCTCGCTTCATGTATATTGCTTTTATGCAAGTTGCTTCCTCCCGTGAATGATTTAGTTGTGGGAAATTTTTTCTTGACATTTATTATTACTTGTGTTCAAAATATGGGAATTTTTATAATGGGATGATTAAAATTTTTGGAATATAAAATAATATCCATTGTGATTTTAATAATTAAGGGTAGAACCTAAGTAATGATTTAAAATATCAAATGATGATAACCCTTGAGACAATGGACTCCAAATGATGATTGAATGGATAAAATGATGAGGGTCGTTCATTCCCTCGTCATTATATCATATACCTACCACAAACCATGTATTTGTGGGAAATTTTTGGATGTGTTTAATTATTGGTTCTTCCTCTATATTGCATTTAGGAGTATAATAAGAATGGACATATGTCCATTCTATACCAATTTAAAAGAGTAACCTTTTATTTTTGCTTTGTATTGAATTTATGAGATTAATTACCTCCTATAAACCATATAGTTTTGGGAATTTTCATGTGGTTTATTATTATTGTGGACCAATATTAGGAATTTTTAAAAATGTGATAGTTAAAAGGTATTTACTATTAAAATCATATCTATTATGGTTATTATTAAGAAAGGAAATACCTAAGAAATGGATACAAAAATATAATTATAATTTGGAATAATCATGTTTTTTAATCGAAAGAGACAATAATAAGTGTATCATTAAGGTTTAATATATAACAGTTTGATGGAAATGCAAACCATATTTTCATCTTTTTTTTTCTATTCTCTTTTTGTTATCGTACAATTTTGAATGAGGTTTATTATTATTGGGTAAATATGTTAGGAATTTTTAAAAATGAGATGATTAAAAAAATTGACTATAAAAATCAAATCCATTGGGATTATAATAAACATGGGTAAAACCTAAGTAAATATTTAAAATAACTAATGATAATTTTGAAACATCATGCTTTATTACCTTAAGAGACAATAATAATTTAAGCATTAGGGTGTAATATGTAAGTGTATTTAGAATATAAATATTGAAAATAATCCAATAATGACATGGATTACAAATTATGATTAAACATGACATAATGGTTTCAAAATGATGATAACACTTGAGATAAAATATTCTAGATGATGATTAAACAATACCCGTGATAAGGTGTCGGGTTCATGCCCCC
The DNA here is from genome assembly GCA_018340775.1 of Taxus wallichiana var. yunnanensis. NCBI lineage: Eukaryota > Viridiplantae > Streptophyta > Pinopsida > Cupressales > Taxaceae > Taxus > Taxus wallichiana. The sequence goes on along the minus strand of CM031237.1, from coordinate 554,917,081 downwards.
CATCATTATATTGTTTACCTACCACGAACCATATAGTTGTGGGAAAATTTTTGATGTGGTTTATTATTATTGTGGACCAATGTTGGGCATTTTGTAAAATAGGAATATTGCATGAATTTTTCCTCTATATTTTCTATAGGAAAATGTCAAGAATTGGAAAATTCCAATCATATACAAAGTAAAAAAGTATCCTTTATTCTTATTCTATATTGAAATTAATACTAATGTTAATTACCACCTACAAACCATATAGTTTTGGGAATTTTCATGTGGTTTATTATTATTGCTTACCAATGTTGGGAATTTTGTAAATTAGTCTAAATAAAAGGTATGCACTATTAAAATCATATCCTTCTTTACAAAAATTTGATGACAATAGAAACACTATTATAATTTTTCTCCCTTCCCCCTTTAACGACATGCAACAACAATTCAAAAACAATGCAAACCCTATTTATAGACTTCTTCCAACTACTAAGGTTTCAAATACTCATGATTAAAATAGAAAATTGAAAAGAATCCAATTATAAAATGGATTCTAAATAATGATTAAAATTGATCCAACTGATTCCAAATGATGGGAAAATTAGAGGTTACTTTTTTATTTGCATAGTTTTAAGGTAAGATGAAACATGACTGTTAATGACTTCCTCCAATAGGAATTCCAACTCCCTATAAAGGCATGTAACCATATTTCTCCCAACTACTAGAGTTTACAATACTCATAATTAAAATAAACAATTGACAAGAATCCACTAATAAAAATGATTTCAAATGATGGTTAAACTTGAACCAATGGAGTCCTAATGATGATTACACTAGACATAATGATAAGGGGTCAAGTTTGTATCTACCTCATCATTATACTTGCAATCATGTATTACACCCATATACTAAATATATTATGCATCTATATTAACTATATTCTACATCTATATTTTCCTCTTATATGAGAATGGAAATTTTCCAATTCTCATATTCATTACCACTAGTTTGACTCTATATTAACTATATGAGAATGTCCATCTTACCATTCTATACTAACTATATTCTAAATCTATAATTTCCCTCTATATGAGCTATATGAGAATGGACATTTTCCCATTCTCATATTCATTACCATTATTTTTCCTCTATATTAACTACATGAGAATGTCCATCTTCCCATTCTCATAATCATTACAAATTTATGAAAATAATGATCAATAATATTGGTCATTCAAGTATATTTCCTTTTCAAATTTATTAGATCTTATGAAAAGAACTCGTTTATTTAGATATATTTGAATGTTAAGTTGAATATTTGAATTCCCATACAAGAAACATATAAAAATAATAGAAGTTACATAAATATGATTTTCATAGAATAAGAATCTTCTCATTCCCATATTTTAAGTATATGTAAGAGGAAGCTATATATTAATGCTATAAAAATATAACACTTATTCTTTCTTCATAGTGTCAATATGAGGAAAATTGTAAGCATTATGTATATAATGATATATTGCCATATTGGAGTGTGAAGCTTCTCACTAACTTATCATTTCCAACCCATTAGTTCTTCCTAATGTCTTATAATTAGTAGGTAATTTTTAAGTGATAAAAAATTTCTTTTAACCTATTCTAATCATGGTAAACATTGTTAACATTGTCATATTTCCCGCCACCTCAATTAGAATGGGAATCTACCCATTATAAATATTATCATACAAGAAATATTAAACTTAAATAATAATACATATGTTAAACAATACAAGAATATTCCCATTGTATACGAAAATAAAATGTAGCATCTATTATTTATCTATGTTACTTTTACGAGAATGTTTAAAATGTGCAGATGGCCATTATCATACAATAAATATAAAGGAAGAATACAAGTTGTAAGATACATAAATCACTGATAACAACAAAGTACTAAAAAATAAAATTTAAACCTTCTTCCGTGTGTCTCCTTTGCAAACCTGAAATGGGTAGTGACTTGAATAGGCACTCACTTCTTGAAGTGTAGGTGATTTCTTCAACGCGAGTAAGAGATTTTCTACACCAATGATCGATTCATAAACTTTGCACAAAGGGATATGAAGATGATGGATTTAGGGATGGGAAAAGTAGGCTTATGAACACATTAGGAATAGCTGAAAGTGATGATTTGTGCAGTAAGAATCTAAGAGATCTGACATGATTTTTACTTGTTTTGAAGATGGTGGATCAAGGCTCTATTTATAGCCTAAAATTTGGATTAATTCAAAGGTTTTAGTTAATCATGATTTGAAAAATTAAACAGGATTAAGTGAGTGGGGGACATGAAGAATGGACATGAATTAAAATTTAATATTTAATTCGCAAGTAGGGGGACATGAGTACTATTTAGCATGTGAGGAATATTAATTAGGAATTGAAATTTTTTTATTAATTGACTGATGTAAATTAATTTATCATGATTTTTAATGGAAAATGGAATGGGAAAATTGAATTATTTTGGAGAGGTGTGAAATTTGGGTGTCTACATTTTCCCCTCTTTGGAAGGGTATTATGAAAGTAGTGTCCTTTCAAATAAAGTAGATGAAATGGATGAATATGCCCCAGGTGGTGGGATTTAAGGTTTTGAAGAGATTATTCTTAAGGAAGGTGTTCCTTTAATAAGAAGTTATTAGAGGAAGAAAATAGAAAGCATTCTCTAAGAAATAATTAGAATTTTTTTCTCATGAGAATGGGGGAAGAATTCAATCTACTTTATCTAAACCAAAAGTAGAGAAGTTGTTTATTTGTGAGAATATAAGGTGGTATCTGAATTAATTTTATGGTATTATCCAAGAAAAAACACCATGGGAAGTTTTGATTAGGAGCGGGTATGATGATTCCCACTCTAAAGGGATGACGAGAATGGAAGAGATGACAAAACTCTAAAAAAGAGGAGATATCAATGTTGTGGAGAGGAGGATGAGAATAGGTTGTAAGAGAATGGAACAAATTTAGTTTGTAAATGGGAAATAATTTAATCATAATTGAATGTTAGGTGTGAAGATGTGTTGAAGGATGTAATGAGTGAGAGTGGAAATATAGAAAAAGGGGATGGATAGTAGTAGTGGTTGATTGTGGGTAGCTGTAGAATGAGGAAATGTCATAAGGAATTTAAAAATAGAGGTGAAGGAGACAAGGTTATGGAATAGAGAGGATGGAGACATAAGATGAGAAAAAGGGAATGAAAGAGGTGGAAGAGAATAAGAGAGAAGGATGATAGGGGAAGAAGGGAATGAGGAAGGACAAACAAGAAGAAGATGAGATGAGATGAGAGAATATGAAAGAATAGATGGTGAAATTGTAAAAAGGAAAGAGAGGTGCAAAATGAAGGTAGTGGAATATAAAAGATAACATGAAGAGGTATGTATGAGATAAAGGGAGAGAAATGATGAAAAATGAAGGAGATGAGGAAGATGAATAATTTAAAGAAGACAAAAGAGATGATAGAATGGAGAAAAGAAAGAAACTATAAGAGATCAAGAATATGTGGAGAAGATCATAGAAAGGAAGAGAAAATAGTACAAAATGAATGAAAAGTGTAGAGGTGGTAGAGAAAATAAGGGGAGGGGAGGAGGAAGGTGAAAATCATGTGGGTAGAAGAGATGATAGGGCATATACGGGGAGAATATAGAAGGGAATAAGTAATTTTGGGGAGGACCAAGGTAGAGAATATGGGACAAACTACATGGAGATGCATGTGGAGGATGAAGGAAAAAAAAAAAGACTATATATAGCGAGAAAGAGATAAGGTAACGATGGGGAAGGAAGAAGGAAGAACAAGGGAAAAAGGGGAAGAACATTTAAAGAGAAAGAGAGACCAACATGAAGAGTGGGAAGGAGGAGAGGAAAAGAAAGGAAATGGTGTAAAAGTAATGTAATTGAGAATGGGGATATTTTATGGAGATTGGGTAACATCGGGAATGTAAAGAGAAAAAAGAGGGGAGGAATGACATGGAGTGGAAAAATTGTGGATATACGTGAGATGAGGATAACAATATTATGATAAAATAGGAAAAGGATGTATGGTGATGATAGTAATGATATGGACAAGGGAGAAGGTAAAATGGAGAGGTGGGTAAGAAAGGATGGGGGTGGAGAAATGGGAGGGGAGGAAAGAGAGAATGTGGGATAGAAGAGGAAATTTTGGTGAAGGAAACGTTAGGGGAATACAAAAAAATAATTATTATTGGTGAATGACAAAGGAAAGAGTGGAGAAAACATGGAGAACAACCAATAGAGTGAAAAGGGAAATGGAGAATGATGATGAGTGAATTTTAGGGGCATACAGATAATAATTATTAGTGTGAAATATGAGTGGTAGTACGAGGGATGGAAGATGATGATGAAATAATGTTAGATGGGGGTAAACAATAATGATGGGTGGGAATAGTAGAGGATATGTGGGAGAATTCGAGATGGAGTGGAAAGAGTAAAGAAAGTGTGAGTGATAATTTGTGATAAGATGAAGGCTAAGGGAGGATGTAGAGGATGAGGATGAATGAGATGAGAGTAAAGGAATGTGATGTGGTGTAATGTAATGTATCGATCATGTGAAAATATACTCATGTGACAAAAGAATCTTAATTTTAATATAGAATATAACATGATGCATCATTATATAGAAGATCATGATGACTAAATAGTAATATGCAAGAGAGAATAAACATAGGCCATCAAAAAGATATGATTCCCCTATATAATATGCAATCATATGAGAGAAGTAATGATATATAACAAAATAATATTAGAGGGAACACCAAGATACATAAAATTAAGATGCCCCCTGAAATATATCAAGACACAAGATATAAAATAATAAACTTGTAACTAATAATGCAACACAAGAACTTTCAAACATGTCCCTAATGTGTTCCATAATGATGACTGAGTATATGTGCCCCCAAGTAGGCATACAATGATTGAGAATGGATTGGGTCATCATCCTTGAGAAAGGAAACTATGACATTTATAATTTTCCCCAAGTGAGGATTCATGCAAGGTAGAAATGATGTGGGTGTTAAATTCGTAAAGTGGTTGGAACATTTATTAGGAAAAGAATCCAAAGTTTGAAAATTTTGTTGATTATTGAGTTTTTGATTGATTTGATTTTTTTTGTGAATTTTTATGATTTAGTGATTTTTTGAATGTTTTGTGTATTTTTGAGATTTTTTCTAATGTTTTTTTGGGGTTTTGAGATGTTTTAAATGTTTTTTATATTTTTATATTTTTCTAATTTTTTTTGGATTTTTGATATTTTTCAAATGTTTTTATATATTTTTGACATGGGTAATATACTAGATTATAGACTTCTTATGAGAGGTGATAAGATAGGGTATCATCCGTACGTACAATATTCTTGTGGTAACTCACACTTAAAATAATGTTAATTTTTTTATCCATTGGTAGGATATGATGGTGATGACATGATGAAAATAATTACAACTTCGTTCCTTAATCTACGTAACTAGTAAGATGCGAGGGCTAATTACCAAAATCGAAAAGGATATAAAAATTAAATAGTGAATATAAAGACAAGTGCTAACAATGATCCATTTGGGAAATTGTGACTCAATACCTCTTAAGGTTAGTGAACTAATTTTGAAATGAATTTCACTTTGTATGTTACTTACTAGACTTAGACTACTACATGGCCTCTTGAGTTGTAATATTTAGGTGAAGGGATATTTCTCTCTTCACTTAGGCATCTGAATTACTTCTTTGGGATTTTATACTTGTAATAATTTTTAGATTTATGAGATTTTGCATTTTTGTAGCGACCCCTATGCTTTGCCCCATACCACCAGTAAGAGGCAAGGGTTCATCACCAAAGACAAGACATAGGCAAGTATTAATTTTTTTATCATGTTTTTCTAATTTTTAATTTATGAATGACCCTTTACACTTTTCCTAATTACACTAGTAAAAGGAAAGGGTTCGTTGCCAAAGACAAGATTTAGGCGAGTAGGGAACCTTCCTCCATTCCCTATCTTACACTACTAGTAATAAGTATGGTCTCAACACTACGAGAATGTGAAGGATAAAAGGTGTAACCGTTAATTATTTAAAAGTTATTTGATTTATTGATTTGCATTATAGCACTTTTTTTTTTGGAAGGAACATCTTCCCCAATCTCATCCCCACATAACCAGTAGGATGTGAGGATTCAACAATGAAGACGAGATGGGAAGTCAAATCAACTACGTAAATAAGTTTATAACTTTTTGTGAAAGAGAGAATTGCTTTGGATGAAATATATTATAATCAAGTAAAATTCTAGGTATGACCATGGGTGAAAGAAACAAAAATGGGAGAAATTATAAGAAATAATGTATTCACAAGAATTAATACGATCCATATGAACACTTGTCACATGATGATGAATATGAAGATGTTATTTTTATAATGAGAATATCCGCCAATGGAGGGAAAAGTTTAAAATTATTTAGATATGAGTTAGACAGGATGAATGAACAATTGGTTTCTCCAGAGATAGGAAGAACCTCGGGAATAAAGTTTATTTAGATGGATTTCATTCATTGGTTCATAAGTTCTTGGTTTTTGGAAACATGATGTGAGGGATCTGGAGTTACAAGGGTAGGATGGGTGAGGTCAATGGTATTAATAGAATTTTTTTCAAGGAAAAGGTTTGTTTCCACAAGGTTATCAAAGAGAATATGCGTAGAATATGTTTCATCTTCATAATTGGTATCCTTGTCATTGATCGATACTAATATAGGAGAGACGTTAAATGTTTTGAAATCAAGGAATTGTTTACTAGGATTTTCAATATAAGTGACTGGATCTAAGAAAACTTGTTCATTCTTACCGAGTCCTTTACCCTTCCATCGTATGGTTTTAATTATTCTATGAGCTTTGGTAAATTGAGGGGACTCATGATAGGAAGCAAGTTCATCATTGTATAACCAAGATCTTGAGGAACTTGGAATATGTTCTTCATCAAGATAACCAAAATTCTACTAAACTGACTTACCCATGTTATAAGTGGGAGGGGTTATGATGTGGAAAGCGTTGGGTTTTCCATAATTTTGTGGGGATTTACTAATGTGAAAATAATTCTCAATGTTCTAGAATTAGTACTCACCACAACCTTTATCGATGATTTTGAATGCATGAGTCAAGGAACTAGTAGGTACTTCACATTGTGTAAAAGGAAGTTTAGTGGTTTTAAAATATGGAGAGAATGGGTTATAAGAAGAGGGGGATGGATTAGAGTAAGAATCTTGATTAACCAAAGGAGATTTTATTTTAACAAAAGAAGGATTACTAGAGGACTAAGGTTGATTAGATGAAGAATATGGTTAGTTAGTGGAAGAGAGGGAAGGTTTTTAGATGAATTGAGTCGATGAGAAGAAGATGATTGCTTATAATATGTGTTTTGACTAAAATTTGATGGTTGATTACTAGATGATGGTTGACTAGAAAATGAGCGTTAAGTATTAGTCATGATGATGACTTTTGTATGATTATAGAAATTGTTTTGGAAGAATATCTCGATTGATACACATTTTGTTAGAGAAAGGTATTACATGTGGTGGAGTGTATTTTTCCACTGATGGACAATAGTTTACAATTTTATACCTTCCTTCGAGGAGTGTATAATAATCAAAGGTTATATGTCAACATGCAATGTGAATTCCTTATCCAAGTGGGGAGTTTAATACACTTTGGTGATATGTGGATGGGGAAAATTTCATGGAATGAATCCATGGTCAACTGAGGAGAATGTTGTATGGAACTTCTAATTCTACCATATGACATAACATGTCTAAGGTGATTGGTACAAGCATGAGTGGCAACATGATTATTCCCGTGGACTATATTTCATTATTATCATATCCACGAATGGTTATGATATCATTTTGTAAGTTTTATTTAGTGTAACCAAGACACCATAGTATTTTCATGGAGGAAGTATTTAAAGCTTCTCCATTATCAACTAATACACACTTAATCTTATGATGGGTTGTAAAATCTTCTATGTACAAATATTGATTGTTAACAAAGGTTGGGGTTAGGAAGGTGAGTAGGACTGAATGATAAGATAGGATTTGACATTGAAAGGTTTGTGATCACTACGTGTAATTAATGGGAGTTAATATCATGTGGGACATGGGCTTCATTCAATGCTTGTGTAAGAATATGTTGTAATGTGGGAGAATATTTTAGTAATTCCATGATAGAAATATGTGTTGTAGTTTTTCCAACTGCTTGAAAATGTTGAATGAATTGTGTGAAGACATAGGATGGGAAGTGGAAGTGGTCATGGAAGTAGATGTTGGATGAGGAGGTGGTATGGGATAACTAGAAGATTTCTTTTTGGTAGGGATCCCAACTTTCTTTTTTCTAGTTGTGTTGGGCCCCTAAACTATTGGCCAAGTATAAGAAGGCACGTGGGTGTGCAAGACCTAATTGAAGACGGGCACACAAGGAGAAATCACGCAAGAAAGAGAAAAGGTTATAGGACTTAGCCATATTTGGCGTATCAGATAGAACATGAGAAAAACGTGACCTGACTGTGCATGCATAATGGATAAGGTGTCATCCTGACAGCTCGGTGCCCATGAAAGGAATATTCCTTACAATGCAAGATTCTAGAAGGCCATCATTGCAAAGAGTGGATATCTCAAGCCTGAAGAAGCATGGTCCCATGGAGGACCACCTTGGACACTTTAAAACGGATCTACAACTCCTGTGAAGGCTTGAATATGTTGAAAAAGTCTATAAATATAAGCACCACCATAGGAAAAGATAGAGAGAGAGGAAGAGGTGAAGCCATGCAGGAATACTATGAGAGCTCCATAGGTTGGGCTTAGAGGATTTGTAGGAATATGTGTACTAAGGGGATGGGTTTTGAACATTTTTCTTTGTACTATGAAGGGCCCAAGTCCATTTCTAATGCATGATATTGATCTGCATTACCATATGAATATGTGATTTCTGAGTTATTGTAATATGGTTATCAACGTGCTTAATATGAATATATGTGTGGTTCTATTTCTACTACATGGTTCTATGTTTATTTCATATAAGTGGGTGTAAACCCCTGTGCATTTATTTTCTATTATGGTTCATATCTATGTTCTATAATGCTTTCCTTATATGAATGAATACATTGGTCTAGAAGTCGTTTTGAGCTCTAAGATGAATGTATGGTTCCCTTCCAATATGTTCACTTAAGTTTCTATCATAAATAATGCATTCTCACACAACTCACATAAAGGAGGGACTCGGTGCTGCGCATGCCTCGAGTGAGTGCCCACACCCGTTGGGTGATAGGCCGTGCACATGGGATTTCCTTGTTATTTGAGAAGGGCTTAAAAATGACTACATCTTGGTTCTATTGTCAGGACCTCTTTTCAAAGTTATTGTGAGAAATGGCATACGTTCTTGTCTTTGTGATGTGTGATGATAGAATTCTTGAATTTAGAAAGTGTTGAAATGTGGTTCAAGAGCATAGAGGATGAGTTTTCTCAAAGATTCAACATTGGGCCTGAGTTTAGTACGTGTGGATGGGTAGAAGAGAACCTATGCAATGATTTATATGAGACATTATTTTTCTGCTTCCCAATAGAGCTATATGAATGGATCTCAGCATATGCATCTAGATCAAGTTGGTTCTATAGATCACACGTTTGAATCCAAGATGACTATCTCGAGGTGTAGGATGTAGATTTAATGTGGACACGTGTTAGTGATCCTGGTCAAAGAGGGTGCTAACTAGTTATACTATGGAATACACCATTTTGATGTATTCTTACCCAAAAATCATTGAGTTTGAGTTTCTGAGGGAGCATAGAGGATCATTTTTGCATGTTATTCCTCTGGCTATGAAGATCTTGGTCATTACTTTAAGTTTAGAAGCATTTCCCATGGTTGGCTAAGCTCTCTAAGCACTGGAAAAGGAAGCTAGGGTGGAGGAAAATGGAGGATGTTGTAGCTGAAAAGGAAAGGGAGGAGAGACAAATCAAGTATAACAAAGCTCATGAAAGGGAGATGACTAGACAACACAGGGTAGCAAGTGTTATGAATCTATGGAAATAGATATTGCGGGAAGGGGCTGAAGTTCACGCGGAGAATGTGGAGCCTAAGAAGTCTATGCTACCCCATCTTGGAAAGTGCATAAGAGAATCCCCTTCAACTTCTAGTGATAGTTCATTGCATGGAGAAAGAAGATCCGTTGGCGAGAATATAAACCCACCTAGCGACCGATCCCTGACACTTAGTTTTTCATATCAATGGAAGAGTATTGATAACCCACTTGGTATCGATGGAAGTGACCGATCTCTACCTAAGAGATATAATTTCTCGTTTGGGACTTCTAGGGCTGCACATACCATTCTAATGTTTAGAATAATTTTAGGAAAAGTGCGGATACACAAGCCTTGAGACTCACATTGAGGAGTGGCGTGAGGCACACCATTAGTAGTGGGACCTTATCATAGACCATTGGCATATAGTTCAGTGGAATGTTGAGAACCCTTGGCATGACGACTATAGGACCTGGTGGATCTAGTGGATTTGGTGGGTCAAGAGGAATAGGGCCCGGTGGATCGGTGGATGGTGGACCTAGTGGATCTAGTGGAGGGAGAAACAGAGGAAATACCAAGGAAACCAAGGCTCTAGCTCAGGACAACAAGGACCCCAATCTCCCCTAAGTGTTTTTCAAGATGTATTTACACTTACTAGACTATAGGGGTATTGAAGATGTTGTAGAACATGTGCACAAGTGCTAGTTATTATGGCGCACGAAAGGGATCACTAGCTCAAAGCGGAAGGCTAGCTAGTTTTCAACTACACTATAAGGTTGCACACATAGCTGATATAGGAATTACGAACCCCATCAAATGGTGGTGGATTATACAAAGTGTTGAAAAATTATTTCTTCACGAGTTTCATATTCCAGATTTTGAGCAGAAGAGCATCAACGCTTGAAGGAGATCCAACAAGGAATGGAAGAGAGTGTGCGGGAGTATGATGCATGGTTTAAAAATATCCTATCTAAACTTTCATATGACATCCACCCCTCACAACATGCTCAATGGTTTTGGAGGGTTGATCACTCCATTTAGGAGGGCATTGTCACATAAAATGTTCACTGACCCACACGAGGCTTTAGAGGCTGCCTTACATGCTGAAGCTGTTGGGAGTGTGGATACTAGTGTTAGTCCATTTTTGGAGGCCCAAATCACCGCAATGGCCAAGAAATTGGAGAATCTCTCTGCAAACTCAGCGCATGAGGTTCGTAGTGGGATTTGGTGTATAGACTATGAAGTGGAGGGTCATGCAAAGGATAGTTTCCCTCGGAATTTGGTGCATGCTATGGTAGTAGACTATGAGATATGCCATAGAGATCATGATGCAAGTAGATTCCCTCTACTCCAACGTGTAATCCACAAGAATGTTTCTTTCTACTATAAGATATGCACCTCTACAACCCATGACACTAAGGACTACAGACTGATTGATCAAATTCATGATGTTATTGATATGGGTGTATGCCCAGACTAGCCTTGCTAGTAGTTCTAAGGATGATGAACAATGTTATGAAGGGCACATAGATGGAGGGGCATGTGTAAGAGGTTTTCACAGAGGAGTTCATGGTCATGGTAACCACAACAAAGGAAGAAGTGAGTTCTGTGGGGAACATTTTTATTAGATATGGTAAAAATAGGGATTAGCTCCCAGAGGCATTACGAAAGAAGGAACAAAAAAAAACAAGAAAGAAGGAAACAAAAAAGTCCTAGAAAGGAGTTAAACATGCTTAACTTTTACAATTAAGAACAAGACTTTGTAAAATGTGGGGAAACCAAAGAGAAGGAGAAACAGTCTCCAAAAAGTAGAAGTTCACCAAAATTCTACCAATAGTATGGAACTAAAAGTTAATTTTTTGGGGATCCCCCACTATTACCATCATGTCTATCTTTGTTCACACCACCCTTAGCACCTTTGTCATTAATATCATCCTCTAGCTCATCCTCAGAGCTACTAATGTGCAAGTTAAAATTCCTTCTTTTAGTGCCCTCCTCTATCCCTTCCATCCTATCGTTGAGATTTTTGACTTGGTCCTCCAACTCCAGAAATGTTTTCTTGGACTTCACCTATGTAGTGAAAATTTTCTTGGAAGCATTGATGACATCCATCATTATTTCCCTTTAGCTAGCATTGGTTTCTTCCATCGCATGGAGCATCCCTTCTAAGTCTTGGACCTTCTCGCTCAAATCCTCAAAACCCTTTAAATTACCATCCCGGTCTCTTTTTCTTGAAGTGATCGCTTAACCATGACCATCCTCACCCATTTCTTTACCAAAATCCTCCCCCATAATTTTTCATTTTTGACCTTCATCTTAGTGAGGCCATCAACAAGAGTGAGGTCATCCTCATCCGCATGCTCTTTCGGGGAAGGGAACAAAGCAAGTTTCCCATTTTCAAACATCGGAAGAATGATCCTTTCATGCAGAGGTAACTCCACTTTCTTACGAAGTTTAAAAGAGGAGATACATTGTCTCAAGGATCAATCAAGGTAGGTAGGGTAGTGGAAGGATAATGAAGTTCCAAGTAGTGACCCGGTGAGGTCAAAGAAGTATGTAAAATGTTGAGGCAAGAGAACATTATTCCCTGTGGGGAACATGTTATAATCGTGGATATATAGAGCATTATAAACGTGAGTGTCTAGATCTATTACAATGCTCATGGTGCGGGAAGAAGAAAAAGTATGAATAATTTCTAGAACTCTATGAGCATATGAACTAGTAACACTGGAAAGATAAGGGTGCTGTTATGGTGAGCATCAAAAAGGCTGATTCACAATGGATGCCAAGAGTGGTGCGTGAGTTAGAACTATAACCTATCTTGGTGATAACACGTGCGAAGCCATGTGCGTGCAAGGATATGCAATGACCAAGGACAATAGTTTCTAGAGAGGATGTACTACATAGAAAGTACCCAGACCCTTCCTATAAAAAAAAGTATATCGGGAGACTATGGATGCAATTCGAGTTTACAAGGGGAGATACAGTGTCTCAAGGAGAAATTAAGGTAGGTGGGAAGCGAGAAGGATAACGAGGTTCCAAGGAGTGATCTTGATGAGGTCATAGAAGTATGTAAAATGTTGAGGAAAGAGAACATTATTCCATGTGGGAAACATGTTATAATCATGTATCTATAGAGCATTATAAACGTGAGTGTCCTGATCTATTACAATGCTCATGGTGCGGGAAGAAGCAAAAGTACAAAGAGTGTCTGGAACTCTATGAGCATATGAACTAGCAGCACTAGAAAGATAAGGGTGCTACTATGGTAAGTGTCAAAAATTCCGATTCACAATGGATACCAAGAGTAGTGCATGAGTTAGAACTAGAACATGTACTAGTGATAATGCGTGCAGAGGCCACATGTGCCAAGGAGATGCCAAGACCAAGGACACTAGTTTCTAGATAGGAGGTACTACATGGAAAGTACTCCGGACCCTACCCATTAGAAATAAGTATACCAAGAGACTATGGACGTGATTTGGAGTTTACAAGGGAGATACAGTTTCTCATGGAGAAATTAAGGAAGGTAGGGCAGCGGAAGGATAATGAGGTTCCAAGGAGTGACCAGGATGAGGTATAAGAATTATGTAAAATTTTGATGAAAGATAAAATTATTCCCTTGTTGGGAGAATGGATGAGGAGAAGGTACCATGAGCCGGAGTGGAGCATGAGAGACAAATTTTACATGAAAACCTTTCTCCAAACATCCTTGACTATGACAAAGAGATTACTCTGAATGTGATTATTGTTGGATGGCTTTTGAGCAATATCCTCATTGACACGGGAGCAGAGGTGGATGTTTTTACCTTAGATTCTGGCATCGAGATGGAAATTCCCATGTTGTATCCATCTTCAAATGTGTTATATGTGGAAAAAATACTAAGTAAATTCCCATTTGAGTCCTAAAGGATGTAGTTATCACCATTCAGGGGGCCAAGTTCATTTGAGATTTTGAATTCTTGGTGCTCATCGAGGAAAACAACTTTCCAGCATTGCTTGGGTGCCCATGGTGTTATAAGAATAATGCTGACATAAGGTTTAACAAAGGATATATTAGTTTCAAAAAAAAGGAAGAATGGGTGGTCATCCCTTTGATGGATGGGAATTTGGTGCCCTACACAGAGCCATTAGGAGAAGAAGTCCTTGATAGAATCTATGTGTGCTCCATTAGAGATCTTGAGGTAATTCACCCCACAGAGGGGGTCATCCATTCGAGGAAACTCAGTCTGTGAGTGATACCACTAGTGTGGTGTGTGACAATTGGGCACACAAGACCTATGAGTTAATTAGGTGATAATTAAAAGAATTGGTAATAAGGGTGAAACACGCGTGCTCAGTCAAATGCCTAGGAGGAAAGAAGTTGCCTAGCTACTTAGGAGGAGCATTTCTGAGATTTTCCTATAGGAAATGGAAGCTCAGTGGAGAAATGAGGACAAAAGAAGAAGAATGCTTAGCTATAACCTACTCGGGACTATAATGCATTGGTGGGCTACACATTGGGAGAACCTCTTGGAGTGGTGCGAGGTAAGAATCACACTCTCTGTAAGGTTTTCAAGAAGCAACGCGCCCATGGCTATACAAGACTACCATGGGAAATAAACCACTTCATTTCATATCCAAGCATGTGAGGAAGCCTGGATGGGAAGCATAGAAGCATTACCACCTTTTGTGGGTACACAAGTTATACTCCACCTTGTAAGGGTGCATGCACATGGTACATTCATTCAGAGATGCATCACCAAACGGGTAATTGGCAAGAGTTGGTGGCTGACCTCATTCAAGAATTTGAGTATAGAAGCACCAAACCATCAGTGGATAAGGTGTTACAAACAATCAAGTGCCTTATAGTGGGAGATAGTGCCATGGTTGAGGATAGGCTACTAGAATTACTAGAAAATCCTGATGTGGAGACGTGCCTCTATGAGGAAGAATCAGAGGAAGTACATTTTGAGTGTGCATGTATGGAAAAAGAAAAAGGGAAATTGGTCTATGTCATAGATGGGGAAGAGATGGAGATGTTAGATGTTGATCATTCAGAGGGTACACACGAGGTCATTGACAATGCTGATGAGAAAGCACGCACCTACCATGAGCCCTTGAAGAAAAAGAAGGTTAACATTGGGATGGAGGCTAAACCTAAGGAGGCTATCATCGATGACTATTGGTTGGAAAAGGAAGTTTCAAAGATCATTGATTTGTTGCATAAATTCCAAGATTTGTTCCCTCACGGGTACCATGAACTCAAAGGTGTCCACCATTCCTTGGGATAAATGAAGATCAAGTTAAAAGAAGGTGCATGCCCGATTCAGAGGATACCTTATTAGATGAATCCAAATTTGCTTGTATGTGTTAAGGAAGAGATAGACAAAATGATAGCATCATGTATCATTGAGGTGGTTGAAGAGTCATAATCGATAAGCCCAATGGTCATTAGCATCAAGAAGGACGGGAGGATCAGGATCTGTGTTGACTATAGGGACCTAAATGTAGTATGTGTCATTGATCCTTTCCCTACGTTTACTGAAGAAATATTAGAAGGAATGGCCAGGTGTGAAACCTTCTCCTTCACGTATGGGTTCTCAGGGTACCACTAGGTACAAAATGCAAAGGAAGACCAAAGAAAGAAATTTTTTTCCACTGAATGGGGAAGTTTTACCTACACGGTCATGCCTTTTGGGTTGAAGAATGTGCCTACTATGTTCTCATGCATTATAGTGCAAGCCTTCCAGGACTTCATCCATAAATTTCTTCAGGTCTATTTGGATGATTGGACTATATATGGTCTTGTCAAGGACCATTGTGATAACTTGAGACTAATGTTTGAAAGGTTTCAACAGTTGAGGATATCCCTCAACATTAAGAAGTGTGTCTTTGCTACCCCATTTGGAACCTTATTAGGGCATATCATATGCAAAGAAGGCTTACTAGTAGATCCCACCAAAGTTGCAGTCATTGTGGGTTTGGGGGAGCCTACTAGCCAAAGTGTCATACACGGATTCCTTGGACATACGGGATATTACAGGAAGTTCATTAAGGGGTATGCCAAAATCACCGTGCCCTTAGAAGAATTGTTGAAACATAAAAGTGCCTTTCATTAGGGAGAGGTGCAATAGAAGGAATTTGACACTTTAAAGGAAAGGCTCATAACGACACCCATATTACGTTTCCCTTCTTAGGATAATCCTTTCCATGTGCACATGGATTCCTCAGGGACAACAATGGGGGTAGTACTAGCACAACCTAGTGAAGGAATTGTTGATCATCCCTTGAGCTTTACAAGCAGAAATTAACACCAGCAAAGTAGAATTACACAACTACTGAGTGCGAAGCATTGTCAATGATCTATGCGTTGCATAAGTTTAGGTAGTATCTGCTAGAAACACCCTTCATATTCTACATAGATCACATGACATTAAAATACTTAGTCAACAAACCCATTTTGCAAGGGCACATATGTCATTGGGTCCTCCTATTTCAGGAATTTGAATTTACGGTGGTGGTAAAGCTAGGAAAGAACAATTTAGGGCCTGACCACTTGTCAAGGATTGATTCGGGAGAGGATGCGCAAAGCATTAAGGATACCATGCTAGACACACAACTATTTAGATTATGGCATGTGCCCTCAGACTTGGAAGATATCACAATGTTCTTAAAGATAGGTGTGGCACCAGAAGGGATGAGGGCTATGGAGAGAAAGTAGTTGGCTATACGCGCTGCACCCTACATGCTTATTAGCAAAGATTTATACAAATTAGGCCATGATGAAGTTTTGCGCTGATGCATGCTAGAACATGAGTGCATTGTAATTATGGAAGAAGCACATGGTGGGATTGTAAGGGGACACTATGTAGGAAATGCACCGTGGGAGATTCTTCTCCAGGATTTTGTGGAAATCCTTTTACCAAGATTGTATTGATTTTTTCAAGGTTTGTGACCATTACCAATGCCTTAACAAACCACGGAAAGAGATATGAAATTCCCTTAAGACCAGTAACTAGTGTAGAACCATTTGAGAAATGGGCTATCGAATTTATAGGATCAATCTCTCCAACAATGCAAAGGGCTGGTTCATGGTATATCAACACTTGCACTGATTATTTAACATGGTGGGAAAAGCCAACACCTACAAAGGATTGCACCACAATGATAACTACTAGATTCTTATGGGAAAATATAATCAGTAGATATGGTTTCCTTTAAGTTTAACAAGTGATAGGGGTACACACTTCCTCAATGAAATAGTTAGGATCCTATTGGCAAAATTTATGGTGGCCCATCATAAGACTACCCCATATCACCCTCAAGAAAATGGGACTGCTGAGGCATTTAACAAAATACTAAGTCACACGTTAACTAAGAAATGTGATGTCAGAAGATAGGATTGGGATGATAAGGTATCAGCCATCCTATGGGCTAGGAAAACCTATTAAATCTTGAACAAGGCCACACTGTTTTAATTTTTGTTCTTCACAGAGACTATTTTACCAGTTGAATTCATGTTACCTTCGCTACATATAGCGTGCGCAGGAGGTTTAGCTGATGAGAAAGCATTGGAAGAAAGAATTGATAAATTAATGTAGTTGGATGAAAGGTGATCACTTGCTAGGTGGAGTCAAAAGATAGAAAAAGCAAGACAAAAATCATGGCATGATTGTCATATCAAGAACAAGAAGTTTGAGGTTGGGCAGTTGGTGTTATTGTATGATTCCAAGTATCTGCACCATCCTAGGAAGTTGAAATTCCATTGGTTGGGACCTTACCTCATATCATACATTCTTGATTTAGGCACTTTCCAGTTACAAGTGCTAGATGGGACAAGATTACCAGGTCACTTCAATGGGAGTAGGCTGAAGCCCTACTATAAATAATTCTTCTTGGTGTTTGTAAATAAGGTCGTGTCGCCAGTTAGTTTAGGTTTCCCTTTATGTAATTTCCTTTTCTATGTTTCCCTTTCTCGTCATTTGTTTTGTTGTTTGTTTTATGCCTTGGGCACTAGTAACCACTTTACTTTTTGAAGGTTGTTCATGCATATAAGACTCGCACATCTAATTTAGTGTGGGGTGGAGTGATGCGAAGTATAGGCCTGTAATACGAGTTGAACCGATAGTAGAAGTTGTGGTGAATGGCCCGGTTAAATAACTACAGGTGTGTAAGGATAATAGGCATGTAAAGAAGATATGAATGTAAATGGTTAGTGTCAAGAAAGCCTTGAAGAAACCACATATAGAAAAAAGGAAGAGCACAGGAACAACATGAGGTAGGTGAGGGAAAAAATAGGGAAAAGGATAGAAGAAGTGCCTTCGGTGCTAGGAACACACAGAAGAGGCTTTAGTCAGGTTGGATTTTTGCGTGCCAGAAGGTTATAAAGGGATTGCGCACAAGATATGGTGCATGGGACAAAGTGCTTAAGACTGGATTAGTGGAAAAAGTTGCATTTAAGGTTGAAGTATGGTGGTAGGTGAGAGAGCATTTAATGTTGGGAAAATAGAAAAACTATAAATAAATGGTCGAGCACTTCATTATTTACATTTTTGTAAAATAAAATAAAGTTCTTGTGAACTAGGGCATCCAAAGAAATATCTTTGTGTCAAAGGAATTATTTGAGAGATCTAAAGTGTATAGCTAGGGTAAAATCGTAAACCAAGTAGGAAAGGAGTACACGGGCGTGGAGAAGTTAAGTAAGCAAGCACAAAAATTAGGATTTTTCCACAAAGATCGATCTTGGGGCTGGATAGAGTGGTAGAGTAGAGAAAGGAAAAGATGCTTGAAGTGATAAGCTAACCAAAAGAATGGCACCAAAGAAGAAGAAGGGAAAGGGTAAGGGAAGAAAATGGATACCGTTGAAAGCACAAATGAAGAATGGTACATGGAAATGTAGTACCCAGATGGGGTATTGTTGGGAAAAGAATGGGAATCACACCTAAGAAAGATGACAATGTGTGACTATAATCACCGCACCAGCACAACAAAAGAAAGAAATGGATTTGGAGTTGGTTCGCCCAACCAACAAGAGAATGACATAAGGGATTCCCATTTATAGTGATGAGGTAAAGGTTAAGTTTGAGAAAGTAGGGTGCTACAAATTTATGAACTGTCATACTTCAGAAAACTTGGGTGCCTCTACCCATGGCTAATGGCACGTGTTCACAAAGACCACTATTATTTCATAGGGAACAAGATACACATAACCCCCAGACTAATTTCTAAGTTCATTGGCCTTATCTATGAAGGGGACATCATTGATGATGACTTAAGTGACAAGGAGGCCATCAAGGAAATAGTTACTACATTTGACTATAAGAAAGGATCATAATACTTTGACATCATTGAGATCCAAGACCCCATGATGAGGATGGCCATGCACTTGGTAACCAATCTCAATGATCAAGAGAGATGGACTCAAGTAAACAAGGCATGGCTGAATGTGTGCCAAAAAATATCTAAGGGGACCATCTACAACTTGTTCACTTTCATTGTAGATGAAATCATCAAGCTGATGCACAAGAAGGTGAGTAGATACTAGTTGGAAATGTTATCCTCATAATTATCTTCTCGAAATCATATTTCCCAATGGGATAGAAAGGTTTGTTTGGGAGTACTAAGAGAGGATCCCTCACCCGTGAAGTAGTTCACAAAATATACTTGCGAGACCATGACAGCCACTCACAAGGTGAATCTAGAAAAATGATACAAGTGCATAAGGGATGCATTCGAGGTGGAATGGATGTTTTCAAAGTAGCTACCTATGCTCGTAAAAGGAAAATTACAATTTGTAGGATATCAACACTTCTACATTGGTAGATTTAGGTTAACAAATGAAACAATGAGCCCATGGTGTAAGCTTCCCTTCTCCTTCACCACGCTATATTTCAAAGCGAGGGGTGAACAAAGGTTGTTAGTGAAAATTCACAAAGCACCCCCAAAATGACCTATGGATATGATTTTCTAAGGCAATTTCATTTGGTGTGAATGCACAACATTGAGCTTTCCAAAAGTGTGGGACATTTGCAAATGGGGAAAGCTCTCTATAGAAGGATGGTTCCTCTCCCTAAACTACCGCCACAAGCTATTCCCAATAGGAAAGCTAATCTAATCCTAATCTAGCTTCTAAGGAGATAGAGAGAGAAATAAAACAAGGAAAAATAGAGGCTACACTAAAATGGTGATACACTAGAGAAGGAAAGTGTTGATCCTTTATCAAAACTTCTATGGAACAAAAAGAGGTGAGCAATGGAAGGATGGACAAGTGCATCACGGACCAAAGATAGATTTCACACAAAAAAATCCCCAAAATACATTAACACAAGCTCCAAAACTTGCAATAAACATCAAAACATGCAACAAATACCTACAATGAAGAGAGGCAAGAAGAAAACAACCAAAAATGAGCAAGGATGGACAAATGCATCACAAAACATGTTTTTATTGCTCCAAAAGTTTGTACAAAACATCATTTCATGGGTAAGAGGAAAAAAATGCCATTACAAAGTAGGGGAGGAGGTTTAAACTCCATTTTCAACCCTGGGGAAGAAAAGGAGGGAGAGGCAGAGAAGAATGATGAACAACCCTTTACAAATGAGCCAAATCTAGCTTTTATCGATCAAACATAATGAAAGAAAGGTAAAAAATGTGAGAAAATCGATTTGAAACTCCAACCACTAATAGATCTATTTAATTAGCCTAAAAAGTGATGGGTTTCCATGAAAATCCCCATAATTCATTGTACATTGCTTTGTACAGCAAGAAAGAGGCCCATACTTCATTAATTTTGGTGGTTGGGGTCGTTTTCTACATTTTTTGTATGCCAGAGACATTTTCCATTTTTCTCCCACAAATATCCATCAAAAATCAAAATTTAACCATCCATCATGTTGATAATTTCAACTTATTTCCAATGACACCAAAATTTCAAAAACCGAGCTCGGTTCGAAAGATATGACCCTCTCACGAAGATTTAGGGAAAACTAGTAAAAACAGAGTCAAAATCGGTGTCGGCAGGGTCAAACTTAAATTTTCCCTTTTGGAAAAATTTCCCAAAAATATTCATGCCTCCACCACTCCAAGACATGTGGCATTGCTTGGTTCATTGAGGAGATGTGGCTTTCAAAATAACATTTTGCCCCTTTTCGCAAAATTGGGAAATTTTCCCAAAATTCTCCGTGGCCCCACCGTTCGAGACACATGGCACCTTCTGGTTGCTTGGTGGGGATGCGCCTCAACTTTTCACCTTTGTGCCCTTTTTGGTTTTGGAAAAAAACAAAAATCTTTCCACCGGTCAGACTCCCACTAACATGTGGACACGTGGCGCCATTTTATTACTCGGCGGGGATGTGTCTCTATTTTTTTCCTTTGATACGCTTTGACCAAAAAAGCCAAAAACTTGAAGTCCTTCCACCCCCCACCTCTCTGCCCCGACACATGGCACATCCCGACTAGGCGCAGCCTCAACAATATTTTTTTCTTCTATGGGCTTTCGGGCCAAAATTTTCCCTTGATTTTTTTAGCCAAAAGGCTAAGTGCCAAATTTATTCCCGCGGGCCCGCCTTAAGGGAAAATTTCCCCTCCAAACTCTATCGAGGCATAACTTGAAAAATACAAGGAGTTAGGAGGACTTATTTACCTTTTGGAAAGGGGAAATAATTCTCTATCTAATGAAGTAATACCCAAAAAATTTTGAGTTCCTGACATGTGTAAAAATTTGATTAAGGCACAAAAATGAAGGTAATTAGCCAAAATAAGCGGGGGCTCATTTTGGATAACAATTTGGTGACTCTTAGGGGTCATCTTCACCGCTAGATGAATGATCGGTGGCCTTTGAAGCATTCATTGGGTGTGGAGTCAAGCCAAATAAACTAATTCTGATCTAAACTATGAAAATATGACCTCGAGCCACTTGGAAACCCACTAAAACTTGGAGTTGACCGTACCAAAATGTCACTAAAATGAACTGTGCAAGAGAAACTGAAACAACACTAAATAACTATGTACAAAATTGGAAATCATACATACGCCAAGTGGGATATGCAGAGTGTGCAAAAGCACTTATTCGCTAAAAGAAAACCTACCTACCCTACTCTAACTAGAAGTAAAGGTGGGATAAACAAACCCTCGGCCGGTTGTGCAAAATAGCTTCCTTTCTTCAAAATGGGCAGCCATGTAATTGATTTGGAGCTGATCATGGCTATTAGGATGAGTTGAAAATCAACAATAAGTTGGTCTTCTACCCAAATCAGCAAGGTGTCAACTAAAAACAAATTGAATACCTCTTTTAGTTGCTCTACATTTGGATTATAGAGGTATTACAGCTGATCCTTGGCACTTTACATATCATCCTCATGCTTAGAGGCAAGCATGATTGGTTGTGACTTCTCCTTTGGCTCTAATGAATCCAAATATCTAATTGGGCAAGGTTTGATCCATTTGATATGCCCATAGCTCTGAAATTCAACTCCAAAAATGGATTCTTCTTATAGACCTTCTTGAATGGATGGTGTGGAAGAAATGGTGGAACTCTTCTGTTGTTTTCCTTCCTCTTCTAGTGAAGAACATGGAAGATTAAAATCTTCCAATATTGGCTCAAAATTCTACTATAAAATGCAAGCTGTTGTAATTGAAAGTTATCCTCCATGAAAATAGGTTCTAGTGTTTGTAAGATGGATGATGAAGGAGAAAACAATAGAAACTCAATTGGTTCCTCTCCATCAAAACAGTCTTCCAGATCTGACGGATAAAATGCCTCATTGCTATCCTGCTGCAAATGTTCAACTTCCTCTAAGGTGTTCTCTTGATCTAAAACTTTTTTACCATGGTTATCTTCATCTTCAATCATTGAGTTTGAAAGATAAAAATCTTCATCAGCACTAGAACTTGAGAGAGATGAAGTGGAAGGAAGAACTAAAGGTTCTTCTATAGCCTATTTTGTGTTCAAAGCTCTTGGACCTGCATTTTTCTCCTCCACAACTAGAATGTGCTCCTCTTATTTTGGATTTGGAGCAACTTCTCCTTCCTCTGTTGCTTGAAGACAATCTTGGTCTTGATTGAACTCTTCCTCTCGCATGAAGTTTTCAAATCAAACACTTCAATCTGCTGCTCTAGAGGACAAGTTGGGACTGCAAGATTTTCTTCAAAGCTTTCCTCTTCCATGGCTGATTGTGCAACTTGAATTGGATCAGCATTTCCTTCAAGTAGGGTGCCAACATGGACACTACATTCTGAGAAGATTGATTGCTGATATGCTTCTTCTTTTTGCTCTTCTTCTGCTACAACAAAATCAATCCTAACCATCACTAGTTCTTCAACCTTTACCTCCTTTGAAGGCTTAATCATTAGGGGGATATTTTTTATCCCAAATTTGGCAGCCCAAATCTTCAAATTGTTTGTCATTTTTTTTGGGCTCCTCTTTTTGTCGTCCTTGACTGGCATTCTGATTTTTATCTTCCCAACATGGATTTCGGAATGCAAGAGGAGGGGTGGGTTGTAACTCAATTGGCTTTGTAATTATTTTTGGTGGTGGAGGAGGTAGAAACTCTTGTTTCTTTGGAGGGAATGGATTTTTCGAATGGAAAAGAGTAGAGGAACTGAGGTGGGATGGGAGACTAGGAGATGGAGAAATGGAATCAACATTTGGGGCAGCATATGGGAAACTTGAAGCTTGACACTGCTGAAATGATAAAGCTTGAGAGGATGAAAAAGAAAGACAAGGAGCTATTGAATGACTTACCCATTGACAAGGTTGATTCAGACTTTTCTCATATGCTTCTATCTCCTCAATCCATTATGCAAGTTGGGGCAGCATTTCAACCATGAATTCAAGCTTCTCTGAGGGCTGTAATGTCTTGGAAAAGGGCCTCCCCATGGATAGGGTGCTCTGAAACCAATCTGAAATGCCTTCATTTATGCTTGAGCCCTAGATTGCACCATGTTTTCCTCCATCTTTTGGATCTTCTCCAACAAATCTGCATTTTCTTCTTGACTACCCTCACAATTTGTGTACCCTTGTGCTTGACATGCTTCATAGTAAAACTGACTTTGGCATTGCTCAAGTGGGTATGCATATTGGTTTTGAATTTGATCAAAATGCTGATATGGAGGATTTGAAAAACATGTTGGAGGTGGGAAAGATTACTTCTATTGTAAATGTGAATTCCATGATGGAAATGAAGTCATGATTGCAAAACTTCATGGAATGGAAGAAGATGGTAAGAAGAATGAATGAAATGGATGGAAAATAGGTCTACAACTTAGAGAATGAGTTATTGATCAGTGATCGGATGTGTTTGAAAGTTCCTCTAAAGGCTGAAATTTTCACAAGAGAACACACCAACCTGAAAAAGATGAAGTGGAAGAACTCTTGTCCCACCAGGCATGCCAAAAGCTGTTAGTGCAAATTCATAGCACCCCAAAATGACCTATGTATCTACTTTTCTAAGGAAATTTCATTTGGTGTGAATGCACAACATTGAGCTTTCCCAAAGTTTGGGACCTTTGAAAATGGGGAAAGCTCTCCAAAGAAGGTTGGTTCCTCTCCTAAACTACCTACCATAAGCTATTCTAGTGCGAGACAAGATAATCTAATCCTAATCTAACTTCCAAGGAGATAGAGAGAGAAAGAAAACAAGGAAAAATTGAGCCTAGACTAAAACGGGTATACACTAGAGAAGGAAAGTGTTTATCATTGATCAAAACTACCATGAAACAAGAAGAAGTGAGCAATGGAAGGATGGACAAGTGCATCATAGACCAAAGATAGATTTCACACAAAAAAAAGTCCCAAAACTCCATGAACACAAGCTCCAAAACCTTCAATGAACATCCAAATATGCACAAATACCTGCAATGAAGAGAGGCAAGAAGAAAAAAACCAAAAACGAGCAAGGATGGAAAGATGCATCATAAAACACATTTTTTATTGCTCTAGAAGTTTGTACAAAACATCATTTCATGGGTAAGAGGCAAAAAACTCCATTACAAAGCAAGGGAGGAGGTTCAAACACCATTTTTGACCCTAGGGAAGAAAAGGAGGGAGAGGCAGAGAAGAATGATGAACAACCCTTTATAGATGAGCCAAATCTTGGCTTTTATCGATCAAGCGAGAATGAAAGAAAGGTAAAAAAATGTGGGTAAATCAATTTGAAACTCCAACCCCTGAAAAATCTATTTAATTAGCCTAAAAAGTAATGGATTTTCATGAAAAATCCCATACTTCATTTTACATTTCTTCGCAGAGAAAGAAATAGGGTCATACTTCTTAATTTTTGTGGTTGGGGTCATTTTCTACATTTTTTACATGCCAGAGATGTTTTTCCATTTTTCTCCCATAAATCTCCATCAAAAATTAAAATTGAACCATCCATCGTGTGGAGAATTTCAACAGCTTTCTAATGACACCAAAATCACAAAAACTTGAGATCTGGTTCAAAATATATGGCCCTCTGAATATTTAGGGAAAAACTTGTAAAAATAGAGTCAAAATTGGGGTCGGTGGGGTCAAACTTTAAAATTTTCCCTTTTGGAAAAATTTCCCAAAAAACTTCCTTCCTCCGTTGCTCCAAGACACATGACATCGCCTGGTTTGCTAAGGATATGTAACTTTCAAAATAACATTCTACCCCTTTTTGCAAAATTGGGAATTTTTCCCAAAATTCTCCACGGCCCCCCCTCCAAGACACGTGGCACCTTCTGGTTGCTTGGCAGGGATGCACCTCAACTTTTCACCTTTGTGCCCTTTTTGGTTTTGGCAAAAAACCAAAAATATTTCCACCGGTCTAACTCCCGCCGACATGTAGACAAGTGGTGCCATTTTATTGCTTGGTGGGGATGTGCCTCTATTTTTTGCCTTTGACGCGCTTTGACCAAAAAAATCCATCAAAATTGAAGTCTTTTTGCCCCCGCTCCGCCCTAACACATGGTGCATCTTGACTAGGCACGGGCCTCAAACAATATTTTTTCCTTTGTGGGATTTTGGGCTGAAATTTTCCCTTGAGTGTTTTGGCCAAAAGGCTAAGTGCCAAATTTTTTCCCGTAGGCCCACCAGGGAAAATTTCCCCTCCAAACTTCATCGAGCCATAACTTGTAAAATACAAGGAGTTAGGAGAATGTATTTACCTTTACGGAAAGGGGAAATAATTCTCTATTTGATGAAGTAATATCTAGAAAATTTTGAGTGCTTGACATGTGTAAAAAATTGATTGAGGCAAAAATGAAGGCAATTAGCCAAAATAAGTAGGGTGCTCATTTTGGATAACATAGGTTTAAAGAGGCCAAAAGACTAAGGTTTGACCTTAGTGAAGTAGATCAAGATGACAAAGAGTTGTGCAAAAAGTTGGTTTATGCTAATAAGCACACATACGTGGAGAGATATGTCTCCCACAAGATACAAATGATGAAACTAGTGACTTTTCCAATCATTGGAAGGGCTGTGCAAGAATATACCTTCACATCAGGCCAAAATTTGAGAAGGGTGCGTACTTAGAAAATGATGTAACCATCCCTGAGGACCCCATAGGAAGAAAGAAGCCCATGCCAAAGAAGAGGGAAAGAGAAGAGGTGTAGAAAGCACCAAGTGTTTAGGCTATGCAAGTGGTAAGCGTGCCTAGAGTGAAGCGTTAAGCCCAGTATTTACACATGGAGAAAGAAGTCCCCGGTGAAGGCAAAGACTCCAGAGGAAGAAGTGCTAGAGCACAAAGAACCCTCCACCCAGGAGAAGTCACCAGAGGAAGAGGAAAAGGAAGTAGAGTCTCCTACTAGGAAGAAGTAGAAGGTGACAAAAGGAAATGACTCGGAGGACACAGAGAGCTTGGAGGCCTATAGAGGCAAGAGAGATGATGATGATGAAGATGAACCAAGAGGTGAGGGCCATCCTATCTATGAGGTTCATGAATCAGAGGAGGAAGGAGAGGAAGAAGAAAATGAATACATCTTTTCCATAAGGGAGGATAACAAGGAAGAAGAAGACACTCAAGACAGA
The DNA here is from genome assembly GCA_018340775.1 of Taxus wallichiana var. yunnanensis. Classification (NCBI taxonomy): domain Eukaryota; kingdom Viridiplantae; phylum Streptophyta; class Pinopsida; order Cupressales; family Taxaceae; genus Taxus; species Taxus wallichiana. Next base: position 554,890,039 of record CM031237.1, on the reverse strand, counting down.
GGGGTAAGTGAGGAAGTTATAAAAGAACAAAGGACCCCAAGCCTCACCAAGGAACAAATAAACGAGGCCACAGAGAAGGAAGTAGCCAAAATCATTAAAGACCTAGTGGAACAAGAGATAGAATGTAGCGTGGACCTAGTGATGAAGGAAATAGAGGAGGAAAACATAGAAAAAGAAGACGGTAGCATGGAAGGAGATCTTAGTTTGTCTCGTGAGCTTTCCTAAGGCCATGTGCATAAGAAGAAGAAGCACATAAACATCACAAGTTCATAGGATGGGCTATATTGATTATCCAAATAAGGTGTTATATGTGGGATTTTAAAGAACCATGCTAATAGAGAAACTCTTGGCTATGGCATCATTTGATGAGGAAGGTGCATACCCTCGGACAAGGAAAATGCTTTCTTGGGAATTTGAGTCCCACATCAACGAACCAAAATTCAAATTAAGCCAAGGGGAAATAATGAAGGTACCATAGTCAAAAGGTGACAACCCCTTGGTGAATGCTCAATGTCTATCAAACGAAAAAATATGTAACATGTTGAAAAAATTTTCAATGGAAGTAGAAGCTAGAATATTGGGAGAAACGAAAAAGTGAAGTTCCTTGAAGCAAAGTTGGAAAAGAGGGAAGAGGAGTTAGAGAAGAGAATGAAGGAGTTAAAACACGAGGAACTGATCGGTGCTCTAAGGCCAGAAATAAAAGAAGAGAAATAAAGCGGTGCGCAAAGTCTATAAGAAAGAAGAAATGATCACAGATGTCATTTTCTTGAAACATCTAGATCTAACACCACCTATGCAGAAGTATGGATCCTCCCTGGAGTGTCTAGAGGACATGACTTCCATCATCACAATGGAAAGATAATCCCTAGCCTTAGAGTATGCAAGGGATTTCTTGCCACACAAAGAAAATAAGGACAAGATGAAGGTTGTGGCCATTGTGGCCTAGTAAAAGAAATTCCTTGTGGATGTGAAAGTCGCCACCCAAGTCGTTGAGACCGCCGATGAAAACTGCACCGATAGAGATAGAGTGATGATAATTTTGGTCGTCACCCATGAAGTGGAGCTCAAGCAATTATAGGAGAAACAAAAGGGGAATAGAGTGGAATATGAAAAATTCTAGCCGAGGTTGAGAAAAAGTTAGAGGCTATTGAGACCTTGCGCAGAGCTCAATTAAGAACTGACTAAAGGAGTTGTATCCCTAGATCACTCATAGGATGGACGTGCTTGAGGATTTGGGAAAATAGTTGGAGGGGATTGTGGAAGAAATGAATACCCAAGGAGAAGGGATAATCTTTGAAGAGGTGAGCACCCTAGTTAGCGAACTTTTCACCAAGCACAGAGTGAGGTCGATACCTAGAATAAGTTGGAGGCTGACTTAATGAAAGATTTCCCTCTCCTCTTGCAGAAATAATCAAAGTTCCTCATTCTTTCTTTCTTCCCCAAAATTATTCATTCCTTTATTCTTTCCCAAGCCATTCAAGAATGGTCATTCTTTATTCTTTGAGGAAATTTTCCCATGGGTAGAGAACAAGTGTAGTGGGGGTAATGTTAGGACCCTAAAATATTGGCCAAGTACAAGAAGGTGGGTCAATGCGCAAGGCCTAATTAAAGAAGTGCGCACAAGGAGAAAGCACACAAGAAAGAGAAAAGGTTTTGGGACTTAGCCATATTTGGCATATCAGACAGAAAATAGGAAAAGCATGACCCGACTGCGCATGTGGAATGGATAAGGTGCCATCCTGGCAACTTGGTGCCCATGGAAGGAATATACCTTGCGATGGAAGATTATAGAAGGCCATCATTGCAAAGAGTGGAGAGATCGAGCCTAAAGAAGCATGATCCCATGGAGGACCACCTTGGACACTTGGAAATGGATCTACAACTCTTGCAAAGGCTTGAAGATGTTGAAAAAGGCTATAAATACAAGCACCCACCAGAGGAAAAGATATAGAGAGAGGAAGAGGTGAAGCCATGCAGGAATACTTGTGAGAGCTCCATAGGTTGGGTTTAGAGGATTTGTAGGAATATGTTGTACTAAGGGGATGGGTTTTGAACATTTTTCTTTGTACTATGAAGGGCCCAAGTCCAGTTCTAATGCATGATATTGATCTACATTACCATATGAATCTATGATTTCCTGAGTTATTGTAATATGGTTATCAACATGCTTAATATGAATATATGTGTGGTTCCAGTTCTACTACATGGTTCTATGTTTATTTCATATAAGTGGGTGTAAACCCTTGTGCATTTATTTTTTTATGGTTCATATCTATGTTCTATAATGCTTTCCTTATATGAATGAATACATTGGTCTAGAATCATTCTGAGATCTAAGATGAATGTATGGTTCCCTTCCAATCTGTTCACTTAATTTTCTATCGTAAATAATGCATTCTCACACAACTCGCATAAAGGAGGGACTCGGCGCCCACGCGTGCCTCGAGTGGGTGCCCAACCCCGTTGGGTGATAGGCTGGTGCACATGGAATTTCCTTTTTATTTGAGAAGGCATTAAAAATGACTATAAGTTGTTCTTGCACAACCAGATTTGATTTTGATTGTATCCACTGGATCATGATCATAATTTATAGTTGATATTATTGAGTCATAATCAACATTATTAGACAATTAATCCTTGTCCCTCGTGTGATTTGAATTTTCATTGTGTTTAGGGAAGGGTTTTTTTAAAACATTTAGTTTCTCACTTGGATTTCTAGTGTCAAAGGTATTTTCAACCTCTATATCACCACGTTTAATCAAGTGTTGTACATAATGGTGAAGTTACATGCATTGATATGTATGATGACCCCTAATTTGATGGTATTCATAATATTCATTTTATCTATACCATTTTGGTTTGGTATTTCCTTCTTTGAAGGGTTTTATGATGGGGTATGTGATCATATTGGCACTTTCCAAGTGGTCGAAGACGTTGGATAAGATTTCTCCAAGCGAGGTGAATTGTCTTCACCTAAATTTCCAAGGAGAATCCTCCTTACTAGGAATGACGATTGGTTGTTCTTTGGGTTTATTATTTTGAATATTTCAAACATACCAAGAATTTGTAGTGCCATCAATTTTTACATTTCTATTTTTATTGAAGAATGTAGATTTATCTTTATTTTGAGGATCTCCTAGGGGTTGGTCCCTAAAGGGTTTTTAAATAAATCCCTTAAAAATGAGGGCTCTCTCGATTTGTGTCCATTTTGAAATGAATTCATCACAATTGGTTAAAAATGCATTTGCATGTGAAATGAAAATTCCATGTTGAGGTTTGGAATAAGGATGTAAAATAACTATCTTTCCAATATAGAGAAAGGGAATCTATTTGCGATGCCTCACCATTGTTGTAGAAAGTATGAAAAGTTTTCATTTTTCCTTTTCTTAGTGTCACAAAGGATGAGCATGGTCACATCAGATTCTAAGTTAAAGGAGAAATGTTTCACAAGTTTCTTCTATAAATCTATGAAATTCATGATGGACCATTTTGGAAGATGGAGGAACCAATCTAGAGCCTGTCATCCTAAGATCTTAGGAAAAAATGTAAAATATACACATTGTAGTAAGATACTTATTGTCATTGCATGAAGAATTCCTTTACATGCTCACATGGTTTGCCTTTTCCTTTGTAGTTATCAAAATTGGTAGTTTGAAAGAATGGAGGGAATGATAAACACACCATTTCTTTGTTGATTGGATATAGGAAAAGTTCTTCAAAATTGAATTTTTTCAACTATTTTTATAACCCCTGAATGGTTTCTTTCTTATTTTTCCTTTCTTGTGTGAATGGAGAGTTTTGTGATAGGGTATCAAGGACATCATTAGTAGGTTTCTCTATATTGTTCTCACATGACTTCTCAACTCTAGAAGCTACTTTCGTGAGTTTTTTTTGTCAAATCTTTGATTTTGGCAAATAATATTTCATTTGAGGCATTATTCATGTCATTTGGTTTTTATTATGGTGACTTGATTTGCCATTATTGATGATTTTAGTCAAATTTATGTCCTAAAATCAGGAGGTAGCTTCACTCCCATGGCTAGGATGCAAAGTAGGTAGTCATTTTTGTTCTGTTCTAATATTTTATCTAAATGATCCTATTCTTCTTGATTGATTTTAGGTTACGTAACCTCATCATCATCATTTTCATGATCCATGTGACAAGCCAAAATGTAACTTTGAAGGTGTGTTACTACTATGGTTAGATAGGTATATATATTATTAAGCTTAAAAGAAGCTAAGATATTTGGTCAAATGTGATTTAACATAAGCTAGTATGGATTCATTTTAGATTTGGCTTGAAAAATCTATTAAGTGTTGATAGAAAGAGTAAACTAAAACAAGTTAACTCTATATGAGTTTAATATAGCTCAAAACAAAATATAAGGGATTTTTTTTTCGGAGGAGCTTAAACAAGCTCGGCAGGATTGATGACATAAAGAGTGATCTCAAAAATTCACTCAATATAAGTTTGACATAGCTTAAACGAAGATATTACAAATATTTTATAAACAAGTTAATGATTTGAAATCAATGTAAGGTTTTCATTATCTTATTGATTCAATGTTTTGTTTGATATTGAGGAAGTTGAGAAATTTTTATGGAACACAATTAGGACTTGAAATATAAAAAAAAATTGTATAATCCAAGTTTAATGATAAGTAAAATGATAAAATAACTTATTTATAAGAAAAAAGAAGTCATGTTTATCTTATGTTTTAGCTCAAAAGGTAGATCCACCAGGAAGAATCATTGTTTTGTAGATCATGTGACTAGAAGCATGTTGTGGAATGGGAAAATGTAGGCTCTTATCACTCATATATATCCACCTTCGATATATCCTAGTCCTGATATACCCAAATCTATACAGGATAAAAGTGGTATGGGGAACCCTTAGGATACTAGAAGAGACTCACCAATTCTTACTAACCTACTTTAGAGTGAATCACCACATCCAAGGCAGGCTTTGTGAAAAGGTGGAAGGTGATGGGGGAATGAAAGTGTGTATGGTGTCCTTATTACTCCCCAAAGATTTATAGGGATGATTCCCAAACTTCGTTGTTACATCTATTTAGGCATTAATCACATTATTCCAAATCAATATAACATTACCTATATCTTAGGACCAGAGGCCAAGAATATGCCGAATGATATTTTGAGACGGGTCTCAATTATAATGCAAAATGTGAATGCTAGTGGTGTATGGTGATGAATTCCACATCAGCGGTGTAGCATAAGTCATGATAAAATCCACTTCCGCTACGTGTAAATACAAATGATGATTGGTGATTAACAGTAAGTTTTTGTCCAAATTGAAATAAAATCACTAGTAAAAAATGACAGTACCTTAGTGTAATCATTTTTGGATTTTTAGTAGTTTTGGCAATTATTCTTTGATCGAGGTAATTTTGGGGGAATTATTAATACTTTATTTGTTTTGTTTTGGAAAACATTTTTAGTGATGTGGTCCTACGTAAAACAAATTAATAGTTATCCTACATTAGAAGCATTAGAAAATGATCATGGAAATATTTTATATTCCAGATTTCTGAAGGAATATTAAAAGAGCATACATAGTCACAATAAAAAAATAAATTGTTAGAAATACAAATGAAATATAGCAATGATCAAGATTAAAGGAAACTAAATCTAGTAAAATTTGGTAATTAATTACATTAACTATAATGGAATAATTTTTAGCACAAGATATTAATTTGAGTTTGTAATGTGTCTTTTACTAAGGAGTCTTATAGTTAGTAGTGTTGATGTGGTCTTCGCGTTCTCAATATTACTTGTAACAAGCATGAGAGGAGAGCATACACACAAAGTTTTGTGATTATCTTCCCAAAAAGGAAACATGACAACAACATGTTTACAAAATCCACCAAAAAACGTTAGTCAATTTTAAAAAGTGATTAAGGAAAGATAAAATGGCTAAAAAGACAGAAGGTGGACATAAATGTCCAATAACCCTATATTTATAACTTTCACGATTGACAAAATGTCAGAAAAAGTAAGTGAAAAGGGTCATAATCAAGTATGTGTTTGATTAAATTTATTTAAATAGTGGAGGAAAGTGACCAAAATGTCCAAGAGCCCTACAAGATAAATTAGTAGAATTAGTTCATGTGGTTAGAAATATGCTAAAAAAATAAAGGTCTTAATTTTTTTGAAAAAGGGCCTGTTATCCAAATAACTCTCCTAGTGATTTGGATAACTTGCATATACATTCTAGCCCTAGGTTATTCATTGAAGAGTTAAACATGCTCAAAATCACTTGGCACATTCCCCTAGTCATAGTTTACCTACCCGACCCATTCCTTTTCTCCTTCCACTCCTCCACCTTTGCATTCACCTTCTTCCTAGTCGAGTTTCTTCCCATCCCGTACGCCTCACACCGACTACTAAGTCGTTGGCCCTTCGACGCCATGCCGATTACTTTGTAATACTTTTTCCTTAACCATACATTCTCTACTAACCATTTTGCTTCACCTCCCCACACACATCATGCATACCCTCAGCGCCTTCCTCATTTTTCTCTGTGTGCCCCTCCCTCATACCCTTATGTGCCAGATCATGTTTTTAAATGTTTAAGTGTTTTGCACACAACTTGTCAAAGCATGCCAATAGGGTGCCAAATCCTTGCAACAAATTAGTAAGTGACACGTGGCAAAAACAAGAAATAGTTATACATTTGGCTATCATCTCATCCAATCTATGTGTGCCACATGTTTTGCATACGCCGACTACTCTGGCATCTTCTGAAAGCCATATCTTCTACTATAGAGCTCAGATTGGCACGCACCTAGACTTTTCAGAGAGCTACTAACATCAGCTATAGTGCCAGAAATTCAAAATTTAAATTTTGGTGGATCTGGTAGGTGAGAAATAGTAAAACATATTTCTAAACATTGATGAGTAGATTTGGTTTCTCCAACCACCCAATTTGGTATGATCTACCCTCTTTTGTCTTCAACATGTCAAATAGGCATGGGGAAGCGTATTTCACATATTTCTAGGTAGATTTGTAGACATTAATGCTTCTTATTAGTGGTTGTGTTTCAAATTTAGGTTTTCCCTCCTTTTCCCTTCTTCCTCCATGGATTCATCTATAAATGTAAGAGAAAATCTCATTTGTTATGTTGGACACTATGGATCCTTACGCATTTTGCTAAGGACACCATATTTTTCGTATTTTGAGTTACAGACCTCTATGTATGGCTCTTGCATGTGGATATTGGCCTCTTTCATCATTGTAATAGTTCGTGCATTTTGAAGTAATAGAAGCATCATTTTGTGACTATTCTCTATCCTAACATGTTTGCATTCCTTCTTCTTTCCTTTTCTTTTGTGTTGTGTGTTGGTTGTGCTACTTCAAGTTCCTGCAGTTCCATATTTGGTTGTGTTTCATGAGAATGATTTGGTGAATGTGTATTTCACTATGCTACTCATGCCTAGCCTCCTTTCATGCATTCCCTATCATTATCACTCAGAAAAGATAGTGTTCACCCCTATTTTCTGGTGTTATCACCTTTTAGTGTAGTTTACTTCATGTTATCCTTATTTCCCTGGTCCCTTGGCATTATTAGCTTAGTTTCCCCTTTTAGCACTAGAAGTAGTAGTAGTAGTAGTAGAAATAGATAGAGGAATTGGCCTTCTCTAGAGATCTATCTTAAGATTGTAAGGTCCCACAACTTGGGACAGTTCCATTGTGGTCTCAAACACCTTGGCCCTTTCTAAGATCCGAGACGCGGGTGCATGTTTGAGTAACCAACAGTTTATGGCATGCCTGGTGGGAGCAACATTGAAATCTCAAATTTCATATCTCTAAGTTTTGGTGTGTGAACTTAGTGTTTCATCCTTTGGAGGCTCATTTCAAACACATCTAGCGAATCTCAATATTTTAAGATCTCTGTTTCAGCAGTCCTGAGTGCCTTTCATGAGAAAAGTGCACACAAGAAGAAGTACAATAGCTGAAGATTATTTTTAATACCTCCATCTATCCCTAAGAACATTTTGTTCCGAAGTCCTGTGCATGCATCTCTATCTCTACAGCACTCTGCACCCATTCAACTCCTCAAAACACATAACTAGTGTGCCCTGCAATGGTGCATCAACAACCCCCTCCATTAAGAAACTTTACAAACTTTGATGGAGGGAGTCCCTTACTCCTTGCTATGCAACATGATATGCTGAATGGTGCACTCAAGAGTATTCCTTACTTTACTGGTGAGAATCAAGTCACCCCAAGAGCATATCCATGATGTAGAAAATGCATGTTCACTCTATCTGATCACACATGATGATACAAAATGATTTTTTTTCTTCTTTCAAAGGTAAATCACTTCAATGGTACCGAGGCTTGAGACTTGGATCTATCACCACTTGGGATGAGTTGGGAACAACTCTTTGCAATTACTTTGATGATAAGTTAGATCACCTATCATTGGTGGAGAAATTGAAAACAACAAGGAGGGTGCCCAATGAGTAGATGACTGATTTCAACATCAGATTTCAAAAGACTTGGGACATAATTCCTCTTGTGGTAAGACCTACAACCCAACATGCTTTCCTTTATTATCTGAAGGCACTCAATAGTGATATTTCAGTTATGATCCAATCTATGGGAGGTAGGACTTTACCAGCTGCTTATAGCATTACAGTAAGGGTAGAAAATAGTCTCATTCAGGTGGGAAAGTTGGCTCCTAGACCGCCCATGCCCTGGTTCCTAGAGATGTCACAAGTGCCCCAACCTTCTATGGCCCCTATTCCTATCCCTGAGCAAAGCACGCAACCAGTTGCCTCAACATCCTATTCTCCATCATAGCAAAAGGAAGATGAAGAATTGAAGGCCTTGATCATAAATTTATCAAACAAGGTCATATCATTAGAAAAGTAGCAAGCGTAAGCCTATAGAGGCAATTCCAATCAGGCGCATGGCCAAGGAAATCAGCCTTGGCAGAATCAATATGGAAAAAAAGATACTTAGCCATTTTGAGAATGAAAGATGGCAGCCTAAAGCACATATTCCTTTTAATTTATTACTCCCATGCCTTCTCTCCCATCACCCAGTATGAGCCGAGTGATTGTTCTAGTTCGAAAAACTTGGTATAAGATTCGTAATGGTGCTTCCCTTGCAACTTGCTTCATAGTCAATATAATTGTGCTAATGCTACGTGCATCCAAGCCTTCATGATCCAGAATGCTTCATCCTATGAGACCTCAACAAGCGCCCATGAAGTAGATAATCAGATAGACCAGAAGTTCCTCCTGGAGTCCAATTTGATGTTCTTTGGTGTAGAGGACTTATGTGTAATCAAAAATACTGTAAAGATACAAATAGACCGCACACCCAATTCGTGGAGAACACAAGATAAAAGAAAAGAATGTTACAGTCAGGCGCACAAGTTACAACCCTAGAAATGTAAGAAGATCCTTAGAGGAATAAATAAACAAATAAGACATCATGTAATAAAGAACTCAAATCCCTATGTAGGAGGCCCCTCGTAAAGCTCCATCTGAAATAGCATGTGCCCCTCATTTGGTAGGCCAAGCCTCTGCCCCAGCTAAAATTTAGGCTTCGTGCCTAAATAGTCAAGAAGGGATGTTGTTCCCCAAATAAAAAGATGGGGGCTTAGTTCAACATTTTTGACTAGATGAAGAGAACAAACATAAATGTCACAATGTGGGATGCCCTGACCATTCCATCTTAGCGGGATCTGTTGCATGAAGCTCTGGCACAACTCCCGTGTGCTAACCTGAGTTATGCAGAAGCCACACACTTCTATCAAAATCTTCCAAGAAGAGGAGAAACAAGTAAGTAAAGTTGTTAAAACCCCACCCTTCTATATGTCCTTGATTATAGGTAAACACCTAGTGCATAACTGCATGATTGACTCAGGCGCTAGTACTTCTATTATGCCTAAGAAGATAGTTGATGTCTTAGGTTTGAAATATAGCCCTTTGTCTAAAGGAGTCCTACAACTTGATGGATCAATTGTAACCACCTTAGGAGTCATCAAGGATCTTGAGTTAACCCTCCATGCATGTCTAAGCCTAATAATTACTCAAGATGTGTCAATTATTGACCTACCTCCTTTGTTTTTCCTATGTTTATCAGGATAATTTACTCCTAAAGTGGGTGGTTACTTGTCTTCTAATTGGTCTCATATGTTACTAAAAACAAGGTATGGTACCTAGTTTACCATACAAGATGAGCCTATATTTTTTTATCATGTAGAGCCATATGTCCCATCCCCTCTCCAAGCCAATTGTCTTATCCAAGAAGAACACGTTTCAGTTCCTGAAGAGCAGTGTCTTCCACACTCTATTATAGACCTAGTTCTTGATGAATGGGTGGAAAGGCATCACAAATTTTATCTTTATGCTAAAGAACTGGAATCCTATGAAACTGGGCTTGGTACTTATTACATTCTAGAAGAAGACACTACGCTTCCGCGTGTGCTCATGAGAGACAAAGTTCAAACTAGTCTATGGAAGTTATACTTTGATGGATCTAGAAGCATAAATGACACAGGAGTAGGAGTGGTTCTCATTTCCCTAAGGATGAGAAATTATTCTTTGCACATAGGCTATAGTTTGCATGTTCTAACAATGTGGCAGAATATGAAGCACTGGTGCATGGCTTGCTCATTGCTTTGAAAAGAAGAAAATTAAAGCGCTGCAGATCTTTGGGGACACATAATTGATCATCCACCAGGTCACCAAAAATTCCAGACAAAGAATAAGCTTCTTAAAGCTTATAAATATAGATTTTGGGACCTACTTGAGAGCTTTGATGCCCTTAATCTGCAAGTAGTCCCATGTAGAATGAACAAAGAAGCTGACCAAATGGCTGCACTCGGTTCACAATTTTCTCCTGCTAAGGAATTTGTCAAAGGAAACACTCAGCACATTAATATGGTAATTAGACCATCCATTCTAGATAATAACACCAGCTGACAAGTGTTTCGATAGTGATGTGTAGACCATCCAGTTTATCCAGAATAAAGCTAAATTTTCATCAAGTATGCAAGTTGACTTGCATGACAGCTATGGTGACCAAGTAATATAGTTAAAGACATATAAGTTGCCTAAAGGGCTGGTCACCTTAGAGAAAATTTTCAGCCCTGATGATGAGTTCAAGGGTGAAGAATGATACATGCGCGTCACATAAGAAGATTGCTCCCACATTACTATTGCTCACAGAAAAGAGTTGTTGCTCAAAGAAACTTATGCGCATGAAGAAAAATAGGCCTTCATCTCTCTCTGTCAAAAATATAGTGATATTTTCTCATGGGAGTATGAGGACCTCAAAGGTTTTTATCTAAGTGTTTCTCAACATTCCATTGACCTTGATCCTAGTGTAAAGCCCATCGACGTAAGTAATGGCTAGTTAATTGAAAGATAGAGCCCCTCATGAGAAAGAAGTTATCCAAACTCATTAAGGAAAAAATTATCTTTCCCATAAAATATTCTACCTGGGTCGTAAATCTTGTTCTAGTGTAAGAAAAATGGTGAAATCAGACTTTGTGTTGATTTTAGAGATTTGAATAAGGCATCTCTAAAGGATCATTATCCTTTTCCTTCAATGGAGAAAATTCTACAGACCATAGCTAGTACGTAGACATTCTCCATGCTAGATGGGTATTTAGGTTTCAACCAGATCCTAGTCAAGGAAGAGGATCAATTCAAAACAACATTTACAACAAATGGGGAACATATGCATATCAGAAAATGCCCTTTGGTATATCAAATGTGGGCGTAACATTTCAATGTGCCATGGATATTGCCTTCAAAGGTTACATCAATGAGTTCATCTTGGTCTACCTTAATGATATAATTGTCTTCTCAAAGTAGAGTGCAAATCACATGACACACCTGGAAAAGGTATTTGAGATATGTAGATAATTTGGGGTATCTCTTAACCCTAAGAAGTGTAATTTTGTGGTGGCTCAGGGAAAGCTCTTGGGCCATGTGGTTTCGAAAGATGGCATCACGATTGATCTTGAGTGTGTTTCAGCCATCCTATCCCTTTCCTCGCTTTGGTGTACATAAAAGGGCCTTACATTCCTTCCTTGGCAAGATTAAATTTTTAGGCATTTTATCCCTAACTTTATGGGACTAGTTTGGCCCATCACCCTTATGCTCAAGAAGGACATAGCCTTCAAATGGATAGTAAGGAAGAGAAAGCTTCAACAAGATCAAGAAGAAGATCACTTATGTGCCAACACTTATCAATCTAGATTACTCAAAGGATTTCATCCTTTATTCTTATGGCATGATGCAAGTGTTGTTGTTGTCCTGACACAAGGAAATGAACAAGGACTAGAATAGCGGTGGCCTTCCTTCTTCAGCCAGACGTTGAAGTATTATGAACTGAAATATAGTCACATGGAGAAGGTGTCTTTACCATCATGCATGCACTCAATAAATTCAAGAGCATCCTCACCAAAATCATATCAAGGTGTTAGTCTCCCACACATCTGCTCAAAGAATTCATCATGGGAGAAGAAATCAGTGATAAGAGAGATCGATGAGTGACCAAAATCATGGAATATGATGACTATGAAGGCCACAAAGTTAGTAAGAGGAAACACACTCTGTAAGTAGATTTCTGAGGATGTGTAGAGTGAACCGAGGCTTCATTATTTCTAGATGAAGACCTTCCATGTGTAGAACTTGAACATAATATAGACCCTGGTGCACATGACTAGATGAAGGACATGATCACATTCCTTTCCAAGGGTGCATACCCTCCGGTTTAAATAAAGCAAAGAGAAGACATATGAGGTTACAATATGTCCCTTATGTGTTGATTGATGGAATTATCTTCAAAAGGAATCTTGATGGTGTGTTTTTAAGATGTATCAATGACACGCAAAATGAAAAAGTGTTAGCATAATTTCATGATGGATTCTTTGGTGGACACTTCTCTGCTAAGACTACAGCCATGAAGATCATAATGACAAGTATTTTTTAGCCTACCTTGTTTGCAGATGCACATAAGTGGGTCAAAAAATGTAAGGAATGCACTTTCTTTGCAGGAAAGAAAAGATTAGCAGCGCTTCCCCTCTGACCAATCCAAGTAGATCAAACCTTTGCGTAATGGGGTATCGACTTCATAGGCATGATTAATCCACCTTCAAGCACTGGACATAAATGGGTGCTGATAGCTATAGATTACTTCACTAGATGGACAGAAGCTATCCTGCTTAAGGAATCAACTAAGGCATTCATCCTTGACTATCTCGAGGGTTTAGTCACAAGGTTTGCATTCCTCAAACCATTATCTTTTATAATAAAAGGGCCTTCCTTGGTGCTAAAATCACTAATTGGGCTCTAAGTCTAGGCATTTACCTAAAAACTCTTCCAACTATTACCCTCAAGGAAACGGTCTGAAAGAATCAACAAACAAGAACCTGATCAAAATCATGAAGCACATAATGAACATCAGCCAAAGACAGTGGCATACAAAGGTCTTACACGCACTCTGGGCAGATAGAATCACAATAAAAAAGGTAATAGGAAATTCACCTTACAAGCTTGTCTATGGTAAGGAGGATTCCCTTCCTTTGACATTAGAACTAAATTCACTAACGCTTTCCTAGCAGCTGAAATTTGAAGGCGCGGACCAAAGAGAAATTAGAATGGCTGAGCTGGTTCATCTTGAAGAACTCAGAAACTCTACCATGATCAAGCTAAAATAACATCAACAAGCATCAAAGAAATGGTTTGTGTAAAGGCTAGGCCTTAAGATTTAAAAGTTGGGGACTTGGTTCTAAAATAGGATGCTAATAGAGCCAAGCCAAGGCACCATTCAAATTTTGATGCACTTTGAGTTGCCCATACATCACCGAAGTTTTGCAAAGAAGCTAACTCTTTCAAGTTAACTCATTCAGATGGAAGTGCGTTGTAAATCATAGTAAACGGGATCTATCTAAAACCCTTCAATTAGGTTTCCTACATCATGTTGTATATATTAGAGTAGTTTCAATTCCTCAAAGTGTGCTATGCACACATTGTTTGTTTAGACACATTTCTTTCCTCTTGCGTGCTTCCTGTGCACTCTCTTTTGTTACTTCCAGCTTGCAGAGATTCTCTTAGTAGTTGTGAGATTCATAACAGAGTGCAGAAAAGATTCTCAAGTGATTACAAGGGAATTTTCATGATTGAACAAGTAGAATCCATGCCTAATGGATGCTTCAGGATACTGATATCTTTCATATAGCAGACAAATGGCCCCGAAAGTTTCTAAAACTATTATCCAAATAACTCTCTTAGCAATTTGATAACTTTCATATACATTCTAGCCCTAGGTTATTCATTGAAGAATTATGCACACTCAAAATCACTTGGCATATTCCCTTGGTCATAATTTACCTATGCACCCCTATCCTTTTCTCCTTCCACTCCTCCCTTACACCCACCTTTCGCGCATTCACCTTCTTCCTAGTCAGCTTCTTCTCATCCCGTGTGCCTTGTACTTACTACTAAGTCCTTGGCCCTTCACGCATTGCACCCATTACTTTGTAATAGTTATGCCTTAACCATACGTTCTCTCTGCTCACCAATTTTCTTCATCTCCCAAAAACATCACGCACACCCCTCTCGCACCTTCCTCTATTTTCTCCACATGCCCTTCCCTTATACCCTTCTGTGTTTGATCATATTTTGACATGCTTAAGTTTTTTGTGTGCAACTGTCAAATTGTGCCAACATGGCACCAAATCATTGCAAAATATCAGTAAGTGAAATGTGGTAGAAATGAAAAATAGTTATACATTTGGCCATCATCTCAGCCAATCTGCACGTGCCATGTGTTTTTCATACACCGACGACTCTAACATATTTTACAACTATATCTTCTACTACGAGCTCGAGTTAGTGCGTGCTGGACTTGTTAGAGAGCTTCGACATCACCTGTAGTTTCAAAAATTCAAAATTCAAATTTTGGTGGATCTAGTAGGTGAGAAATAGGAAAATGTCTTTCTAAACATTGATGAGCAGATCTAGTTGCTCCAACCACCCAATTTGGTATGATCCACCCTCTTTTTCTTCAACACGTCAAATAGGCATGGGGAAGCATATTTCACAGATTTCTAGGTAGATTTGCAGACATTAATGCTTCTCATTAGTTTTTTTGTTTCAAATTTGGGTTTTTCCTCCTTTTCCCTTCTTCCTCCATAGATTCATCTATAAATGTAATAAAATCTCATTTTTTTATGTTAGACACTGGATCCTTACGTATTTTGCTAAGGGCACCATATTTTCTCGTATTTTGAGTTACTGCACTCTATGTATCACTCTTGCATGTGGATATCGGCATCCTACATCATCAGAATAGTTATATGCATTTTAGAAGTAATAGAAGCATCATTTTATGAAATTCTCTCATCCTAATGTGTTTGCATTCCTTCTTCTTGTATTTTATTTTGCGTTGTGTGTTTTTGTGCTACTTACTTCAGTCCCCTGCAGTTCCATATTTTGTTGTGTTCCATGAGAACAATTTGGTGAATGCGTATTTTGGTGTGCTACTCATGCCTAGCTTGATTTCATGCATTCCATATCATTCTTGCTTAGAAATGAGATAGTGTTCACCCCTCTTTTCTAGTGCTATCACATGCTGGTGTAGTTTAATTCATGATATTCTTCTTTCCTTTGTCATTAGCATTCTTATCTTAGTTTCCTTTTCAGCACTAGGAGTAGTAGTAGCAAGTAGAAATAGATAGAGGAACTAGCCTTCTCCAGAGATCTGTCCCAAGCTTTCAAGGTTCCACAACTTGGGGACAATTCCATTGTGGTCTCAAACACCTCGGCCCTTTCCGAGATCCGAGGCACGAGTGCACATTTGAGCAACCAACAAGGCCTAACTAGAGAAGTAATAAAAATACTTGAGCTAATTAAGTAATAAAATTTGGTTGTGAAAAAGACCTAATGAGTTTTAGACTAATTTTTTCAAAATTATTTTGTATTAATTAAGAAAATTAAGTAATGGTTAAACTTAAAAACTACCGAGATCTAATGTAAAAGAAGAAATATTAAAAAGGCCAAACCATAGGGGTAAATTAATACAAATTAAAATAATAGTAAAATGTATCTAAGTTAGTGAGGTTAGATGACCTAAATAAAGTCAAGAAATGACGAACAAACCCTAAGAAAAGTGATCAACAAAGTAATTTTTTTGTTGGTGTTTGGTGATAAAAATCGTAAGAAAATTATTAAGGAATTTAGTTATATAAACTAATGATTTAACTAAATTAATCCTATGAACTTAGATTAAGAAGAAACTAAATGAAAATTGACCTAAGTTTAATCTTAAACAAATATTTTAAATTAAATATGAAAGCCTAAAAATGAAAAACCTAAACTTAAAATGAATGAATTTAGTGAACTAAACTAATTATTTAATGAAATTAAATCCACTACAAAAATACAAAGTTTTATACAAAAATACAAAACCTTATGAAGCTAAATGCTAAGGTTAATTTAAATAACTTAAATAATAGTTAACCTTAGATTGATTTGAAAGGGTATTCGAATGGTTAATGCTTAAAAAACCAAACCTAAACCTTATAAATATGAATGGGCTTAGGTGTTGGATTAGGTTTGAAGCGTTCATTGTTTACACGTGAGCACCACATATTTGTGTCGTGGGGACTATGAGAAGATTGGGCCAAGGGAGGGTTTTCAAAGAATGGTGGTGAGCAAGGTGAGGGATAGTGTAGCCATATGGCTTAGCATGTTTCCATGTGGCCAAGTGGCCGAGGGCATGAATGCAAGGTTTTGTGTATTGATAGATCTACAAGGTGGTCTTACAGGGGACTCGGTGATGGGGTATGGAGTGTGGAGGGAAAAATATGGGCTTAGATGTTGGGGAAAGTAGGGGCATCACATGGGGATAGGTAGATCTATGTTTAGGTGGGTTTATGGGGGATAGCTTAGTGATTGAGTCGGCGAGTTGGGGAAGGGGTCATGGGGCTTAGGGTAGGTCTAGGTTGAGATGTAGGGGTGTGAGTTAAATAGGATAGAGTGTGAGGAAATGTATCTCGGTGAGAAAATAACCACGATGAGAGGTAGGGTAGCTTAGGATACTCAAAAAAATTGAATTTTTTATTTTCATATTTAAAAAAAAATTGTGCAGTTTATAAGGAAAAAGAAATGGGATATCCCAAAAATAACAAAATTTTCTTAACCATAAAGTACAAAAAATTTCCCCAATATTATCACTTACTACTAAATCTAATCGCCACTAAATATCACACTAAAATTAGTGAAAAATTACTATTTTTTTGTTCTTATAAATATAATATAAAATAGATTTACACTACTAAAAATACCTATAATCAAGCATTAGACTAAAAGTAAGAATTTTTGTTTGAATTTAATAACCGATTATTTTCAAACAACTATGAAGAAAATATTTAATTTTTATTTTTAGATGTTCTCATAATACCTACATTATTACGTAAACATTAATACAACAAAACAAAATATTGTTATGAGTTGTAAGTATTTAATTCTCATTTTGGATACTCCCAACACATGCATGATACAAAATAAAGTGATGAAAGAAAAAAGAACAAACCAAATAGAAATATTAGACACACAAAAACACATTTAATGCAAGTTTTAATGAATGTTGAAAATCTACACGAAAGGTATAATAAGATGTGAAACAAAAAAGGAATAATGAATGAATGGTTCTCATCATGGAGGTTCATGATGGGATAGGCATTGCATCCATTGTTACTTTAACATACACAGACACCACAAGACACCATAGAGAAAAATAACTTCCCACAATGTAGATGTTAGCTATAGGATGCCATAAGGTATAGAAAATGAAACGATAATAGCATATAATAATACGCATGACATGGATAAAATTACTGATCATGAAATGAAAGGTAACATTGTGGTGGTAAATCCGTAATGTAAGCTACATAAAACACCGCTAACAAGAAAATACTCAAGCTAAAATTTATACTTTATTTTGTGTGCCTCTTTCCAAAACCTCATAATGGGTAGTGACTTGGATCAAACCAAATTTCTTAAAGTGTAGGTTCTTTCTTCAACGTGAGTAAGAGCTTCTCTACATCGATGATCGATACACACAATTTTCACAAAGGCATGTGAGGATGATGGATTTATGGACTGGAAAAGTAGGATTATGAAAACATTAGGAATATATGGAAGGGATGATTTGTGAAATAAGAATGTAAGAACTCTACCAATATTTTTTCTTGTTTTGAAGAAGGGGGAAAAGGCTCTATTTATAGCCTGAAAGTTTGATAAACTCAAAGGTTTTGGTTAATCATTATTTTAAAAGTACGAAAGATTAAGTGAGAGGGGGACATGAAGAATTGGAAGGAATTAAACTTGAATATTTAATTCAAAAGTGGGGGACATGGAGAATATTTGGAATGTGAGGAAGATTAATTAGGAATTGACAAGTTTTTATTAATTAAATGGATGTTAATTAATTTCTCATGGGTTTTTATGGGAAATGGAATGGGAAAATTGATTGATTTTGGAGATGTGTGAAATTGGAGTGTCTACACATGCAATATTCAACCTCTATTTTAATTGTATGAGAATCGTTAGATTTCAATTATAAACATATTCATACAAGCAATACATGTAGTATTGTCATTAAACATTAGAACATATGTAAAACAATAAAAACAACTACCCATAGTATATTAAAAAATATAACATATATTCTTCCTCTATGTTTCCTTTACAATAATGTAAAGAATTATAATTTTTTATTCTCATATAATGATGGTTAAAATCGATGTTTTGAATTTGAGTGAGTGGGAAACTGATGGTAGGGAAATCCCACCGAGACCGGTGGATTAGCTACAACTATCAAGAAGGGGAGATCCAGGGTCAGGATGAATCCTTGATAAGGGACCGAAATAATATTGTGGACTCTTGGATGAACAGAGTAAAAATGGAAATGGCTCAAATAACCAAAAACATTTCCTCCAGGTGGTCAAGGAAGCATTTTGGAATCCCGTATTCCCTTTAAAAGCACTACAACAAATCTCAACAAATATTTGGTGGGGAAAATTGTTGGAGGGAGACCAAATATCGATGTTGTTAGAAGGTGGGACAATCTGAAGTGGAAACCAAAAGGACACCTGGAGGTAAGTTCTCTATCAAACAATTTCTTCCTTTTTAAATTCATTATTCAAGAAGATATGTAGAAGGTTTTGGAAGAAGGACCTTGGTTCTGGGGAAAATCTGGATGGTATCTCAGGAAATGGGAACCAACTTTCAACCTAGAAAAAGAAAATCTGAATCAGTTCCCTGTGTGGATTCATCTTCCTAATCTACCATTGGAATTTTGGCATGAAGATATTTTCAAAGGAATAGAAAATTCTTTGGGTTCTATGGTTATAATAGACAATGCAACCTTGCATATGACTAGACTAGTTTGTGCAAGATTTTGCATCTATACAATTACTGATAGGGATATCCCTAAAAGCATCAAGCTCAAATATAGCCTAGGGATATGGGAGCAGAAGATAGAAATGGAGAGTTACCCAATGAAATGTACCAAATGCAATGGTTGGGGTCACTCGACTCAGAACTGTAATTTCAAGATCTCCAAGAGGTACATCGTAGTGATGGGGAATGAAGGGAAAGAAGAGAAAGGAAAAGGAATCATGCAAAGTGCAACAGATCATAGGAAATATTTTTTGAATAACCATACTGAAGGATTCAATCCCTTGAGAATCCAAGAAAAAGAGATGTCTAAGAGAACCCCAACTAAAATCCTAGAAACAAATGAGGAGGGATTTACCCTGGTGGTTAATAGAAGGAGATCCAAAAATCAGTCATGGTCTGAATCAAAGGTAAGGGAAAAAATGAAGGATCAATCAGCCAAGGATTCCCAAAGGACCGAAAGATGGAGCTATTTTCTTCAAATAAAGAGAAAGGGAGAAAATCTAGTGGTCAGGTAAATTCTCTATTGCAAAAATCCAAGGAGGATATGTTGTTGATTGCCACCACCCTAGAGGAAAAGGTGAAGGACCAGACCTTAGTTCAGAAGGAACAGGAGATGAATGAAATTTTGGATAGTCCAAAGGGAGAAAGGATGACAGTTGGATATTTTATTAATCTATCCATGAATGAAATAATGAATGGTCATTTCTCTATTAATCAAGAGATGGAAAGCAAAGAAGAGGAGCTAACTCCTGGAAAGAAGGGGGCTCCTTAGAAAGAACTCCTTCAGGGAAGAGAAAAGGAAATCATACTACTAAAAAGGAGATTCCTTAATGTCCCCTCGGGAAAAGGAGAATTTCTGGAAGGAGATAATCCTATTAATGTGGAAAGTTCCACCAGTAAACAAGGCATGCCTAACAAATTTGAATTAAGGAAAAATATACCCAGAAGGAAATAGATTAAGGAAAAACTATGTTTAGACCAAAAGGTGTTTAAAAAAACAAACCCAATCTTAGAAAATGAACTGCATTTCATGGAATGGAAGAGGGATCAATAGCCCGTGAAGTGGAGGGTTCTTAAAGACTTGATTGAAGGACAAAAAAATTGATGTGATGGCTTTGCAAGAAACTAAAATGAAAGAAGACATTTTCCTAAATTCTTGTAAATCCTTCTGGAATAACTCAAAATATTTTGTTGTTAGTTCCAAAGGGGCCTTTGGAGGGTTAGCTATGGTCTAGAATCCAAAACTTTATGAGGGCACTGATGGTGAAAAGAGACCACCATATGGTTGTTATGATGAGAAATATGAATTTGGATCTTATCCAACATCTATGCTCCTACTCATTACAAAGAAAGGAAAAAATTATGGAAACATCTTCAAACTTTCAAATACCACATCACTGGAACTGAGTGGATAGTGATGGGTGATTTTAATACCCCTTTGTCTCTGGGGAAAAAAAAGGTGGTTCAAGGAGTTTACCACTGGTATGGAGGATTTTAATGACTTCATCTCTAATTCTCACCTCCATGACATTGATCTTAAAGGAAGTAAATATACCTGGTCCAATAGAAGAGCTGGTGTTCATCATATTCAAGTGAGATTGGACCATGTCTTGGTTTCAGAAGAATGGTTAAGCCAAGATATTACTCTTTTCTCTCTTCCCAGGATAGGGTTGGATCATAACCCGATTCTGTTGATGATAAAGAATCCCTCTAGAAGAAGAAATCCTTTTCATTTTGAGAAGATGTGGCTCCATAGTGAATATCTGAAAGATCTTATCAAAAATGGTGGAAGTTGAAGGTGCAAGGAACTACGATGTTTAGACTTACTAAAAAACTTCAGAATGTCAAAATGAATCTCAAAATATGGAACAAGAAAATATTTGGAAATATTTTTTAAGAAAATGGCTATCAAATATGACCTGCTAAATGTCCAAAGGAAAATTAAAGGGGGGGATAGTGACCTGGATTAGAAGACTATGAAAAGGAAAGATATCTTCTTTGGAATACCACAACATCCTTGGTAAAGAGGAAATTTTCTGGAGACAGAAATCTCGAGTCACTTGGCTCAAGGAAGGGGACAAAAATACCAGATTTTTCCACCTATCTACCTTGAAGTGTAGAAGCTTCAATAGAATATATAAATTAAGGAGAGGAAGGTTCCCTTGTGGAAGAGAAAGAAGAAATCAATAAAGAAGTTATTTATTTCTTTAAAAACTTGCTCACGAATCATTGTGTTCCTAATCTAGCCAAAGAGCAAGATTTTTGAACTGCATCCCATCCTTAGTTTCAGAGGAAGACAATTCTCTTCTTTCTGTGATCCCTTCTTTAGAGGAGGTGGAATTTACTAAAAAATCTCAGCCCTGATAAGGCCCCGGTCCGGATGGGTTTCAAGCTTTCTTCTTTCAACATTTCTGGGATATAATAAAAAAGGATGTTTATAATGCCATGAAAGAATTTTTAAATAAAAAAGTATGCTAAAAGATATGAATTGTACCTTCCTAGACCTAGTTCCAAAATGTGGCAATGCTATGGAATTGAAGGACTTTAGACCTATAAGCATGTGCAATACTACATATAAAATCTGCACAAAACTCTTGGCTCTTCGTCTTCAACTGATCCTCCTGGCTATCATTTCTGAACAACAAGGTGGTTTTTTCCTTGCCACCAAATCCAAGATGGGATCATTACTATCAAAGAGACAATTCATTTGGAAAAACTCAACAAGAAGGCTGTTATGATCCTAAAATTGGATATGGCTAAAGCATATGACAGGGTCTCATGGAGTTTTCTTGACAAAATTCTTGATCGGTTTGGTTTCAATGATTCCTTTAGAAGTTTGGTAAAATCATGTATTTCTAATGTCTAGTTCTCTATTCTTATGAATGGGTTCCCCTATGGTTTCTTTCCTAGTTCCCAAGGACTAAGGCAAGGGGACCCCCTTTCCCCTTTTCTCTTCATTATTTTGGCAGAAGCTCTCAACAGAAGACTTAATGTTGAAACTTACAATGGCTTCATACAAAGGTTATCCCGGTGAGGGGTAAGGAGAAGGTATCTCACTAGTATTTTTTGATGACACTATTATGGTGGGTGAAGCATCTGTTCCTAAAGAAAAAAATTTTAAATCCCTCTTGGATGATTACATGGAGGTATCAAGTTAATTGGTGAACTATAACAAAAGTTCTCTTTTTCTTCAACTCTTTGGAGAGAAGATGTAAGAAGATTGCTGGGATTTTGGGTTGTGTCTATAAACCCTTCCCAACCTTATATTTAGGTATCCCCCTTGGGGATAAAATACCTTCTTGTGTGGAATGGAACTTTCTTATAGAAAGATTCGATAAGAAGCTTATGGGGTGGAAAGCCAATCTGCTATCTCAGGCTGGGAAAATCACCCTTCTCAAGAGTTCTCTCCAAAGTCTTCTGGTGTATGCTATGTATCTCTATCAACTTCTTGGGATAATAGTGGAAAAAATTGAAAATATCCAAAAATATTCCTATGGAGTGGTATAGAAAGCAAAGAAATAATTCCGTTGGTGGCTTGGAATAGAGTTGTAAACCAAAAAAATAGGGGGACTTGGCCTTAGAGACTGGACTAAAATGAACAAATCTCTTTTGGCCAAAATTGGTTGGAGACTAATAAAATAAAATGGGGTATGGATGATAATTCTCAGGAAAAAATATTGGATGGATGCTAATGACAAATGGTGGATCTTCAAACCGATGTCTTTTAATGGATCAAGTGTTTGGAAAGCTATTAATTGGGAAAAGGACCTCATTGCTAAGGGAAGCAGGTGGAAAATAGGGAAAGGAAATGAAATATGTTTCTAGATGGATAAATGGGATGGAAAATTTATCCTCAAAGAAAAATTCCCCCAAATATTGAAATTGTTAGAAGACAAATATGGGGAAAAAATAAACAATTATATGGAACCTCAAGAAAGCTTTCAGGTCTGGAAACACATAGAATTAGACAGGGGAATTTAAAACACATATGGTTAATCTCAATGTTTTTCTAAAAACTTTGTGTCTTCTAACAACAAGGAACAAGATCGGATTGTGTGGCAAAGAGAACATAATGGAAACTTCTCAGTTAAATCTGCCTATACGTCATTCTTTGAAGAGGAAACTAGAGAGGAAGATATTATTGCAGGCACAGTATGGAATAAGAATATAACTCCCAAAGTCAATGTTTTCAGTTGGCTAATAGTGATAAATAGGATTCTTACTGTGGATAACCTTACTAAACAAGGCTTCCATATAGTCAATAGATGCGTTCTATGTGAACAGAACTTGGAAATGATGAATCATATGTTCTTAGAATGTCCCTTTGCTTTCCATATTATGTCTCATATTTTGGGTATGTTCTCGGTCAAGTGGGTTATTCCCAAGGATCTCCAATCTACCTGGAATCAATGGAAATTCCCCTTCAATAGTCAAGGGTTGAAAAACCTATGGATTATGAGCCTTGGCCACTCTTGGTGGGAAATATGGAAAGAGAGAAATCAGAGGATTTTCAATAACAAGAAACTCCCTAATAGATTGATCATAAATAAGTGTTTACATGATGTTAGAAATAATTTTTCTATCCTTAAGAATAAATAAGTGGAAGTCATGGACTGTGAACAATGTATCATCAAGAAATGGAACTTAACCTACACTCCTCTACCTAGGAAGAGAAATCCTAGAGATGGGGTTAAGTGGATACCTCCTTGAGAAGGAGTTATCAAAATAAACTTTGATGGTGTTGCTAAAGGGAATCTAGGAAAGGCAGGAGGAGGAGGATTTTTTTGTGATCACAATGGTAGGTTTCTCCTTTCTTATTTCTTTTTTCTAGGAATTCAATCTAACCATGTCGCTAAGGCTGTAGTGATGTTTTAGGGGGTTAAGTTAGTTGAAGAGAAAGGGTTCAAATACCTTCTTGTGGAAGGTGACTCCTTGAATATAATTTTGTGTATGAGAGGGGGTAAAAGTTATGTCTCTATTACTATTGAAGACTTCATCAACAATGCTAAGAATAAACTAGCCTCCTTTGTTGATATCTCTTTCTATCATGTTTTTGGGAAGGAAACAAATTGGCCATGTTTTGGAAAATAAGGGGGTGGAAGCTAAGGCTTTTAAGGTGGTCAAGGATATAATTTTTTTGGAAGAAAACTTCATAGATATCTTGGATCAGGAAAGGGCCCCTAACAACATTTCTTCCAATGAGGATGGCAATAGGTAATAATTCCCTCTAGGTGACACACTTTGATTTTCCAAATATTGAACTCGTGCAATAATTTATTTTCTTTCATTTCAAAGTCTAGGCGGTTCCCCTTGTTATGTTGAATCATCCCTCCAAGTGTGTTAAAAGGAACCATATCAAGCATACAATTCTCTGCAGGAAGAATAATTACTCAAGAATAATTGAAAGGCGGAGATCTCGTGAGGACTCGAACCGAGTAAGGTCTGAAAATGTCTAAAGAGGTAGACAATCTACTTGATAGGGATGTGTTGTTATAAATTTTCAACATTTTTGATGGGTTTGATGAAAATTTGAGTGAAGCTATCATGAAAACTTGGAAGGATGGCCATGTTCGGGTTCAAAAATTTCCTTCACTATCTCTCTGAAGTTCATTGCTAAAATCACGGAGTGCCCTGTGGGAGGATAAAGTTTTGTTCAAACTCAATTTAGACTATAGCTAGGAGATTGATTGTTTCATGTTTGGTAAGGGGATCCCAAAAATCTCCATAATGGTTATGTAAGAGAAGATCTACCCCATCCTTACAATGAAATTTCTTAGCTTCTTATGGCTTATATTACCCTTGAAGGGCATTATAAATTTATTTATGGGTATCATTTTCCCATGTTAAATCACATTCGGAATGACAAACCCTATAATTTCCCTAATTTTTTGTTCCTATCTCTTGCTAAGTCAGTCAATTAGGTTGAGAAAGGAACTTTCTCCTGCCTTTGCATCAAGGCCTAATCAAAGCCATGATAAAGTTGGGTACCCCCTCATTGGTAAAAATGAAAGAATTGGGGCTTCTACTAAATGGACTTCTGCTAGTTTTGGGGAAGACTATGATTTTGGACACCAAGGAGGATGTTGTTAATAGGGAGGATGTGGGGAAGTCTGTGGCTAAAAGAACTATGGCTAAAATAACTAGATCTCATTTGGCTAAGGATAGCTTTAAAAATCAATGACGAGAGAAAGGAGCTTCTGAACCATGTGAGAAATTAGAGGTTAGCTCAAACATAGGGGAGCAAAAGACTAAGGAATTGGGTCAGACGAAGATCGATGATAATCAGGAAGTGGATGTTTTCCTTGCTAAAAGTAGTGAGGAGAAGAATCTCGGGCATGACCATGATTCCTCTGAGGGTAAAAGATCTAAAAATATTGAGGAAGCCATTGAAATTTTGCATGCACTCAAAACTACCCAGAAGAATTTGTTTAATGCTCAGGATAAGGTGGTTAAATCCAATGTTTTCATGAGGGATTTTGATAACTGTAGGCTTGACACTGATATCAAAAGACACAAGATAAGCATGGTGATAATTGATTTGAGGGAGTTGCAGGAAAAAGTGGAGAAGCTCACCTCTATTGTTATTAGAGAAAAAATGAAAAATGCAAATGAAAGATGCATGTCTATAGAGAATAAAATGTTGAAGATGAAGGGTATTATCCTTCATATCAGGGATGTTCACATCGTAAATTTAAAAATTACAATCCACCATCTCAAAATCCATGTTGAGATGATCTAATCTATGGAAATAGTGAAGAACAAGGAAAAGAGAGGGCTGGTCTGTTGTCTTATTAAAAATACTCTATTTTTCATAGACAAATTCAAATTTTTTGAGCTCATGCCCTCCGTTGTTGTTTAATCCAAGTTATAGACTTAAGAAATTAGCAAAAGTCATGCCCTTGTGATGTTTAGATCTCTATTTTGCTCGTTTTGAGAAATTCTCCATTTCCCAATCTGTGCACGTAATATCCTCTTTGTAACCTCCATTTTTGATCAAAATTGTTCACTTGTTCTATGGCCTGGGTTGTCAAGTCATTGTTTTTCCTCCATGCCTCTAGTTCGTGAAGGAAATTCAAAAGTTGGACTCAAAACGATGAAGTTTTCTTCCTCTGCATATTTTCCATAGTCGGGATGATGGGCATCTTTTCCCCATCAAATTTTGGCTCCAATGAATGCAGGTACATGGTCAGATCCTATTGGATGGAAAAGAATGGGATTTTTGGTGAACTTAACACTTTTGGTCACATTTGGCAAAAATGGTAAATTTTCCCCGCGGCCCCAATCAGGCTATAAAGAAAAAGTCAAAGCTAAAGTCCACCGTTGAAAAGTAAAAGTGGGAGAGCGGGCCAGCGGAGGAAATTGATTTTTTGAACCTTTTTCCAAAAAAGGTTTAAATGTTTAGAAAATAGCTGTGAACCCATTTCCAATTAGAAGCAACCACGTGTCTAAGTTGAAAAGTCAAAATGGGGGTGTGGGCCAATTTGTTCCAAATTTCCAAATCTCCAAAAATCACAAAATGCAAAGGGCTTCCCCGTAACCATACCAATTCCTTCCTACTACGTGGAAGACCCGATTTCAGAGTTAGAGGAGCAAATATAATGGTCTATATTTAAACTCGGCAAATAAATTGTAACGGTTGCTTTTCAAGATCTGGTTTTTAACCCACCATGAGCATTTTCTTTACAATAGAGGAATTTGAAAAGGTGTCGAGGATTTGTGAAGTTGTAACGGTTTCTTGCAAAGAATATATTGGCTTCTCGACATCATTCCAAGTGCTTTGGTAATTGATTTCAAAAAAGACCAGAGTGCTTTGTACTTGGAAGAGACAGAAAATGCCATTCTTCTTCTTTTTTATCTTCTTCCTCAAATTTCTTCCATTCTCAAGCTATGTACAAATGTTGATCAAGATTCAATAATAAAATAAGTGCATTTTTCCTTTTGATTGAGGAATTAATTGGTACTTTGCAATCAATGAGTTTCATTCGGTCTTGTAGCTTCTCCTACAGATTTGTTTTTTTCGACCATGAATGCATGTAAATGAAATTTCTAATTAATGTGTGTGCACATATGATATTAGACTCACAACATTAGTTTCTCCTACCTCCATTCTCACTCCCTTTCCCTTTTCGGATAAAGTTTCTTCTCTAGTGAGAAATTTCTAGCTTTGCCATAGGATTAGTGGAGTGCCCCTATTGGATATTTGGTTGAAAGGACACCATTGAAATTAACTTTTTCATGCATGCACATACTGGAAGCTACACCATTCAAGTAGAGGGACTTAGATTCCCATAGTGTTGGCCTAAAACTCACCAATTTTTCCACAAGACAAAATTTCTCTCCAATAGTTTTTGGTGCCCACCGTGGGGCATATTTTGTAGCATATGCACCTAAAAATGACCTCATGGTCATAAAATAAAAAAATATTCTATTAGAAAATGTTTTAGAGATCGTATAATCACACAAACTTCATGGATGTAAATCATGGCTATTCTAGGAGATCCTCCTATTGAGAGACCTAAAATTTACTCTTTCACATCCAAGAAGACATTACTTCTGATATTAGAGAATCTATTTGACATAAGAGACAAAATTTCAATCAATACTTCATTTCCATAAGGATTTTGGACACGGAAGAGGAACGTCTTTGTTGAACTGGAAAGGTAGAGAAAAATTCCAGCACCATAGAGAAGAGTGCAAACTTTCAAGCTCGCTAATAGAAGATACACCTAGAAATAAAGACATGAAGGAAAAAATTACCCCATTTTTGAAGAACTTCAT
Organism: Taxus wallichiana var. yunnanensis; assembly: GCA_018340775.1. Classification (NCBI taxonomy): domain Eukaryota; kingdom Viridiplantae; phylum Streptophyta; class Pinopsida; order Cupressales; family Taxaceae; genus Taxus; species Taxus wallichiana. The sequence continues at coordinate 554,861,803 of CM031237.1, read as the reverse complement.
AGAAGACAAGAGCTGCTCAGAATTCAAGGGCCTCCCCTTCGTCAAGCAACCAATCACATTGAGAACCTGAGTGTTGTTAATCCTTTGGATGGTGAATTTCCATACATCAATGAGAACCTTGATGATTTCACTGATGTAGAAACCAAAGAAGAAGTTAGAGAAAGAGAAGCAAGAGTGGAAGAGGAAATAAGGGCTCAACTTGAAGAAATCGAAAGACTTCAAGCTGAGGTAGATGAGAGAACAGTAGTAGAGGCCATAGCTTTAGCAAGGTGGGAAGCTAGAAACAAAAATAGAATGGGGGATCGTGAGGCTCGAAGGCCTAATGTACCATGGGGAGGAAATACTGGTCCACTTACTCTTCCACAATCACGTCATGAACTCCCAAGAGGCTTAAAAGAACTTCCCAAAATTCAAGAGGGATGGTTCTCAGCTCCCTAAAGAACATACATCAACATTCATCACTGCTTATGGAGTGTTGGGAGTTGAAGATGAGAATGTTTTAGTTAGTCTCTTTATAGAGTCACTCCAAGAAAAAGATACTAAATGGTTCTACATGTTTACCCCAAGATTTGTCAGATGCTGGGAAGACATAAGAAGTGCATTTAAACATAGGTTCAAGAGTACAGAAGATTGTCAGGATCTTCTGGTCTAATTGGTTTAGATGAAGAAGGAGACCTTTGAATCAATGAGATATTATGTAGCAAGGTATGATAGATTAGCTAGATGGATCCCAAAAGATGTGATTCCCTCTAAGAACAACTTGAAAAGGTTCTTCATCAGTGCTTTGCCATCAGAAGTTGGTTTCTTCCTCAGAAGAGCTCAACCGAGAACATTGAGGGAAGTTAAAGACTTTACAATTGAGATTGATGATGATCTGATTATTTTTTGGAAAAGTGAAAGTAACAAATGGGAAGAAAAAAGGTCAGAGCTCAAATTCAGTCACCACTAATCCAATGTTCCAAATAATGGAAAATGACCTAGTTTCTTTAAAGAAGTAGCTGTCACAAATCATAATGAGGAATGCTCCAAGGAGATCAAATCCTCACGATAGACCAAGAATTTCTCCACCTCCTCATAGGCTTTCTCTTAAAGCACCACCATTTAATGCTATCTATGACACTAGAGAGTCATAAGAAGGAACAAACATTGAGGAAACTGAAGAAGAAAGCATGGAAGACTACAAAAACTATCTTGAAATTAAAGAGGTTGGCATGCACAATTGCTACGATTGAATATGTTGATGATGAGGAGGAAGGTGATGAAGAAGCTCCAAATTTTTCATGTGTTTTTTTTACTCATACACAATCCAAGAATGGTGTTTCAGCCTCAGTAGTTGTAACTAAGAGTAGGAAGAACAAAGAAGATAACTCTTCAAATCCTTCACAAAATAATATCATTAGCAGAGGATCACCATTACCACCTTCCATAGAATCAACCAAAGAGAAACCAAATTCACTAGTTTTCAATGATCACAGTGCTATGCCAAGTAAGTCATCTAATTCTCCTCTCAACCCAAAGTTTGTTAAGAGTAATTCTCTTCTTAAATTGTTTCGTAAGAACATCTAAATTTCAATCAAGGGCTACACCCTCACCTCCTTCCAAGCCAATTGCTACATGTGAAAAGGAGAACCCAACACCAAAAGTAATAAAACCTCTACCATTTAAGCCCTCATCCACTACTGGAACCTATTCCTCATCTACCATAACTCCATTTGACTTTTTGGAGCATGCAAGCAAAACCAAAGTTTAGCTCTCGAGATTGAATACCTACAAACACAACCTACCCAACTTGACAGATTCATAAAGGCAATTCGTGGTAGTAACCATTTTTCTTCAAGCTCAATCTCTAAAGGCCTATTTCCCACACCATCCATACCACCTTCTCAAAACATGTTAGCCCTCATTTCCTCTACCACCAACAGAGTTGAACCTTTTTACCTATCACTTCTCATCAAAGGTTTCCAGACGAACTATTGCATTATAGATTCGAAGCCTCGATAATGTGATGCCAACAAAAGTTACAAATTCTCTTGGCCTCACTTTGACCTAGGTAAATGGTGCATGATACTCAATGGAATCTAAAAAGTTCCATTGGTAGGAAGGACTAAGGATGCTCAGGTTTTTACGGGTGATTACCCCGATAAGAAGATACTCTTGACCATTTTGGTGGTAAACATCCCAACATCTTTTGGGATCTTTGTTGAGTAAAAGTTTTTGTAGATATCTAGGTGGAGAAATAAAATTGAATTGTCATCTACAACTATCCTAGTGAAAGGATAAATGAAGATGTTGTTTTTATCAAGTAAAATGAAATTCATAGTAAGTAAATTGATGATCCAAGAGCTAATATCATCTTTCAAGATTGTGGGCTAGGAAACTACTTCCTTACATCAAAAAAAGAAGAGAACTTGCCACTCACCATGGAGGAAGAATAATATCAGATTTGGAAAATGGAGTATGATGGTAGTCATTCCAGATCAGGTTCAAGAGCTGGTGTAGTATTATACTCTCCCTCCAATGAGGTATATCCCTTTTCCTACAAGTTGTAATTCGATAATACAAACAATATGACAGAGTATGAAGCATTTCTCTTAGTAATGAATGTAGTAAAGGACATGGGAATCAAGAAGCTGAGATGCAAAGGTGATGTTGAGATTATGGTGAAGTAGGTCCACCAACAATATTGGGTAAAAAATCCAAGGCTCATGCACTTATAGAAATAGAGTAAGGATTGCATTGAATCCTTTGATGCATTCTCCATTGAAGCTATCCCTAGGAAGCATAATGAAAAGGATGATTCTCTAGTAGTGTCATCTTCCTTAGTGACACCCCATCCTTATTTTGGTAAGGATAAAGTGACCATTGAGATGGTGTTCGAGACCCAGCATACCCAATAATGCAAATCACAGCGACAGGTCTTCAATGGTGACAATTAGATCCTAGCCTTCTTAGAACAAAGAGAAAACTATAATGATCTATTATTTGAAGGAAGTGAGAACCCACACTATGAATCAATACCCAAATAAGAGAAGGAATCAATTGAGGGGATTGATGAAGAGGGATTAATCAAGATGAAAGGAAACAAAATCCCTAAAGGCCTAGTTTCTTTGGAAGACCTCTTTGACAAGCATGAAAGGCTCATCCAAGAGAAAGAAAAATAGTCTTCTCGGTGTCCATCTGATTTTGATCAAGAAAAAATTGGCACTTCAGAGAATCCAAGGATGGTTAACATTGGTAAATGCTTCTCACTAGAAGAGAAGAGAAATTTTGTTGCTCTGCTAAAAAAGTACTCAAATGTCCTAGCCTATTCCTATGATGAACTCAAATCTTTTCAGCCAAAGGAAATGCATCACTCCATTCCTTTGAAGTAAGGAGCTAAGCTCTTTAGGAAAAAACAAAGGCCCTACAATCCAAATATTTCCAATGTTATCAAAGAAGAGGTGATAAAGATTTTCAATACTAGAATCACCTTCCCCATCCACCATTCAACATGGGTGGCTAAAATTGTGCTAGTAAGGAAGAAGAATGGGGAAATAAGTATTTGTGTAGACTTTAAAACCTAAATCAGGCATCTCTTAAGGATAAATACCCTCTTCCAATCATGGATCATATTTTACAAGTAGTCATGGATCGAGATGCTCTCTTTGCTTAATGGATTCTTAGGGTATAACCAAATCAAGGTGGCCAAAGAGGATTGTAACAAAAAAACCTTCACAAACCTTGGGGAAATTTTTCCTACCACAGAATGCCTTTTGTTGGCTTAAACAATGTTGGGGCCACTTTCCAGAGAGAAATGGACTTGGCTTTCAAATATTTGAAATATTGCATTTTCATTTACCTTGATGACCTCACGATTTTCTCAAAGAGGAGAGGAGATCATATCAATCATTTGGAGAAAGTCCTTGTAAGGTGTAGGAAACATGGCATTTCTCTAAATCCAAATAAGTGCATTTTTGAGTTACGGAAGGTATGTTCTTTGGGACACATTGTGAATAAACATGGAACACACATTGATCATAAGAGGGTTATATCTATCCAAGAATTAGCCTTACCAACCAGAAAGAAGGGAGTTCATTCATTCTTTGGAAAGGTAAAATTCCTTCATCGCTTTGTTCCTAAGTTTTCCGAACTCGACTAAGCATATAACTTCCATGATGAAGCCTCAAACAAGTTTCAAGTGGAATAAGAAAGGAAAAACAACATTTGAGGAGATTAAGAAGGCTAATACCAAAGCTCCAACTCTTGTATCCTAGATTTTAACAAGGAGTTCATCATGTATTGCTATGCATCGAACATACACTCTTTTTTTCCTTGTTTAGAAAAATGATGAAGGTTTGGAAGCACCCATTGCCTTCAGGAGATGTTTGTTATCCAAAATTCACCCCTCAAGGTAATTTTGATAACATGCATCAAATTATTCAATCCCAAGCAAGTAGATTGATTCAAGGCCCGAAATCATGTTTTTGGGGTCCCCTTGGCCTTTTTCTAACTCTCCCATCCAAGAAGAAATCCCAACGAGTTAGAAAAAATGGAAAAAATGTAAAAATAAGGTTGCAAGACTGTTTTAAACCAGTTCGGGTCGTACCAAGGTTTGTCGTACCAAGCTTGGGGCCAAAAAAACAAAGGAAATCGGCTAAGTAGAGACATTTTGTCCCCGGTGGTCCGCAGGATAGTTGGGACGTTGGGACGCGAGGACGTGAAAATCCAAAATGATGGAAAACAAAGAAAAATCACCTAAGTCTTTTGTTTCGTGTGGTTTGGGGCAGCTGGGACAAAAGTGCGTGTGGGACGTGAATCGGCGGTTTTGCGAAAAAATAGTCCATTTCGGGCGGATTTTGAGATATTTATCCTGGGACACCTGGGAAAAAAGTATGCGAGGGATGTGTGGGATGTGAAAAGGTGAAAAAGCTGCAACCTGGAACAAGGAATCCGAATCGGCCGAAGCAGAGATATTCATCCGGGATAAAGGGACGCGTGGGACGTGAAAAGGTGAAAAGGCCGCAAAAGAGACAAGGAGGCCCGTGGATAAATCAGAATGTGCCACATGTCAGAAGGGGAAGAAAGTTGAAAAAATTGCTAAGTGTTTGACACAAGGTAAAATTGTGCCCCTCAGGCCCGAGCCAATAAAATAGTGCCACGTGTCCAAGTGGAAAAGTTTTTTTAAGGAAGGCCCCAAAAGAAAAATTTCAAAGGATGAGCTCACAGCCAATCAGGGCTTGACACGTGTCATCTAAGTGGAAGAGTGCAGGAAAATTTGAAATTTTTTCCAAAGACCAAACGGGTAAAAAATTCAAACTTTTTTCCCGATCCGGTCGGAGCCTATTTTTGCCCTAAATCTTCAAATGGCCATAACGTTCGATCCGAGCTCATATTTTCATATTCTTTATATCAATGGAAAGATGGTGAAATTATCTACATGATTACATGGTTAATTTTGCATTTTGGTTGAGTTTGGATAGATAAAATCAAGAAATGCTTCTGGTATGTGGTAATGGCGAAATGACATTTTCAACCACCAATTTTAATGAAGAATGGCTCGCATTCTCTCCCAAAATGGTTAAAATGTGTCAAGGAATGGGTCCTGTAAGGACACCCATGCTTTTTAATGCATCTTCATTCAATGAGGAATGGCTCCCATGTTTTTACATGTTTTCTCTCTCCTGGGCTCGCCCCTTGCACTATAAAAGCGATTTGGCTCATTTTTTAAAGGTTGTTCATATTTTCTACTCTGATCTCCATTATTTTCTTCCCTAGGGTTGAAAATGGAGTTTCAACCTCCTCCCCTACTCTGTAATTTCATTTTTCCTTTTACCATTAAAATGATGTTCTGTGCAAACTTCTGGAGCAACAAAAATGTGTTTTGTGATGCATCTGTCCATCCTTGCTCATTTTTTTGCTTGTTTTCTTCTTGCCTCTCTTCATTGCAAGTATTTGTGCACATTTAAATGTTCATTGCAAGGTTGGAGCTGTGTTCATAGTAGTTTTGATAGATGTTCAGCATTTTCCTTCTATGGTGTATCATCGTTTTAGTGTAGGATTTTGTTTTTTTCTCTTTTCTCTCTCTCCCTGTCTCCTTGGAAGTTATATTAGGATTAGATTAGGTTTCCTACACTAGAACAGCTTGTGGCAAGTAGTTTAGGAAGAGGAACCAGCCTTCTCTAGATATTCCTTTCTCATTTTTGCAAGTCCCACACTTGGAGAAAGGATTCAATGTTGTGCAATCACACTTGGATGCCTAAAACATCAACTTAGAAACCTGATTTGCATCCGGGTGCTGCTGATTTGCACTAACAGTTTTGGCATACCCGATGGGACCTTAGAGGTCTTCCACTTCATATTTTGTAGGTTGGTGTGTTCCTATGAAGATTTCAGCCTTTGGAGGCACTTGCAAACACATCTGGCGACTCCATCTAATCAGCAACCCATTTCTGAAGTTTCAAACTGTTTTTCATCCATTCCCATCCATCCTTCTTTCCATCCCTTTCATTCTTTTCCATTCCATGAAGTTGTGCAATTATGAATTCATTTCCATCATGGAACTCACATTTACAACAACAACAATGTTTCCCACCTCCAACATGTTTTTAAATCCTCCAAATCAGCATTTTGAACAAATTCAAAACTAGCATATATACCCATATGAGCAGCAATGCCAAAATCAGTTTGGATATGGAGCTTTCCAAGAGCAAGAGTATGCATATAATGAAGACTATCGAGATGCGGGATGTTGGTGTTGAGAAAATCCAAAAGATGGAGGTAAACATGGTGTGTAGTCCAGTGGCTCAAGCACAAATGAAAGCATTTGGAATCATTTGTGGAGCACCCTATCCATGGGTGGGACCTTTTCCAAGGCATTATAGTCCTCAAGAGAATCTTGAATTCATGATTGCAATGTTGCCATTGCTTGCAAAGTGGATTGAAGGAATAGAGGTGTATGAGAGGAGTATTCAGCAACCTTGTCAATGGGTAAGCACGCCATCTCATGCCTTTCTTTTTCCTCTTTCCCAATCTTTTTTATCTCAGCAGTGTCAAGTTTTAAACTCTCCATCTACTGTCCCAAGTGTTGAATCCATTTCTCCATCCCCTATTCTTCCACCTCATCTCAATTATTTTGTCCCTTTTCCTTCCAAACAGTCATCCCCTCCACAAGAGATAACATAAATACCCCCTCCTCCAAAGAAACAAGATTTTCTACCTCCTCCACCACCACGAAAAATTACCAAGCCATTTGAGTTACAATCCACTTCTCCTCTTACATTCCCAAATCCATGTTGGGAGGATAAAAATCAGAATGCCAATCAAGGAAAACAATAGCAGAAAGAAGATCCAAACAAGGATGAAGAAATTCAAAGTCTGAAGAGTTGGGCTCTTAAATTTGGGATGACAAAGATCCCCTTGATGGTTAAGCCTTTAGAAGAGGTTGGAGTTGGAAAACAAGTGGTGGTTAGGACTGAATTTGCTGCAGCAAGAGAAGAGCAAAAGAAGAAGCAGATCAGCAATTAGTTTGCTCAGAAAGTAGTTTCCATGTTAGCATTCTATTTGAAGAGAATGTTGATTCAATTCAAGTTGCACAATCAGCCATGGAGGAAGAAAGCTCTGAAGAAGATCCTACAGTCCCAACTTGTCCTCTAGAGTAGCAGATCAAAGAGTTTGACTTAACTAACTTCGTGCTAGAGGAAAAGTTCTATCAAGAGTGATATTGTATTCAAACATTGGAGGAAGGAGAAGCTGCTCCAAATCCAAAAGAAGAGGAGCACATTCCAGCTGTGGGGGAGAACAGTGCAGAGATCTAAAGGCTTTGAGCATAAAGCGAGGTTATAGAAGAACCTTACGTTCTTCTTTCTACTTCATCTCTCTCAAGTTATAGTATTGAAGAAGAGTTTGATCTCTCAAACTCAATGTTGGAGGATGAAAGAAACCCTGGTGATCAAGTTGTAGATCAAGAGAACACCATGGGAGAGGTTGAACATTTGTAGCAGGACAGCAATGAGGTAGTTTACCTGTCTGATTTGGAGGACTGTTTTGATGAAGAAGAACCGGTTGAGTTTCCACCATTCTCTCTTTCATCATCCACATTCCAAACACAAGAGCCTGCTATCATGGAGGAGAGAATTCATTTGTAGCATCCTACATCTTATAAAGAGTCTTTGGAATCAAGATTGGAAGATTTAAATCTTCCATGTTCTTCATGGAGGAAAGAAAAGGCGAAGGGTTCTACCATTGCTTCCACACCATCCATTCAAGAGGGTCTACAAGAGAACTCCATTCTTGGGGTTGAAAATTAGAATTATGGGCATATCAAATGGATCAGACCTTGCCCAATCAGGTATTTGTCTTCATTGGAGCCAAAGTAGAAGCCACAACTACCATGTCATGCTTGCTTCTAAGCATGAAGGTGAGCTATAAAGAACCAAGGATCAGCTATCATACCTCTCCAATCGAAATGCGAACAACTAAAAGAGGTATTGAATTTACCTTCGATTGATACCTTGATGATTTGGGTGGAAGACCACTTCTTGTTGATTTTCCATTCATCCAATCAGCCATGTTCATGCCAAATCATTTGCATGGCTGCCAATTTTGAAGAAAGGAAGCTATTTTGCACACCGATTGCGGGGTTTGTTTAGCTCACCTTTGCTTCCGATTAGAGTAGAGTAGATAGGTTTGCTTTCGGTAAAATAAGTGCTTGTGCACACTCTGCATGTTCGTTTGGAGCATTTATGATTTTAGTTTTGTACATACTTTTAGTGCTGCTGGTTTTGCCCTTCGCAGTTTGTTTTGATGGCATTTTGGTGAGAACAACTCCATTCGAGTGGGCTTTGTGGCTTAGAGGAGGTTTTCAAAGTTCGAGATCAATTTACAAGCTACAACTCATGACTCCATGCCCAATGGATGCTTCAGGAAGCTGGACGTTCTTCATCTAGTAGGCAGATAACCCCGCTGAGTCGCCAAAATTGTTATCCAAAATTCAGCCCTCAAAGTAATTTTGATAACATGCATCAAATTATTTAGTCCCGAGCAAGTAGATTGATTCAAGGCCCGAAATCATGTTTTTGGGGTCCCCTCGGCCTTTTTCTAACTCTCCCATCCAAGAAGAAATCCCAACGAGTTAGAAAAAATGGAAAAAATGAAAAAAATAAGGTTGCAGGACTGTTTTAAACAAGTTCGGGTTGTACCAAGGTTTGTTGTACCAAGCTTGGGGCCGAAAAAACAAAGGAAATCATCTAAGTCATACATTTTTGTCCCAAGCAGTCTATGGGATAGTTGGGACGTCGGGACGTGAGGGATGTGAAAAGCCAAAATGGATGAAAACAAAAAAAATCGCCTAAGTCTTTTGTTTCGCATGATTTGGGGCAAATGAGGACAAAAAGTACGCGTGGGACGTGAATCACCGGTTTCGAAAGACAATCCATTTCGGGCGGTTAGGAGATATTCATCTAGAAAGCCGGGGAGAAAAGTACGTGAGGGACACGTGGGATGCAAAAAGGTGAAAAACCGCAAACAGAACAAGGAAGCCCGAATCGGCCGGCGCAGGAGATATTCGTCAGGGACATGCATGGATAAAGGGATGTGTGGGCGTGAAAAGGTGAAAAGGCGAAAAAAGAGACAAGGAGGCCCACGGATGAATCAAACATGCCATGTGTCGAAGGGGAAGAAAGTTGAAAAATTTGAGGAAAATTTGAAATTTTTTCCAAATACCAAATGGATAAAAATTCAAACTTTTTTCCCGCCGATCCGTCTCGGGCCTGTTTTTGCCCTAAATCTTCAAATGGCCATAACATTCGATCTAGAGCTCAAATTTTCATGTTCTTTCTATCAATGGAAAGATGGTAAAAATATCTACATGATTACATGTTAAATTTTGCATTTTGGTTGAGTTTGGAGAGAGAAAATCAAGAAATGCTTCGGTATGTGGTAATGGCGAAATGGCGTTTCAACCACCAATTTTAATGAAGAATGGCTCGCATTCTCTCCCAAAATGGTTAAAATGTGTTAGGGAATGGGTGCATGTAAGGACACCATGCTTTTTAATGCATCTTCATTCTATGAGGAATGGCTCCCATGTTTTTACATGTTTTCTCTCTCCACAGGCTCGTCCCTTGCATTATAAAAGCAGATTTGGCTCATTTTTAAGGGTTGTTCATCTTTTCTTCTCTGCTCTCCTTTCTTTTCTTCCCAGGGTTGAAAATGGAGTTTGAACCTCCTCCCTACTTTGTAATGGATTTTTTTCCTTTTATTATTAAAATGATGTTCGTGTAAACTTTGGAGCAACAAAAACGTGTTTTGTGATGCATCTGTCCATCCTTGCTCATTTTTTGCTTCTTGTTTTCTTCTTACCTCTCTTCATTGCAAGTATTTGTGCATGTTTAAATGTTCATTGCAAGGTTGGAGCTATGTTCATAGTAGTTTTGATAGATGTTCAAGCATTTTCCTTCTCTGGTGTATCACCATTTTAGTGTAGGCTTTTTTTTTTTCTCTTTTCTCTCTCTCCTGTCTCCTTGGAGGTTAGATTAGGATTAGATTAGCTTGCCTACACTGGAAAAACTTGTGGTAGGTAGTTTAGGAATAGGAACTATCCTTCTCTAGAGATTCCTTTCTCATTTTTTCAAGTCCCACACTTGGAGAAAGGATTCAATGTTGTGCAATCACACTAGATGCCTGAAACATCAACTTAGAAACCTGATTTGCATCCAAGGGTGCTGCTGATTTTCACTAACAATGTCCTTTGAAAAATCATGAGCTAAAGTAAATCCAATTATAGAAACATTCCTATGTAGTGGTCAAAACTGTTAAAATTTTAAGATTCTACATTCTCAATTCCTATACTTGCTAATGGTCACTGGAAGTGCAATGAAGTTCATTTTGAATCAACAAGATCCTGGGGCTAAGAGAGGAAGTTGGCTTGAAAATACCCAATAGAATGAATTGGAGATTAGACCCTCTAATATGGTAAGAGGAAATGGTTATAAGGATTTTGAAGATGGATGTCGAAAGCTTAGCAGGGAGAAGAAAATGATTTACTAAAGATGGATCCACAAGTTCTTAGTATCACCACTTCGGTGAGTGGTATGATATTGCTTACTACCTCACTTATGGAGAATTCCTCCTCTTCTTGACTACAAACAAAGAAAGGAAAATCAAGCTAAAGGTAGCCAAGTTTGTGATTTGGAATCATGCACTTTATAAGAGGGGCCTAGATGGTTGTTTCCTTAGGTGTGTAGATAAGGAGTAGTAAGATAAGTTTCTCAGGGCATATCATGATCAAGGTTGCAATGGACATTTCTCAGAAATGGTCACTATGCATAAGATTCTCAGGGGGAGATTTTTTGGCCCTCCATCTTTGCATATACTCAAGATTGGGTTTCCAAATGCAAAGCATGCCAACAATTTGTTAGAAAGCCATAACTAGTTGCATTGCCACTCAAGCCTATGGTGATTGAAGAACCATTTCAGCAATGGGGGCTAGATTTTATTGGTGTTTTGAATCCTCATTCTAGTGTAGGGCATACTTATGTACTCATTGCAACTGATTACTTCACTAAATGGGTGGAAGCCATTCTAACCAAGAAAGCCAGCTCTGAAACAGTCCGCAACTTCATCAAGGAGAATATCATTATCTGTTTTAGAGTACCACAGAAGATTATTACTAACAATGCCACCTATTTCTCTTCCAAGGAGCTCACAGAGTTTTGTTATGTCTTTGGAATCTCCCTATCTCACTCTTCTGACTACTACCAATAGGGAAATGGTCAAGCCAAGTCAAGCAATAAGAACATTGTGACCATTGTCCGTAAGTTGGTAGATGAGAATCAAAGGAACTGGCACAAGAAGTTATATGATGCATTATGGGCTGATAGGATCAATCCTAAGAAGGAAATATGTATGTCACCTTTCTAAATGTTGTATGGAGTTGAAGATAAAATTCCCCTCACAATTGATATGCCAGCTCTCAAGTTGCTACAAGAAATAGAAGATGGTCAATACAAAGACTCCATTGAAAAGAGAATACTCTTCCTGGAGAAGCTAGAAGAAAGAAGATGCCAAGTGGTGGATAAAATTAAGGAGGATTAGTTGAAAGTGAAGAAAATTTTTGACAAGAGGGAAAATGCAAGATAATTCAAGGTTGGATATTTTTTCCTTCTTTGGGACAAGAGAAGAGAACCAAAGGGCAGTCATGGAAAGTTTGATTCATTGTGGCTAGGCGCATTCCAAATTCATGGATCTTATAGTGAGAATGTTTTTCTCCTCTCATACTTGGATGGAATGCCATTGGAATTTCCTCGAAGTGGGTAATACTTGAAACTGTATCATCAATGAAATCGGGTTGTCCCCCGTCTTGTACCATAGGTGATTTTTATAGGCATGTTTTTCTCTTTTCTGTTGTATGTGGTTTGGCTTGTGTGTTTACACCTTCTTTCATTATTTATTAGAATTTTACATGACTCTGCAAGGCCTAATGGATAAGTCACTGGTCAATGTAATATGTTTTGAAACTTGAGATTCGGATCCTCATGTCGTGCCCTAGCCATGCCCGAGTTCACGCCATCTCCCAAGCTAGAGCTAGTTGTTGTCTCCTAAAAAATGCTCTATATTTTCATAGCCAAATTCAAATTTTTTGAGCTCATGCCCTCTATTGTTGTTTAAGCCAAGTTAGAGACTTAAAAAATTAGGAAAAGTCATGCCTATGTGCTTTTTAGATCTTTGTTTTGCTCGTTTTGAGAAATTCTCCATTTCCCGACCTGTGCATGTAATATCCTCTTTGCAACCTCCATTTTTTATCAATTTTTTTTCACTTTTTCTATGGTCTAGGTCGGCCAAGTCATTTTTTTCCTCCATGCCTCTAGTTCGTGAAGGAAATTTGAAAGTTGGACTCAAAACGATGAAGTTTTCTTCCTCTGCATATTTTCCATAGTCGGGATGATGGGTGTCTTTTCCCCATCAAATTTTGGCTCCAATGAATGTAGGTATGTGGTCAGATCCTATTAGATGGGGAAGAATGGGATTTTTTTTGAACTTAACACTTTTCATCACTTTTGGCAAAAATGGTAAATTTGCCCCATGCCCTCAATCGTAATATAAAAGAAAAAGTCAAAGGTGAAGCCCACCATTGAAAAGTCAAAGTAGGAGAGTGGGCCAGCAGAGGAAATTGAGTTTTTGAACCATTTTCCCAAAAAAGGTTTAAATTCTTAGAAAAGAGCCGTGACCCCATTTCCAATCAGAAGCAGCCATGTGTCTAAGTTGAAAAGTCAAAGCGGGGGTGCGGGCCAATTTGTTCCAAATTGCCAAATCTTCAAAAAATCACAAAATGCAAAGGGCTTCCCCCATAACTACTCCAATCCCTTCCTTCCATGTGGACAACCTGATTTCGTGGTTAGAGGAAAAATCTAATGGTTAAATCAAATGTATTTAAATCTAGTTTTTAACCCGCCATGAGTGTTTTCTTTACAATAGATGAATTTGAAAAGGTTTCGAGGATTTGTGAATTTTTAAAAGTTTCTTGCAAAGAATATAATGGCTTCTTGATGTCATTCCAGTCTTGCAATTGATTTCAAAAAGACAAGAGTGCTCTGCACGAAAAATATAGAAAACGTCATTCTTCTTCTTTTTCTTTTCTTCCTTAAATTTCTTCCTTTCTCAAGCTATGTACAAATGCTACTCGAGATTCAATAATAAAATAAGTATTTTTTTTTTTTATTGAGGAATTGATTGGTACTTTGTAATCAATGAGTTCATTCGGTCTTGTAGCTTCTCCCTGCAGATTTTTTTTTCTTCTAACTTTGAATGCATGTAAATGAAATTTCTAATTAATGTGTGTGAGCATCGATATTCTACTCACAACATTAGTTTCTCTTGCATCCATTCTCACTCCCTTTCCCCTTCTTAAAAGTTCCTTCTCTAGTGAGAAATTTCTAGCTTTTCCACAGGGTCAGTGGAGTGCCCTTGTTGGATCTCTAGTTGAAAGGCCACCATTGAAATTCACTTTTCATGCATTGCACATACAGAAGTTGCACCATTCAAGTAGAGGGACTTAGGCTCCCATAGTGTTGGATTAAAACTCATGAATTTTCCACAAGAAATTTTTCTCACCAACAGGTCCTAAAGTGGAGATAGTGGAACCAGACTACAAATATTGGAAATCCACTATTACTTAGCTTGGTTAAGGAATGGAATGGATGTATGCACATTGTGGGTAAACTGGTCAATGAAAGAAGGTGGCTTCCTCTTTGGAGGTTTTTTCTTTTGTTTTTGGTGGCTGTTAGTTTCTATGTCTTTGTTGTTAGTTATTATGTTATTGGCCTTTTTGGCTTCGGTTTCTAGTGGTGGCTCTTTGTATGGATATGTTTCTCTAAGAGGGTTTCAATGTCCATCCCATTGAACCTTCTCTATTGTTATGTATTATTTTGTACGAGTTAGGTTCCCCTCACCCATTTTTTACCTATAATCAAAAAAATATATAGAAGAAGAATATATGATATATTTTAATTTTGTATAGAATGGGCATATGTACCCATTTTAAACATTATCCTTAAGAAATATAGAAGGAGAATACAAACAATATTCAGCCTCTATATTTATTATATGAAAATAGGCATCGGCTATTATAAACATTATCATACATGAAATATAAGTAATATTGAAATATAGTACTTCCTTGTTATGATTTAAGTAATACAAGTAATCTATATGACATCCACATAGGGATAAAACACAAGATAAAAAGACATTGTGATGTAGGATCATGAGGAGTGTAATGCATATCACATGGAAAATTTGAACCTAATGTTTTTAGTGAGGTAGAGCACTAACAATATTCAATCTAAAGCCATTAACATTCTTTATCTATGTTTATTTTATACAAAGTTTTAGAATGAGAAGATGCCCATTCTCATACAATCAATATAAAGGAAGAATAGAGGTTACATTTCTTTGCATAGAATAGGAATATTACCATTATAAACATTTTCCTCATGTAATATAGATCAAGGATACATGAAATATTTAACCTCTACATTTCATGTATGGGAATGGGAATCTACCAATTATAAGAATTCTCATATAAGTAATATAAGTATTATTGAACATAAACATTATAAAATCTATAAATGTTAATAAACAACTTCCCATTGTATACAAATATATGAGTTGAATACTTCATGTATTCTATGCAAAGTAAAAATGTAACCTATATTCTTTCTCTATATTAATTGTACATGATATTGGGCATATGTGCATTCTAACAATTCTCAGGAAAATATAGAGAAAGAATAGAGGTTACATTTTTACTTTACATATAGATATATAGTTTACATATAGTTTCACCATTGAATATATTTCCTTCATATATATGCATATACTCTTTATTCATATTGGCTATATGATAATGGGCATATTCCCATTCTATGCAAAGTAAAAATGTAACCTCTATTCTTCCTCCATATTAACTATATGAGAATGGGAATATTCCCATTATAATCATTCTCATCAAGGTAAATATAGAAAAATCATAGATTTTATGTTTTTATCATTATCATATAGAAACATAAAGTAATAATAGAGGTTTTATGTTTTTATTTTTACATTTTTACTTTGCATATACATTTTACCATTCAAATATATTTTTCGTGATATAGATAACCTATTATTTCTTCATATTAACTCTATGAGAATAGGAATCTACACATTATGAGAATATTTTGAATGGGAAGATACCCATTCTATTCAAATTACAAATGTGACCTATATTCATCCTCTATGTTTCTTATATGAAAATGTTTAAATGTAACCTCTATTACGTCTCTATATATTCCTGTATGAGAATGGTTAGAATGGGCATATTCCTATTATCATAAAATTAATATAGAGGAATTATTAGCATTCTCATACAAATAATACGTGTAATATTGAAATTAATCATTCTAATACCTCTGTAAATATTATGAGTTCATTACATAAGGGGTAATATCCTTGTAAAAGATATATACATAAATACGAACATTTGTTTTTCATTATTATAATACCTCTATAAACATTTAAGTACGTCTAAATATATGAGCTCATTGTGGAAGATTTGATAACATTAAAAATGAAATATATATTTATGGTTAACTTTATTATTTGTCATTTTAATACTTTTACAAAATTATTTTCTTTTCAAACTTATTTTAATGTTCAGTAGCACCAGTGAAAATGAGGACCTTCCCCTTCTATGAAAAAAATAAAAAAATGTGACATTTTGTTATGATATATATGTAACTAAGAGAATTAAAACATATTACTCAATGTTGTTGAAATATATAATGAGGAATAAGAATAATATTTTTTTTTTCATATATATCTAATATTAAATTCAGAACTATGAGAAGAAGAAACTTTCTGGTTCTATGAACCAACGTTGTTAACTATTTTACGAGGGCATAAAATAAGAAAATTGTTATCATGAAAGGGAAGGATTTTCCTTGATTGGATACTAAGTTAGGGTGATTTGTAAATTCGGCAGAGGAATTTTTAGTAGGTATTTTTTTATGTACTCCCTTTATGGAGACAAATGAGAAATAAAAATTATTGGTTTCTAATAAATTATTTCCACAAAGATAGTTGTAAACATAGAAAATGGTTACAAAGACAGAGAAAAAGGATGAAAAATATTACTCACTTTATAGAAAATATTCCAAACACTATAAAACACCCTTATTATATCCATTATCTCATTAAAACTAAAACAATATTTTCAATGTATTTTTTTGCAGTTAAGTTTATACTTTTAAAGAAATAACGTGTGTCACTTCTATTTAAAATAAAAGTTAGGTTTTTTTTTGTCATTAGAAGTTAAAAAAAAAGAAATAACATATTAGAAAATAAACCCCGAATGTATTTCACATGAGAAAAATTATGAAATATTCATGGAATATACTTCTCTGTAGCTATATCTTCGCCTATTTGTTGATAAACCTACGAATGATGACCTTGTTTGAATAATATGATTGACTTGTAACACTTGTTCGTAAGAGCACAAAGAAATGAAACCTAAATGACTAAAAATATAAAAATGTATAATGCACATGACCATTAACAATTTCCACCTAAAAACAAAGCATGGAATTTTTAAAAATTGAAAAATCCTCCCATAATAAATGTTGCGTAGCTACATAAAACAAAATTTTAATACTTGTCACATTAATAACTATCTCTGAAATGAAAATGTATTTAATTCTCCCATAATAAATAATTGATAGATAGGAATGTTAATTTGTAAATTTTTCTAAATGATGCAACCAAAAATAAAGTCAAACTAATAAAATAATACTTTTAATTTTCCTAAGAATATTAATAATTTTTAATTATACTACAAATTTAACCTTTATGAAATTAGTAATCAAAGCGTTTTAATGTTTGATTACTTATAAGAAATAATATTTTTCCATTTAAGATATATGTCATTAATGATAGTAGTAATAAAAAATAATATTTAATTAGAATTAATATTATTTAGCTATAATTAATAATATCCTATCATATAATATTACTAATAAATTAGTAATAAATTTATTTAACAAGTTTAAAATTATTAATAATATCTAATAGTAATAAATAATACATAAAAATAATAAAATATAATAAATAAATAAATAAATAATAATAATAATCATATTTAATTGACAAATAATGATAATACTTATTAAGGAATAAATAATAATGCTTATTCATAAATATTATTTAAATGTTAAATAAAATATTTGCAAACATGTGTTAAAATTGATTATTAACAAATACTATTAACATTATAGATAAAAAGTAATGGGTAATATGTAATTAACAAAACTAATAAGCATATTTATAATTTAATTAATATAATAATAATAATAATAGTAATAATAAATATTAAATTACTATTAATAATTAATAAAGGATCATAATAAGAATAAGAATAAAATTTCAAGTATTACTCCTCTATACCACCTTTAAGAGAATGTTTATAATGAGAAGATGCCCAATCAAGAAATTAAAATCCTTTGATAATGGGTAGTCGCTTATTCTATAAAACATAAAATGTAACCTCTATTCTTCTTCCATGTTTCCTACGGTTCATATACCCATGCTCATACAATTAATATAGAGGCATATACCCATTTTCATATACTTAATATAGAGGAAGAATAGAGGTTACATTTTTATAGTAATGTGAATATTAACTCGTACGATAATGGACATATGCTCATTCTAACAATTCTCATAAAGGTTAATATAGAGAAAGAATAAAGGTTACATTTTATCATTTTCATACAAGAAACATAAAGATAAAATAGATGTTACATTTTTATTTGCATATACATATATAGTTTTCACAAAGTAAATATAGAGGAAGAATAAAGGTTTCCATTTAGATTATTTTTACTTTGCATATAATTTCACCATTCGATACATTTCCTTGATATAGATGCATCTATTTTATCTTGATCTTCGCTATATGATTCGTAAACTTCTACTTTGGAACTCTACGAATCACAAAATTATGTTGTTCTACTTTCAACTTTGGAAAATGAAATATTTTCTTGAAAAATTAGAGCTTTGTGACTGATTATCTAGTGTTATAGAAAGGAAATTGCAGAGAAGGAAAGAATTCAAAACTTCAACACCAACAATTTTATCCTAGAAACCTCTAATGGAGGAAAACTAGTCGGGAAGGGAAACTGCTCTTTCTTCCCACTTTTATTGGTCTAATATAGACAATTATAGATTACAATAAGTATGAAAAGAAGAAACAATGTAAACCTTCTCTCCAATTACTTTCTTTCTCTGTTTCTACACCTTGCTCCTACAATCCCACTCCATCACTGAAGATCTTTCTCATTGCTCTCATTAAACTCTCGATTCTCAATCTCTTTAGATCTTTCGAATCCATCATTCTCTTTCTCCTTTCATGAATTATATGTCTTCCCATGTCCTTCCATGCATTGGAGGATGTGAAAGGGCATTAAAGGGGAAGAGACATGGCTGGGTGATTCAAATTCACGTCCATTCATGTTCCATTCTTATTTTCTATTTGAAAGTGTCAGACTGTCACCCTCAAGTAGGATCGAAGGTCTCAAGACTGCCACCCTGGTTGGGTGGTGGGTTCAGACCACTATCCTTATAGGGAGGTGGTTAGGAAACCACATCTCTACAAAAAGTGGCGGTTCCTTCCAAAACCTCCATTTACCTCATTTTATTCACTTTTTTGTTTCTCCTTCTTGGTGCTTATGGAAATAATGAATTGGTGTGTTTTCCTCGGATCCCTATGGATCATACCTCCCCTAATTAGGATTCTTTTGGTCCCACAAAATCTTAGTGGGGGAGTGGTAGAGGAATCAACTCCCTCTCATGCTCATTCAAGTACCACCTGGGCCTCGCCTTGATGTCTTCTCTCATCTAACCTACCAAGAATCTTGTGGATCTCTCATTTATTGGTCCAGTCTACATCCTCCTCTGAGTTTCCTTGAGTACAATCCTCTTTGGAAGGTAACTTATGTATCTTTCCTTCTTTGTCATGCATAGATGGCATTAGTGGATGCAAGCTCTTACAACTTACTATCACATGCATCCGCATGAAGTACGACACTGTAAGGTTTCTTCTCCAACCTGCTCAAGTATGGCGAAGGTCCCATACTATAGTGGTTTATTCCTTTTTTCTTGTCTTTGTCTCTTGAGATGGATTGGCTGAATCCTCTCCAAGTACATTGCTGCTATAGTCACCATCATTCTTTGTATCTCCTCTTCTTCTTGCTGCCCCATGGTCAGGTCCAGTGAATCCGTAGGTAGATATGGTGACTACATAGTGGAATTTTAGTTTCTCCTTGAATGAGAAGTTCATGTGGTGGATTCTTCTGTAAAATTGACAAGTGGTATCCAAATTCTCCATCCTTAGGTCAGAAATATCCGTGCTCTCACATCCATTTTTCTTTTCTTCCAATGAAAGCAAACAAAAATGATGATTTTCCTAAATAAGTATTGGCCTTTTTTTTGGCACTTACCATAGCCTTCTTTGATTTGTTCTGGGTGTGCCCGGATGTTAAAACTGTCGCACCCATTCCCGGGACAACAATCCAAACCAGAAGTTACTAAAATTTGGGGTAAATTTTTTTATTTTTTTAAAGGAAGTAATTAGTACTATTCCATCCCTTAACCCATCCTTGATAACAAGTAATTTTTATTCCCATTTAATTTCTCTTAATTTAAATTGTTCACTAGCCTAAAACCGAAATTAATTATTTGATTATATTTTAATTTTACTAGGGCCCTAAATGAATAAGTCTACACCTCTTCTATTCTATTCACCCTCTCCTTAAGTTCATCACACCTTTCCTTTTTAATATATTTCCCATTAAAACCCATGAAAAAAGAAAGGTGCAGGATTGAATAATGACCCTAAGATTAAATCAATCTTGTCCCTTGGTTTAGAAGAAAGCCCTAAAGTTTCCCTAACTATCTCTTTGCTATTCTCTTCTCCTTCCTTCCATTTCTCTTCTCATTTGTTTTGCTTGTTCTTTGTTTCTTCAAGCAAGGTAATGTAAAGCTATGGAGCCTCCTTTGTAAATCCTAGTTGAGAATATATTTATTGTGTTTGAGATAATGATATATATATATATATGTATTTGAGATAATGAATATATATATATATATATATATATATTAGTTATTATTATTATTTTATACTGCTTTTATTATTACTATTTATTTAACTTATTTTATTTATTTATTTATTTTTTTCGCATGTGGGGTTCGGATAAGAGGACTGTGTGAGGGCGTGGCGCGCAGGTGTGGGGAGGAGGAGGAGGGAGGAGGGGTAGGGGAGGTGTGGTGAGTGGGGGTGGCGCGAGGGTGGGTAGGGGAGGACAGGTGTGGTGCGTGGGGAGGAGTGGCGACGGGGGCCACGTAGGGTGGGGGATGGGGAGGGACGGGTGGCGTTATGAGTGCGGTTGCGGCATGGCGTCGGAGAGGAGTATGTGAGGGGGTAGGGGGGCAGAGGGGCAGTGCGTAGGGTGGGGTGGGTTCAACCCCCCACCAACATTGTTTTTTTTTTAAAAATATGTGTGCGAGGGGGGGGCCTGAACCCCCTCCCCCCACCAACCATTGTTTTTTATATTGTAATTTTTTTATTTTAAATTCATTTTAAATAAATTTGTTTTAAATTTGGTTTATATATATATATATATATATATATATATATATATATATATATGTGTATGTGTTATGTTTATATATATATATCATTTCATATATTTGAAGGTATATATAAAAACAACATATATAATACAAAATATATATATATATATATATATATATATATATATATATATATATATATATTGACAAAAACAAGAAAACTACCCTATTTGCAAGCCAAATTTCCTTTGCATAAAATGATAAAAACAATAGATTTCTAAAACCATGTTAATATTAAAGGAGTTGTGCATTTTGCAAATAAAATTAGTTTCTTCCAAAGTTAAAATCAAGAACAACTTCTTATAACCAAGTAGATTTCCTTTCAAATTTAATGTAAATAAAATGTGGGAGAAACATTATCCTTTTTGTAAATAAATGAGACTTTTGACTTTTGATACAACACTTCTCTTTCACAAGCTTAGACTACAAGGGTGTTGTATAAATATTCCCAAATATGCAAACAACCAAAAATTTCTATTACAAGTTTCTTACAAGTTGGGAGAGAGATTTCTCATTTTAATCACCATGTCTCAAGTTTACATGTGAATGCAAGATATACAAAATGGATAATTTACAAGGAGATGAAACTTTTCACATAACCATATCCAAAGGAGTTACAATGCAGTAGGGTTTCATAAGGAGAGAAAAGAATAATAAGAGCCCAAGAGGCCACCCACTCCAACTTGAGAGCCAACTTCCATGTCTTCCCAAAAACCATGCAAGGAGAAAAAAGAGCTTGTTTTCCACCCAACCATAGGCATCATTACATGCCTCTCCCAAGGTTGGGATGCATGCTAGCCTCCCAAGCCCATGGGAAACAAGATAACTAACCAAATATTGCACAAGATGGAGGGTGAGCTAACAAAAATACAAGCACACAAAAATTGGGATAATTACAAACAAGACTCTAAAATTTACAAGGAGGGGAACCCATGTTCTTCCTCAAAAGTGGGGAAGAGAGGAGAAAGTTCTCCAAAGTTATACATCAAATTATTTGCACCAAAAAAACATCTCCATATCCTCCTTATTGCTCCTAATTCAATCAAATACATCCTTATTCCTCCCCCTTTCTCCAAGTCCTCCTTGGAAGGATTTTCAAACCCCAAAGGGGTTTCCTTACCAAGAATGGGGAAGGAGATTCAAGCCAAATGAATCAACTTCCCCACCTCAACCATTTGAGGGGAAAACAATAAGACCCTACAAGGCTTGTCCATCAAGCCTTGAGGATTGAGAGGAAAAATCCCTCTCTCTTCCCCACAACTCCAAAACTCCATCATGCCATATGATGGAGGGAGTAAAAACAAACAACAACAAAACCAAATAACAAAACAACTTTCAAACCCATCTAACAACTAAGATAAATGCAACACAAACAAAGACATAAGATCCTACCTCAAGGAAAGATCTCCAAAAGCTCTCCAACTTAAAATTTCTCTCCACCTTGACTCAAGCCAATTTCCAAGCTCCAAAATCCACAAGCATCCCAAGCAAGAAGTTCCCAAAAAGAAAGTCCCTCTCTTTCCCCATGAATGGGAATTTGAAGAGGAGCAAGCAAGCATCCTCACAAATGAGGGGGTGACATGTGTCACCCCTCTCCCTCATCAAGGTCAAAGATGCCAAAACAAAAGAGAGAAAGGGTAAAATTGTCTTTTTGCCCTCTTCTCCCAAATTCCCTTAAATGTTAGCAAGACAAAACTAGTGAAACTTTTGATAAACACTCAAATCCACATCCCTTACATGGATGTGACTAAACAAGAGGTAAAAAGGGAGGGAAAAATCCCTCTAGTCTTGAAAATAAGCCCCCTACCCATTAGGTAGGGTCCAAGGGCTCATTTTTATGTTGGGGGAACTCCCAAGCTAAAAAGGGGTCCCCAAAAATGCCCAAAATAACTAATTTCGGGTTTTGCATTTTTGGCACAAGGGTAGAGGGTGTGGGGACACCCAAGGTCTCACATGTGACCCTAAACCCTTGTGATTAAGTGATCATTAAACAAAATCAAAAATTTAAATGAAAGTGGGATTATTGACTCCCAAAACAAGTTTACATCATAATCAACTACCCTAAACAAAATTAATAATTCAAAGCACAATACATTACAAAAATTGGGGTCACTCATAGTGCCCAAAATAATAATCTCCTATACTAAGGCTTCACACAATGAACATGGCTAGGACTCAACCCGTGGGCTGCTTGTGCAAGATTGTGTAGCTGGCCTGAATCCCACATTCTCCTGTAAACCTGTCACCTGCACACTCATTGCACACATTAACCGTACTTATCCGATAAAATATAAAACAATGACACAAGTAAGATATCAATAAGTTCTAAACTAGCCTAACATCCTACTGAAATCAAAATGTGACAATGTGCACAATTATACTCAATATTCCAAAAGTTAGACAAGATGATAGAGTGACATATAACCATAAGATCCCAACATGCAACAACTATCCATCAATATAATTATGTTCCAAACACAACATCATATCCATTAGTATCCATGACATCATAAGAAAATGTGACAACATATAAATTAAGCTAAATTGATGCTATACGCCTGAATGTCCACACATGTATAATAAGATCAAATCTCTAATATAATGTCCATGATATAACAAAATCATCAAAACATGTCTATGAGAAAAGAAACAAAAGCTAATGAGCTATAAAAGTGTGGGCACTACATCCCCTCTACTAAAATTAGACTTCCTCCGAAGTCACTAAAAGAGATAGGAATATCTAGCCCTCAAAGGTATCGTGCATCCTCCCAGGTGTAGTGTTGTTGTCTCATCGTATCGGTCCCACTGCACTCTAACCTTGTCCAAGTCTCGACCCCGAAGGGCCAACCTCTGGTGCTCCAGTATGCGTATGGGCTCCAGTCTCCACTGCCCTCATCCTCTACCTATAATGCCGACCAATCCAAAACATGAGAAGCATTAGGTACATATCTACGTAGTACAGAAACATGAAAAACATCGTGGGCCCGTGCAAGGCATGGTGGCAAAGCTAGGCGATAGGCAACTAGACCGATGACCTCTAAAATATCAAAAGGCCCCACAAAATGAGGTGATAGCTTAGAACCCTTTCCATAATAGATAGGACTCTTATGCGGACGAACCCTCAAGAAGACTTTGTCACCCACTGAGAAGTGACGATCAATCCTCTTGGTGTCTGCATATGCCTTTTGGCGTGCTCTAGCCTACTCAAGACGTTGTCTAATCAACACAACCTGCTGCTCTAAATCCTAAAGGTAGGCTGGTCCCAAAATAATCCTATCATCTAGTCTATCCCAACTCAAAGGTGTCCTGCAAGGTCATCCATACAAAGCTTGGTAAGGAGCCATACCAATGGAACTATGATAGTTGTTGTTGTAGGAAAACTCAACTAAATGCAAATAATCTTCCCATTTCTTTGTTGATCCATCACATACATTCTCAACATGTCCTCTAACACATGATTAACCCTCTCTCTGTCTACCCATCTATCTCTGGATGATAAGCTAAACTGAAATTAATCTGAGTACCAGAGTGGTCTGAAAGGAAGTCCAAAAACTGAAGTGTAGATGGTATCCCTGTCATTGATGATGGTCTTCGGAATCCCATGCAACCTAACAATGTCCTCCATAAATACTTTGGCAATGGCCTGTGCATTATAGGTGACCTTGGTTGGCGAAAAATGTGCAACCTTAGTCAACTTATCCATGGTGACCATAATGGCATCATGACGATAAGAAGACATAGGAGTCCGACTATGAAATCCATGGAAATCACATCCCATTTCCACTCGAGAATATCATGAGGGTGTAAAAGTCCTACGGGATGAGAATGCTCTGCCTTGACCCTCTGGCACTCAAGGAAACATGCAACAAAATTTTATGTCCCATCAAAGACCTGGCCAATAATATAACTCCTCAGATCGGCATGCATTTTCTTCACTCCTGGATGTGCCGCATATGGGGCTCGATGAGCCTCTGTGAGGATGAAGCTACGTAGATCACCTGACTTAGGCATGTAGATGCACCTGTGGAACCGAAGCAAACCATCTACCTCTAAAACACACCCAGAATACCTGCCCTCTAAAGAACCCTGTGACTCCAACATCTGTCTAGCTCCCTCATAAAACCTGTCCTCTGGAAGGTGCTCAAGAATCTTGCCTCTCAAATCTGACTAAAGTGTCAAAGAAGCAAGCACATGTCATCATCTACTAAGAGCATCTACAACCACATTTTCCTTCCCTTTGATGTACTGAACCTCCATGTCATACTCACATAGGAACTCCATCCAATGCCTTTGATGAGCGTTGAGGTTTGGCTATGAGAAAATATGCTACAAACTCCAATGATCTGTCCTCAAAATGAAAGGCCTACCCAAAAGGAAATGTCACCAATGCACTAGATCATGAACAACTACTGCAAGATCCAAGTCATGAGTAGGATAATTAAGCTCATAGTCCATGAGCTTACGAGACTCAAAGGCACTAACTCGATGCTCCTACATAAGAAGCGCCCCAAAACCTCTAGTGATGCATCAAGACAAACAAAAAATCCTCTCTGTCGGGTCTGGGACTGCTAAGATGGTGCCGTGGTTAACCTTTCCTTAAGCAAACTGAAAGGCATGCTCACATTTCTCGACCAATCAAACTTCTTCCCTTTCCTCCGAAGAGAGATGATAGGTGAGAAATCCTAGAAAAGTCTGTACAAACCTATAGTAATACCCGATAAACCCATAAAAATCCTCACCTCAAGAATCGATGTGGGTGCTAGCCAGTCCAAGATAGCCTGTATCTTAGAGGGATCTATGGAGATACCCTCGCTTGAAATGATATGACCCAAGTACTAAATCTATGTCTGAAAGAAGCTACATTTTTCCAAGTTCCCATACAACTTCTGCTCTCTCAAAACCTGAAGTACCTGTCTCAAATGCTCCTCATGTTCCTCCTTGGAATGAGAATAAATCAATATGTCATCAAGGAACACTAAGACAAAGTGATCTAGAAATGTCTGAATACTCCATTCATGAGGCTCATAAAGACAGCTGGGGCATTGGTCAAACCAAATGGAACCACTGTGAACTCATAATGCCCATAACGTGTGGAAAGTTGTCTTATGAAATCTCGCATTTGATATGCACAATCGATGATATCCTAACTTGAGATCAATTTTGGAGAATACTCTCACTCCCTGCATCTGATCAAACAAGTCATCAATCCTAGGGAGCGGATAACGGTTCTTTATTGTGACCTTATTGAGCTGTTTGAAGTCTACACAAAGCCTGAGAGAACCATCCTTCTTCTTCACAAATATGACTGGCGCTCCCCAAGGAGATACACTAGGGAAAATGAGACCCTTATCCAACAACTCCTCTAACTAAATCTTGAGCTCCTAAAGCTCTGGAGTCATCATATGATAAGGTGCCCTAGAAACTGGTGTTGATCTAGGTATTAAATCAATGGTGAAATCTACCTCTCTGCGGGGTGGTAACCCTCGAAGCTCACCTGGAAAAACATCTATATACTCCCTCAAAACTACATGATCATCTAAGGGTGAATGCTCTAGAATATTCTCAGATTGATCACTGATGGTGATAGCAAACAACTAACACCCCTTATGCATGCTCCACTTGAGTTTCTTAGCTGATATCATGTGCAAGGAGATAGGCCTTTGCATCCCTGATATAACAACTGCACTCCCAAGATCATCCTGACATTCAATGACCTTATTTCTATAATCCACCTTAGCTCGATGAGTCTCGAGCCAATCCATACCCAAAACTACCTGATAGGAACCTAGAGGGATAACTTGAGGTCAAGAGTAGTGGAGAAGGCTCCTAAATCAAGTACGCAACTCTCCACATATGATTCCATGGCAAGTTTGGCCCAGAGGCCAACTCAACTTGCCAACTATCTGGTTGCCTAGCCACCACTAGCCCACACTGGTCCACTATAGAAGGTGATATAAAGGAATCTGAAGCACCTGAATCAAAAAGTACTGAGATAGAAATACCCCTGATAGTACCTGTCGTCTCAATGACTGTGGCCTGATGCTCGGCCTGGCGGTTGTCAACCGCTACATATACATGATGAGCATGTCCTACATCACCCACCATCTGCTCGGATCTAGCAGCTCTCTGTGCATCCATGGTATTGGGTTTGTGCGGGCACATGCGCACATAGTGATCTGGAGATCCACAAATAAAACAACCTCCTGTACCCCTCTGAGATGGGGTCCCTCTTGTACTCTGGTGTACTGATCCTACTGGTCCAACCCTAGCAGACTACTGTGTGCGAGCTGGTTGTGCCTGTTGAGTACCCTATCTCCTATCCTTGGCTCCACCAAAACCACCTCTAGAAACACCTCTCTAAAATCCTTGTGTCTCTGCCTAGCCCCCTACTGCGGGTGGCCCTGCTGCTGTGTCTATCGCTGCGGGTGTGGTGGAGCCCTCGTGGCTGATGGTGGAGGCCAAAATCCTCCTCTAGGGGGTGGTCGTATACTCGTGACCTCTGACTCTGGAAGGCCTGTATCCTCTCCTAGAACTTGCTCTTGTTTCTATCACGATGCTCATGTTCCTTGGTCATGTTCTCCTCAGCTAAGTAGGCCTTCTCAATGGCCTTCTCAAGTGTGGGAGGAGATAACATCCTAACTACTCTTGCTATATCTGCATTAAGGCCTCGAATGAACTTATTAACCTGTAATTTCTCATCTTGCAGGTAGTCCACATACTGTAGGAGATCTAGGAATATGCTCTCATACTGCGCTATTGTGCTAGATCTCTGTAGTAAGTCATGAAACTCATCGATCCTCTTCTGCACAAAATGCTTTGACATATAGCAAGCCCTGAATCACTCCTCAAACATCTCCCAAGTCACTATCTCTTGAGTCAAATGGATCTTCCGCTCATCAATCCTCCACCAAATGCCTACTGTGTCTCGGAGGAGGTGTATGGAAAACCTTTCCTTGACGTTGCTCTCGTAAGAGTGCAAGCCAAAACATCTATCCAAACTAAGGAGCCATGAATCAGCCCCAAAACCATCTGTAGAGCTGGTGTAAGTGGGTGGCTACAAACAAAGAAGATCCCTGATCACACTGCCTATATCTCGATCCTGGTGATGTAGTCCAATAGGTGAAGGGAGTCGCCTATCCTCGAATGGTCCCTCGAGACTGTGTGAGCGGCTACGACGGAATGAGGCTACCCTCTCGTGATGAACGGAAGGGCTACGTGACCTCTCCCACCTCGGTGTATCATGCTCTGGTGGCTCTGAATGCGCGTCCTCACCTATCGGCTCCTCGTCTCCCAATGGTGCCTCCACTCTCATCTCCTGTGGTGGTGGTAGATGCTACTCCACAACACCTATCAGCTGGTGCAAGGCCTCTAATATCCGAGGCCCAAATTTAGGTACCGGCGGCTCCTGCATAGGTGCACTATGCCCCAAACCTCTAGCTGATTGTCCTCACTTGGGCGCCATCCTGCGCACGGGGTGAGCAAAGAAGTTATTAATTTAAAATTTAATGGTTGCGGATGATTCATTTTAACTATTTATTTTTATTCATTTAGTTATTTTAGTGTTGTTAAAATTACCATTAACTATTTTAATTAGTTACCTAGTGGTCTGCGTGTGTGAACCTCGCTCTGATACCAAATGTCGTGCCCATTCCTGGGACAACAATCCAAACCAGAAGCTAATAAAATTTGGGGTAAAATTATTATTATTATTATTTTTAAAAGGGAGTAATTAGTACTATTCCATTCCTTAACCCATCCTTGATAACAAGTAATTTTTATTCCCATTTAATTTCTCTTAATTTAATTTGTTCACTAGCCTAAAACCCGAAATTAATTATTTGATTATATTTTAATTTTACTAGGACCCTAAATGAATAAGTCTACACCTCTTCTATTCTATTCACCCTCTCCTTAAGTTCATCACACCTTTCCTTTTGATATATTTCCCATTAAAACCCATGACAAAAGAAAGGTACATGATTGAATAATGACCCTAAGATTAAATCAATCTTGTCCCTTGGTTTAGAAGAAAGCCCTAAAGTTGCCCGAACTATCTCTTTGTTATTCTCTTCTCCTTCCTTCCATTTCTCTTCTCATTTGTTTTGCTTGTTCTTTGTTTCTTCAAGCAAGGCAAGGTAAAAAGCTATGGAGCCTCCCCTTTGTAAATCTTGGTTGAGAAATATATATATTGTGTTTGAGATAAGGAATATATATATATATATATTGGTTATTATTATTATTTTATCTTGTTTTATTATTACTATTTATTTAACTTATTTTATTTATTTATTTTTGAACAGGGGTTCGGATCGGAGGAGGATTGTGTGTGAGGCAGCAGATCGCGCAGGCGAGGGGAGGAGGAGGAGGGGGCGGGATAGAGGCGGCCTGCGGGTAGGAGGTGGCGGTGTGGTGCGTGGGGGAGTGGCGGCGGGGAGGCCCGCGGGGGGGGGAGGGGGGGGGACAAAGGGGGGTGTGGTTGCATTGGCATGTAGGAGTGACAGGGGGTAGGGTTTGTGGGGACAATAGGGGGGGGGGTTCGCCCCCCCACCCCCCACCCCCACATTGACATTTTTTTTGTTAACCATTCGTGTAGGGGTGGGGGCCGAACCCCCCCCACCAAGCATTTTTTTTTGTTTATATTTTAAATTCATTTTAAATAAATTTGTTTTAAATTTGGTTTATATATATGTTATATATATATATATATATATATATATATATATATATATATATATGTTTATTTGTAGTATCATTTCATATATGTGAAGGTATATATAAAACAACATATATAATACAATATATATATATATATATATATATATATAAAGATTTAATGTGATATATATATATATATATATATATATATATTTTGACAAAAACAAGAAAACTACCCTATTTGCAAGCCAAATTTCCTTTGCATAAAATAATAATAAAAAAAAGCATATTTCTAAACCATGTTAATATCAAAGGAGTTGTGCATTTTGCAAATAAAAATAGTTTCTTCCAAAGTTAAAATCAAGAACAACTTCTTTCTTATAATCAAGTAGATTTCCATTCAGATTTAATGTAAATAAAATGTGGGAGATACATTAAGTCACAAATAAATGAGACTTTTGATACAACTCTTCTCTTACACAAGCTTAGACTATAAGGGTGTTGATAACTATTTCCAAATATGCAAACAACTAAATATTTCCATTACAAGTTTCTTACAAGTTGGGAGAGATATTTCTCATTTTAATCACCA
Organism: Taxus wallichiana var. yunnanensis; assembly: GCA_018340775.1. NCBI lineage: Eukaryota > Viridiplantae > Streptophyta > Pinopsida > Cupressales > Taxaceae > Taxus > Taxus wallichiana. The sequence goes on along the minus strand of CM031237.1, from coordinate 554,831,355 downwards.
TATCTCAAATTTACATGTGAATGCAAGATATACAAAATGGAGAATTTACAAGGAGATGAAACTTTTCACATAACCATATCCAAAGGAGTTACAATGCAGTATAGTTTCATAAGGAGAGAAAAGAACAATAAGAGCCCAAGAGGCCACCCACTTCAACTTGAGAGCCAACTTCCAAGTCTTCCCAAAAACCATGCAAGGAGAAAAAGAGCTTGTTTTCCACCCAACCATAGGCATCATTACATGCCTCTCCCAAGGTTGGGATGCATGCTAGCCTCCCCCAAGCCCATGGGAAAGAGGATAACTAACCAAAACTTGCACAAGATGGAGGGTGAGCTAACAATGATACAACACACAAAAATTGGGATAATTACAAACAAGACTCTAAAATTTACAAGGAGGAGAACCCATGTTCTTCCTCAAAAGTGGGGAAGAGAGGAGAAAGTTCTCCAAAGTTATACATAAAATTATTTGCACAAAACAAACATCTCCATATCCTCCTTATTGCTCCTAATTCAATCAAAGCCCTCCTTATTCCTCCCCCTTTCTCCAAGTCCTCCTTGGAAGGATTTTCAAACCCCAAAGGGGTTTCCTTACCAAGAATGGGGAAGGAGATTCAAGCCAAATGAATCAACTTCCCCACCTCAACCATTTGAGGGGAAAACAATAAGACCCTACAAGGATTGTCCATCAAGCCTTGAGGATTGAGAGGGAAAATTCCCTCTCTCTTCCCCCACACTCCAAAACTCCATCATACCATATGATGGAGGGAGTAAAAAACAAACAACAATAACCAAATAACAAAACCATGCAACCCATCTAACAACTAAGATAAATGCAACACAAGCAAAAGACATAAGAGCCTACCTCAAGGAAAGATCTCCAAAAAGCTCTCCAGCTTAAAATTTCTCCACACCTTGACTCAAGCCAATCCCAAGCTCCAAAATCCACAAGCATCCAAGCAAGAAGTTCCCAAAAAAAAGTCCCTCTCTTTTCCCATGAATGGGAATTTGAAGAGGAGCAAGCAAGCATCCTCACAAATGAGGGGGTGACATGTGTCACCCCTCTCCCTCATCAAGGTCAAAGATGCCAAAACAAAAGAGAGAAAGGGTAAAATTGTCTTTTTCCCTCTTCTCCCAAATTCCCTTAAATGTTAGCAAGACAAAACTAGTGAAACTTTTGATAAACACTCAAATCCACATCCCTTACATGGATGTGACTAAACAAGAGGTAAAAAGGGAGGGAAAACTCCCTCTAGTCTTGAAAATAATCCCCCTACCCATTAGGTAGGGTCCAAGGGCTCATTTTTATGTTAGGGGAACTCCCAAGCTAAAAAGGGGTCCCCAAAAATGCCCAAAATAACCTAATTTCGGGTTTTGCATTTTTGGCACAAGGGTAGAGGGTGTGGGGACCACCCAAGGGTCTCACATGTGACCCTAAACCCTTGTGATTAAGTGACTCATTAAACAAAATCAAAATTTAAATGAAAGTGGGATTATTGACTCCCAAAACAAGTTTACATCATAATCAACTACCCTAAACAAAATTAATAATTCAAAGCACAATACATTACAAAAATTGGGGTCACTCATAGTGCCCAAAATAATAATCTCCTATACTAAGGCTTCACACAATGAACATGGCTAGGACTCAGCCCGTGGGCTGCTTGTGCAAGATTGTGTAGCTGGCCTGAATCCCACGTTCTCCTGTAAACCTGTCACCTACACACTCATTGCACACATTAACCGTACCTATCCGATAAAATATAAAACAATGACACAATAAGATATCAATAAGTTCTAAACTAGCCTAACATCCTACTGAAATCAAAATGCGACAACATGCACAATTATACTCAATATTCCAAAAGTTAGACAAGATGATAAAGTGACATATAACCATAGGATCCCAACATGCAACAACTATCCATCAATATAATTATGTTCTAGACACATCATCATATCCATTAGTATTCATGACATCATAAGAAAATGTGACAACATAGAAATTAAGCTAAATTGGTGCTATACGCCTGAATGTCCACACATGTCTAATAAGATCAAATCTCTAATATAATGTCCATGATATAACAAAACTCTGTCAAAACATGTCTATGAGAAAAAAACAACAAGCTACTGAGCTATAAAAAGTTTGGGCACTACAAAAATGGACTCCATCCTCGACCCATATTACTGTGTTCTCCCTCCTTGTTAACACAACATCCCTATCATACAAGTAAGGAATTATGAAGACAACGTCAAATGCATTAAGTGGATTAATATCAGCCTCTAATACATCTATGTATTGGGTATTTATCCCAAACTAAAACTTACACTTCTTGTAACTTGTATTTTTACAAACTAAAACCTTCTTCACCCATCCCGGTGGGTATGGATGTGGATGTGTGTAATTATCTAGACCAAGTTGTTCTAAAACCGCATCAGAAATCAAATTTGATTGAGAACCAAAATCTATTAAAGAATTTACCTTAGTCTTCTTGATTTTGATTCTAATTTTAAATAGCTTACTCATCTCTTCTTCTTCTTCTACCCCATACATGTTAGTGGCCATGCACCCCAACATCTCATCTACATCCGAATCATCCTAAATATCCACCTCTCTTTTTGTCTTCACAGTGGCCATGGATTTCTTGGAATCCTTGGTTCGGTGCTTTGGGTGTAATTATGGATGAAACTTCCAACATGTGGCATCAGTATGTCCATTTACATCACAATTCTTACAGAAATTCTTATGATCTTTATAAGTATGCAAAGTAGTAGCAACATGTTTACCTTTCCATTTACCTTTGCTACTTATCTTCCCTTGTTCTTTGTCCTAATGTTCATTAACTAGTCTCCCTTTGGCTCTCTATTTCTCCTTACTTCTTCTTGTCATCAATGTAGCATGATTATATACAAGATTAATTGGGATGTTTTGGATTTGTGGAGATTACCTTCCTTCGAAGGTGAGTGTCAAGTCCTCCCAAATACTTTTTCAGAATGTCCTTATCGTGTAAGTCCATATTAAGAAACATGGGATATCTCGAAATTCCGTAGTGTAGTATTACATGCTATGACCACTACCCTATCTAAATTACGCCACTTAATCATCATTTCAGTATTATGGCCAATAGGATAGAATTTGGCTCTAATAAATTATTTAAAACCTTTCCAAGTACTAACAATAAGACATTTCTTCTTCTCACAAGTGGCTAGATGGGTTTCCCACTTAACTAGAGCACGACCCTCCATTTTGAGATATGAAAAGGTGATCCTTTGTGCCTCAGTGACATTATGCACACTAAAGTAGACTTCCAACTATTTTATCCATTTATCCAATTATTCTACATCTATTTTCCTTCAAAATTCTTTATTTCCACTTTAGTTTCAGCTTTAAAAGGTGTATGTGCAGATTTTACCTTCTCGCTTACAATTGGCATCTCTTCACGCTCTTCCCATTTTCCTCTTCATGGATATTTCCTGATATCAATTTTTTCGGCTAGTGCTCAAACCACAAAGTCCATGGAATCTTTCTTAACCAAAGCCATCTTTTGCAGATCTGAAAGATTTTCTTGTTTTTGATGTAATTTATCCATCATGGTCTCTAGCATATTGACTCTGCTGAGACCAAGTTATCTTCCACCATTTGATCTCAAATTCTCAGTTTCCACTTCTTCGTATAAATATCTAGCTCACAAGGTAGAAATTATTCACCTTTGGACCTTTTCACTATCATAAAAAATCACAACAAAGATTTGAATACCACAGTCTTGGATATATAATCAGCTCTGATACCAAAATGATCCGTAAACTTCTACTTTTGAACTCTACGAATCACACAATTATGTTGTTCTACTTTTAACTTTGGAAAATGATAGATTTTCTTGAAAAATTAGAGCTTTGTGACTGATTATCTAGTGCTATAGAAAGGAAATTATAGAGAAGGAAAGAATTCAAAACTTCAACACCAACAATTTTATCCTGGAAAGCTCCAATGAGGAAAGCTGCTCTTACTTCCCACTTTTATTGGTCTAATATAAACAATTAAAGATTATAATAAGTATGAAAAGAAGAAAAATGTAAAACTTCTCTCTAATTACTTACTTTCTCTGTTTTTACACGTTGCTCCTACAATCCCACCCCAACACTTTGAAGATATTGCTCACTTCTCTCATTAAACTCGCTTCTCGATATCTCTAGATCTTTCGAATCTGTCATTCTCTTTCTCATTTCCTTAATTTATATTCCTTCCCATGTCCTCCCATGCATTGGAGGATGTGAAAGGGCATGGAAGAGGAAGAGACATGGCTGGGTACTTCAAATTCACATCCATTCATGTTCCATTCTTATTTTCTATTTGAAAGTGTCAAGACTACCGCCCTCAGCAGACCAGTATTCTCAAGACCACCACCCTGGTTGGGTGGCGGGTTAAGGAATGCCACCCTTACAAGGAGGTGGTTATGAAATTCGCCACTCTACACAAAGTGGTGGTTCCTTCCAAAACCTTCATTTACCTCATTTTATTCACTTTTCTTGTTTCTCTTTCTTGGTGCTGAAGGAACTAATGAAGTGGTGTGTTTTCCTAGATCCCTATGGATCACTATATGAGAATAGGCATATTCCCATTCGATAATATTTTCAATCAAAAGATGTTGATTCCTTGAAAAATAATAATGCAACCTCCCATTGTCCGTATGTTTAAAATCCTAGGATAATGGGCAAGCAAGCACATTCTATAAAATAGAAAAATGTAACCTCTATTCTTCTTCTATGTTTCCTTTATGAAAATGATAAATATTTTATAATGGGTATATTCCCATTCTCATACTTTGTTAATATGGAGTAAGAATAAACTTTACACTTTTCCTTTAGATATAATGGGAATTTTCCTCTTCCAAATATTCTTAGTTTGGGAAGCTACCCATTCTCATATATCCAATATGAAGAAATAATATGTTAGGTAAAAATATAGGTGATTTTAAACTATAATTATTTTATTTACCATTATCACTTTTACCATAGGTAACATGTGCTTAATGTGGTGACAAGCTAGTTTACCATAGTTAGTTAGGTAAAATTGTTGTTTAATAGTTGTTATATGGTTATACATTTTTATATTGTTTAAACCATATAACTTTTTTTATTTATTCTCTTGTAGATTTAGTTATTCGTTTACAATCTCCTAGTTGAATTTATTCATTTTTCCAATGTATATAAGAATTTTATCTTGGTTATTTTGTAACTTGATTATTCCTTATAAATAATATTATCAATAGGCTACCTCCATATTTCTCTTAGCATTTGGTATCAAATATCCGGTTTGAGCTTAGAAATTTCAACATAAGTTAGAGGAAATGTTACAAAAGCATGTGAGAAGGTTTTGGTAGTAGAAAACTATCCTCAGAGATCATGTTCTTCCTTGAGTAGCTTCCCAACCCCACCCTTGCATCCCCATAATCCATTGTTTCATTTCTAGTTAGTTTGCAAAAATTAGTTTTACACTAGGTGAGGAGGGGTCCCTAGGTATTGCCTCATGCACCATGCTACTTTATAGGAAAATATGGTTTAAAAAATAGTAAAAAAATCTTCCCCAATAGGGGTTTATCAACTAAATTTAGTTTTTGAGTCGTGACTAAGCGTAGTGACTCTACTAAAACTATACTACATTTAGAGGCTTGTGATGAGGTTGTAGTGTAAGGTATATTGATTGGTCGAGTAATGGATCGATCTCACATCAATTAGGGTGAGTTGTAGTTTTGAGTTTTATTAGGTTGTGACTCAGCTACATTGGTGAAATGAGTTACGTTGTGCGAACCTTAATTGACCCCAATCAACCATTCCCTTGTTTTGACTTGTATGTGAAGAAAACACCTATAGATTCAAAGGAATTAATCAAAGGGTATTTGATAAAAATATCTGGGTGAAAGGTTGCATCCAACTCACATCGGTTGAGATTTCCCTTATCTACCATGACCCATGACTAGGCTCCCGATCATACATTTTCTAAGCCAAGAAGTCGATCAATCACCGTGTTCCATTCCCCTACAGACATGTTAATCTGCATAGATCCCGATCTAATACCACATTGGAATTATTGATTGAGATGAGCCATGTTATGATCTTGTTTCCCAAACTTGCATCCTGCAACCCTATAGTAGATGAAAATACATAACAACCAAAGCGGAGGAACTAAACAAAAAAAAAAAAAAGGGGGAGGAAAATATGGTGCAACGAAAGTGAAGAACAATGAGAAACCCTAAGACCACATCACAACATGTGCAACCTCTAGCTAACTACCACGTTGCTCTAAAATGTTAGTTTTTTTATAGTTTCTTAAATATATGTTTTCACCATTTTACATGTCATGTGCTAAAGGAACTATCTTGGCTAGTTGGAGTGTTTAAGTCATTTCCACTTATAAGGTTAAGGGGTTGAACCCCCATCCTTTATTTTATTTTGAAGATTTGGAAGAAAAAATATCGAACCACCAAGGTTAGAGGTTTAAAAACTTCACTAAACATCATAGTTATAACTAAATCCCCTCCTAAATTTAGCAGGGAAAACACTATTTTTGGGAGAAAATAATTTCTCCCACTTTCTTAGAAAGTGATCTTTGGGACAATTTTTCCAATGGATGCATTTTCGAAAGGGTACTTTTCTCTGCTACTTTTTGGTGGTTTTTTGCATTTTGATCCATTTTCATCTTAGAGGATACCAAAGCCCTAAAAATAAAAAAATCTCACTATTCAATTTTTCCACACAAGCAACTACAATTTAATATTTTAAGCTTATTATTTCATTATTTTTAGCTAATGTGCCCTCTAGTTGGGAAAAATATAACAAATAAATTTGGAAAAAAAATTACAATTCTCCCAAATTATTCTTTCTTGAATCATATGTACTCCATGGTGATAATTACACTGTTTGGAAGGACAAAAATCGATCTCAACTTGATTTTGAAGAAATTTAGCTAATTTTACATGGTTCAGTAACCAAATCAGCAAATGATGGAGCCCGGTGAGTGTCATTTTTATAGGGTCAATCAAAAGAACAAGTTGATAATCTTATTTATAGTTTCCGATGACAAGAAAACAAAAATTTGAGATGCCAAAATAGAAAAATATGTGTGAGACAAGTTAATTGCAGTGTACAAGGTCTTAAAATAAGAACACAATACTAAATTTGTAGAGTCAATTACATACACTAAAATTCAAGTTGAATGAGAAAGTGGAGGCTTTCTTACAGAGAGTTATAACATTGAGGTCTTCCCTTATATCCCTAAGAGAGGAGGATTCTAATATTATTATCATTCCCATTTTTATGAGAGCACTTCCTCCCTCTTACCACATTTTTGTGATGAAAATCATATTGTTAAGTAAGACCATCAGTTTTGAAAGGATGGTGAATTTTCTATAGTAAGAAGAGGTACTTTACAATAAAGATGAAGAAGAAGATCTGACATTATCTTATCATTAGGAAATGGAAGGGAAAAGCAAAATATTCCCAAAACTTCCAAAAATAACATCAAAAAGGGGAAAAATAAAATAAAAAATTCCTATCTACAAAAGAGGACATGAGTTGAAATATTTATAGTATAACATGTACAATAAAGGATTATCAATCAATTTTGGACTTGAAAAATAGTAAGCACAAAAGGGACAATCATACTACAAGAAATGAAAGAAGAAGGATAACTGGAGAAAGAAACCCCATCAGTAAGGCAATGTATCCGAGAAAGGAGACCATTCAGATGATGATGAATCATTATACACTACCCATTCTATTGAAATGTCATCTAGTCAATTTGGTATGTTGATTTAGGAGCAACTTATAACTTGACTAGATGCATATAATGGTTCATAACTATAAGAGAAAACCATCCAAAGACATGTTTCATTAGTGGATAAATCTTCCTATATAGCCCAAGGTATTGGGAATATTAATCTTCCTCTTAGTTCTTAAATCGTAGGTCATCATATTATTTCAAGGATAACAAGGATACATTTAAGAAAATTTTGTGGGATCTAAGAAGAACTTATTATCAGTTAGTAAGCTTCTAGATCATAATATGAATATTTATTTTGATATTCATTTTGGTAAGAAAGTTTGTTTGATTCAAGATAAATTAAGAATATTGAAGATTGTTACAAAGCTTCAAATGTGGGACATATGTTCCAACTTATTTTTTCTACATGGATGATTAGGTACTTGTGGATAATATTACTTCTTCCACAAAGTTATGGCATCAAAGACTTGGTCACATTAGTTTTGGATATCTCAATACACTTCACCAGTACAATATGGTGAGAGGTTTTCCATCTCTCAAAAAGGATACAAAAAGTGTCCTAATTACCTCACAGGAAAACAACACATAACCTCATTCTAGAAAATTATTTATCAAGCTCCGTGCAATATTGATTTGGTTCACACTAAACTTTGTGGTCCGATACATCCTAATTAATTTTAAATTTATTATTTCATTCTTTTTGTTGATTATTATTCAAGAAAAATGTCGATTTTTATCTTCATAAAAAAGTGAGGATTTTGATAACTTCAATAATTTCAAAGTGGCTATTGAGAACGAGAATGGTCACAAAATCATATCTCTCCAATTAGATTAAGGGGGAATTCACATGTAATGAGTTCAAATTCTATCCGAAATCTCACGAGATTAATCAAAATATGCCTCCTCCATACAAATTGCAGTAAAATGGTGTTTTTGAGATAAGGAATTGTATTATCATGGAGATGGTTCATTATATGATTGATCATTTAGGAATAGTGAAGACCTTCTAGGCCGAAGTTTTGGGGACTATAGTGTATTTTTTTAATAGATTTCCCACATTTTCTCTTGATGGATTAATACCACATAATACCTAGTTGAATCAGAATCCATCCATTGTAAACCTCAAAGTATTCAGTGTAAAGCTAATATTCACATACCCAAGTAAAGATAAATAAGTTGGATATAAAATTAGAAAAACTCATCTTCATTGGCTACAATGAAGTTCATTTCTACAATGAAGAATATATTGCGTACATATTGATGGACTCGAGACCAATAAATTCTAAACTAGTAGAGATGTCGAGTTATTTGAAAATAAGGAAGATGAGGCTCCTTCTATGGGATCACCTGATATAAAAACACATTTATTATGAAAATATATGAATATGTTTCCATTTATTATGGTAGTGATGATGCAAATATGGTGATGATTAGAAAGGAGCACAACCCATGGGATTAGTACACCATATGCCAAAATGGTATATAAACATGATTTGAGATGCTAATTTGGATGCTCCTCTAGAAAAAACAACCACTAGACCACGAAATCATAGTAAATCTTGTGAAGATGTAAATTTTACTTTTATGAGTAGAGTTGTTGAGTATAGTGATCCCTCTATTATCTAGGAATCCCTACAATCAAAATCTCAAAAAGATTCCTTAGATGGTGAGTATCGATTAGTGATGAAAATAAGACTTGATAGTTTGTAAATATTCCTCCAGGAAGAATCCCATTAGTTGAGATGAATATTAAAAAAATACAAATTAGATGGGACTATTTAAAAGTATTATTCTAGACTTGTATAAAAGTGGAATGTACAAAAAGAAGGCATAGACTATGACAATACATTTTCTCCAACAACTAAGATCAATGCAATCAAGATGATATTTTCTCTAGATACATAGTTTGGTTGGAAATTCCATTAGATGGATGTGAAAAGTTCCTTTTATGAATAGAGATCTACATGAATAATTTTACGTGACTCAACTTGAATGTTTTTTCATACCTAGATCATAAATAAATTTATGTAGACTCATAAAAGATTTGTATGGCCTTAAACATGAACTATGGGATTGGTAAATCAAGATTAATGAGAATTTCATTCAACATGGAATTTTGACAAATATATATGATCCCAATCTCTACCTCAAGAGGAAAGAAGGGAAGATTATGACAGTTTCATTTGTTGATGATCTAGTCTTCAAAGATAATACAATGAATATGATTGATGCAATGAAGAAATATGTTAATCAATCATTTGACATGATATATCTCAAGATCATGCACTACTGTCATGGATTGGAAGTATGGTATAAGGATAATCATATTTTTGTTTCTCAATTGAAATATACTAAGAAAATTCTTGAGAAATTCAAGATGGTGGATCGCACACTAATTACTAAACCCATGGAGATGAGGATTTTGTAATCTCATATATAGCCATATCCTATGGTAAATTCAAATCTCTATTGATTGTTTATTGGGAGTCTCATTTTCCTCATATATAATAGACAGGATATCAGCTATAAAGTTAGCTATATTTCTCGGTTTATGTAGGAATCAAAAAATTTTCATTTGAAAGAAACATGGTGGATCTTGAGATATGTAAAGGGCACTTTATGGATCTTAGTCTTGAGTACAAGAAGAATTATTAGTTCTTCTTGATGGGATATTTAGCTTCGAGATCACATAGGTAACATTGGTAGTATGAAAGCCACATCTAGATTTTTTTCTTTTTTAGATATAGACCAATATCATGGGGAAGAAAGAAACAAAAACTTTGTTTCTCACTCTTCTATAGTGGATGAATATCGTCTTTGAAGGTGGAGCTCTGGGAAGTGATATTTCTACGTCACATACTTGGGGGTCTTGGAGTACCACATGAGAAATCCAATACCTTGTATGTTGAAATGAGGGTGTACTCAAACTTATTTCTAATCTAATATTTCATGAGAAAAGAAAGCATATTGAGGTACATGTTCATTTCATTCATGAGCATGTTTTGAAACATAATATAAAACATTATTTTTACCTAACATTGAATGGTGAGTGGATGTTTTAATGATTCACTTACACATGACAAATTTGAGTTGTTTAGAGATTTCATATCCTCATATCTTGAGGAAATATAAATTTAAGGGGGATATTAAGTAAAGCCTATAGGTAATTTTATATTATACTTAGTTTATTTAACATTGTTACTTCTTACCATAGGTAACATGTGTTTACTATGGTCATTTGTTGGTTTATCATGGTTAGTTGGGTAAATTGTTATTTCATAGTTGTTATATGTTTATCCGTTGTTATTTTTTTCTCATATATATTTGGTTATTCTTGTGTAACATCTTAGTTTTATACATTCAATTTTCCAATGTATATAATAATTATCACTTGCTTATTCTATAATCTAATTATTCATGATCAATAATTTCATCAACATGTTTCTTGCATGCTTCTCTTAGCAGAATATATATATATACCAAGGAAATATATCGAATGATGAAAACTAAAATTCTATCATAATGGAAACCTCCCATTTTATACAACATATTAATGTAACTTCTATTTTACTTGATGTTTCCTCTATGAAAATGATAAAATGTAAACTCTATTATTTCTCTATATTTTCCTTTATGAGAATGGTTAGAATTTTCATATGTCCGTTCTAATATAGTTAGTATTGAAGAAGTATAGAATTTACGTTTTCTACTTTGCATAGAATGTGAATCTACCTATTCCAAAAATTTATAGAGTGGGAAGATGACCATTCTCATACAACCATAATAAAGAAAGAATAGATGCATCTATATCAAGGAAATATTTATGAAAAGTGAAACTAAAAATATTATGACAATGGGCATCTTCCCATTCTATACAATATAAAAATTTCACCTCTATTCTTCAACTATGTCTCCTTTATGAAAATTATAATATATTAAATATATAATTTATTCTCTATATTTACCTTTATGAGAATGGTAAGAATGGGAATATTCCCATTCTCATACAATTAATATGGAATAAGAATAGAGGTTATACTTTTACTTTGCATATAATGTGAATCTTTCCATTCCAAATATTCTTTGGATGGTAATATGTACATTCTCATATATCCAATATGAAGAAAGAAAAGATATATCTATATCAAGGAAATATATTTGAATGGTGAAACTATATGCAAAGTAAAAATTATCTAAATATATGCCTTTATTATTCCTTTATATTGCTTATGTAAAAATGATAAAACATAAACTTTATTCCCTCTATGTTTACCTTTATAAGAATGGTCGAATGGGTATATACCTATTCTCATTCGATTAATATGGATAAATAATAAAGGTTACATTACTAAATTGCATAGAATGGACATTTTTCCATTCCAAATCTTCTTAGAATGGGTAAATGCCCATTCTCATAAAAATAATATAAATAAATAATAGATACACCTATATCAAGGAAATATATACGAATGGTGAAACCATATGCAAAGTAAAATTTTGAATATTTATACATTTATTCTTCCTCTATGTCCCTGTATTGAAATGATAAAATGTAACCTATATTATTTCTCTATTATTGTACATTTATGTGAATATTAAATGTATGATAATGAGAATATTCCCATTATAACCATTCATATAAAAGAAAATATAGATAATGAGTTATAGAATGATATATATTCATCCTTGATATAGTTTCTTCCTCTATTTTTCATTTATGAGAATGGTATATTATTTATCTATTCATTTATAGTTATGTGGATATTGATTTGTGTGAGAGTGGGAATATTCCCATTCTAACCATTCTCATAAAAGAAAAAAATACAGAATGAATTAAAGAGTTTAAAATAAGTATAGAGGAAGAAAATATATCAAGGATATAGATGCATCCTTGATATATTTTATTCCTCTATATTGATTTTAAACTCTCTAATCCATTCTCTATATTTTCCTTTATGAGAATATTTATAATGGGCATATGAACATTCTCATAGAGTTATATGGTCATCTTTATAATTATATGGCATATTTATAATTTTTACTTTTCACATAATGGTCATCTTTGCATTCCAAATATTCTCAAAATGGGAATATGCCCATTCTCGTACAACCAATATGAAGAAAGAATAGATGCATCTATATCAAGGAAATATATCTGAATGGTGAAACTATATGCAAAGTAAAAAAATTATAAATGTAAACATATATTATTCATCTATGTTTAATGTGTGAAAATGATAAAACATAAAATTTATTCTTTTTGTATATTTTCCTCTATTGGAATTGCTCTACAATGGGTATATGCCCATTCTCAAACAATTACATGGAGGAAGAAAAAGGTTTTTTTTTTTACTTTTCATAGAATGGGCATATGTGCATTCCAATTTTTTAAAAACTAGTAGATGTCAATTCTCGTACAACTAATATGAAGAAAGAATAGATGTTTCTATATCAAGGAAATATATATGAATCATGATACTATATGCAAAGTAAAAATTTAAAAATGTAAACCTTTATTCTTCCTCTATGTTTCCTATAAGAAAATGATAAAACATAAAATTTATTCTTTCTCTATATTTTTCTATATGAGAATGGTTATAATGGTTATATGCCCATTTTAATACAATTAATATGGAGAAATAATAGAGGTTAAACTTTTTATTTGCATAGAATGATAATTTTTCCATTCCAATATTTATAGAATGGGTAGATGCTCATTCTCGTACAACCAATGTGAAGAAATTATATATATATATATATAGGAATGGTGAAACTATATGTAAAATAAAAATGTATAAATGTAAACCTCTAGAATTTCTCTATGTTACCTCTATGAAAATGATAAAACATTAAATTTATTCTTTCTCTGTAATTTCCTTAATGAAAATGGTTAGAATGGGCATATGCCCATTCTCATATAGTTAATATGGATGAAGCATAGAGCTTTAATTTTTATTTTACATAGAATGAGAATCTTCCCATTACAAATACTCTCAAATTGGGAAGATTTTCATTATCATACAATCAATATGAATAAATAATAGATACATATATTTCAAGGAAATATATATGAGCAAATGAAACTATATGCAAGGTAAAAATGTAAAAAATGTAAATCTCTATTATTCATATATATTTCCTCTATGAAAATGATAAAGCATAAAATTAATTCTTTATCTATATTTTCATTTATCATAAATGTTAGAATGGCCATATTCCCATTCTCATACAGTTAATGTGGAGGAATAATAGAGGCTACATTTTTACTTTTCATAGAATGGACATATGTTCATTCCAAATATTATCATAACGGGAAGATGCCCATTCTCATACAAAAATATGAAGAAATAATGGATGCATATATATCAAGGAAATATATTTGAAAGGTGAAACTATATCCAAAGTTAAAAAAAAACTTCTATTCTTCCTCTATGTTTCCTGTATGAAAATGATAAAACATAAAATTTATTATTTCTCTATATTTTCCTTTATGAGAATGGTTAGAATGGGCATATTCCCATTCTCATACAATTAATATGGAGGAAGAATAGAGGTTACATTATTACTTTGCATAGAATGGGAATCTATCCATTCTAAATATTCTCAAAATTGGAAGATGCCCATTCTCATACAACAAATATGAAGAAAGAACATATGCATTTATATCGAGGAAATATATCTGAATGGTGAAACTATATTCATACTATATATCTATATACAAAGTAAAAATGTAACCTCTATTCTTCCTCTATGTTGTTTGCAAAAAGATGATAAATTTTAACCTTTATGATTTCTCTATATTTGCATAATGAAAATGGTTAAAATGGACATATTATCATTCTCATACATTTAATATAGAGGAATAATAGAGGTTACATTTTTCTTTGCATAGAATGGGCATCTATCCATTCCAAATATTATCCTACAGGAAATTTAGATAAATAATATGCAAAATATTAAACCAAAATATTTTTATAATTCTAGGTAAATGAGTTTTGTATGTGAGAGGTAAAATTTATATTTTATTATTCCTCTCTATTATTTGTATGAGAATGGGTATATATGTCCATTCGGACCAGTCAAAAAAATCAATAATAAAGAAAACACTATTTAAGGATGCATCTATATCAAGGAAATACATATAAATGATGATACTCTATGAAAAGTAAAAATTATATTAATTTAAATATCTATTCTTACTTTATGTTTCTGTATGAAAACTATATATCTACATGGAAAATATATGCAAACCATATCTATATGCAAATTAAAATTTTAACCTTTATTATTATTCTTTTACAATTATGTGAATATGTAACTATATGAGATTGGGAATGTGCCCATTATAACCAATATCATTAGGAAAATATAAGAAATAATAGAGGTTACATTTTATCATTGTCATATAGGTAACATAGAGAGAGAATAGAGGTTACATTATTACTTTGCACAAAATGTACATCTTTCCATTCCAAATATTTCCGAGAATGGGCGGATGCCCATTCTCATTAAACCATTATGAATAAAGAATAGATGCATATATTTGAAGGAAATATATTTGAATAGTGAAATTATATGCAAAGTAAAAATGTAAAACTCTTTTCTTCCTCTTATTTTCTATAGAATGGCAAGCTATCCATTTTCATAGTATTTGGCACCAATACTTGATGTTGGTGATTATTAAATGAAAATTATATGATTTTCGATATGTTATCATAGTTTTAACATATACATAATTTTTGAAATATATATTTTAACTAAAAATATATACTAGGAAAAATGGATCTTATTAGCACTACCCCTTATAACCATCATTTTAATAAATTTGGACAAGTTTCCAAGAATTTTTACTTACAGTATTGTCATTTCTAGTTTTATAATTATTGAAATTAGATTCCTAAATTTATATTATTAGTTTTTAACTAGTATGATATCAGATTCCAATATTGATATTATTAGTTTTTTGAGTAGTGTAATATTGGATTCCAATACACTATGGACAAGTAATTAGAAAACACTTTTTATCAACAAAAAATTATCTTATTCTACCCTTGAAAGGTTTGCACTTTATAGAGATAATATTAGAACAATAAAACATAAGTTAATTTAGAATCATAATTTCCCATTCTAAACAAGTAACTTACGAATATTGTTTTTTTAATAATGGCAAATAGTTATTTGAAAGGACTATACCCTTGAATACAAAATAAGGCCTTTAAGCCAGAATAAGAGTGAGAAACATAGCAGGACTAACCAAGTCTAGGTGATCAATGAAATTCCACTTAGCCCAGAAACAGCTACACAATCGAGACTTAACAAAGAAAACAATAGCAAAAAAAAGAAGCCGTAACTGAAGAAACTTGATAAGAATAACAAAAGAGAGCAGTAGAAGCATGCAGGACTACTTCTTGGCTACTTGATCAACACTGATCTTGACTTTTTTCCAAGCATGAAACATACCCAAAGCGGTCATGTGGGCAGCATCCGTCTTATCGAGCTCCTCGATGGTTCTTTTGCTCTCTTTTTCATTGCCCCAAAGTGCAGCCGGGACACCGCTAAGGTTGGAAACACTTTTGGCATGCCCCACGATGAATTCCTCAATGGCCCTAAAGGCGGCAATGTTGTAATCATGCCTAGTCTTAGCCTTCCCAAGGCGGGAGTCCAAGGAGGTCAGCTTTTTGTATATGTCTTCAATCTGACTATTGTCAATGCTCCCTTCCCCCTCCATGCTTTTCTTACCTTTTTTGCTTAGCTAGGTTTTTGACCTCATCCTTCAGCATTTTTAACTCAGCCTCTAAGGCCTCCAGTCTCTTGGAAGGGTTATCCATCTGTGCTTCCCGGGGACTGGCACTACTTATGTTTAGCAGGTCACGTGCAATGTCAAGATCAAGAGGCTCTTTCCCTGCTGCAAGAGTTTCAAGGTTGAGTCTCCTAGAAGCCCTGGTGAGTGGATGTTTAGAGGTAGAGGCGAGGTGGGTGGCAGGAGGAGCAGTAGGAGGAATAGAAGGAGAAACATGTGCAGCCGGCATGGGGGTAGCAGCACCGGTGGCAGGGGCAGCAGCAAGGGCAGCAAGGGCAGCAGGAGAAGCAGGACTGGCAGCAGCGGAGCCCATCGGAGCCGGGCTAGGAGAGGAAGGAAGACCGGGGTACTTGAGAAGGCAGTATTTGTGAATTAGCAAAATAAGCCCTTGATGCAAGGGAACCACCCGGGTATGCTTCTGGAACTCCAAAATGGAGCGCTCAAGAGAGTTTAAAAGATAATGAGGGAAGAAAACCAATCTATTCCTACGGAAGTGGTTTAAAAAGATGAGATGCTTAGTTGGGACAGTAACAAACCTACCTTCCAAGGAGATGAAATGAATCATCATGCGAGTGACTTCATCAAACGGTGATGGAATTGAGCTTACAAGCAGACCCGCTGTGCTAAAAATAAGCTTCTCATCTTCCTCCACAAATCTTCTTTCTTCAGTTTCTTTGATAACCCTTTTGTTGAAGAAGCGGTACCCATCCAGGCTGAGACCGGTCGCTTCAGCAATGAGCTCTTCATTGACAAGAATTTTCTGTCCCCCATAGTCGACAGTCCTCTCTTTCCACTCCTTAGCAAAGCGTACTGAAATACTTTGATCATGTCCTTGCACCCTTTCAACAAAGCTGGTGAAGCCGCCTATGCTGAGAATGTTCCAAAGCTCGGTGTTTTCCTTCCAATCAGGGTCCGCGCACGGCTCAATTTGACAGGGAGGTCCTCCCATCTTCTCAGTGGTGTGCAGGTTACAACAAATTCCAGAATGCCGCTGAGCGTGAAGAACAGTTCATTTCTTACTGTTGAAGATCGCATAAGACTGGGAACTGTAGCCGTTGGTCTTCTCACGAACGGCTGCGTAATTGCTGAACTGAGCCTGCGGGAAGTCGCGTGTGAAAACCCTTTCCCTGTCAACAATCACTTTGTAATTATCATCGGTTTTCGTGGAGTTTGGCATCCGGATATCAACAGCCGTTGTACCTCCGCGCGCTTGCGATTTTCAAATCTGGATGACTCAATTGAAGTTTCTTAAATAGATCTTGCTATTATTTGAAAAAGATATAATTTGCCTCGCCATATAGAATAAAGCAGCACGTGTGAAAGAATTGATGATTTTGATTTTCCTCCAAAGATTAAGGCTTATCTCTAGAGATTGCTTGCTTGTGAAGATCCGTATGGATCTTTGTTGTGAAGGCGATTAGGGATACTATCATTATCCCGATGCAGTAAAATTTATATTAATGCCATAATTGGCGAGTGCATCCACCTGATTTTGCCTTCCTGTAAGTATGTATGATTACGATACTATTGAAGGTGTGGCAAATGCTTATGGATTCGAGAGATAAAGTCTTTAATACTCCAACGGGAGATGAGGACTGATTAAGAAGCTTAATGATATTAAGGGAGTCCCCTTCAACAATAAGGTTCGAATATTTTGAGCCCTGTGCAACTCTCAAGCCCAGAGAGCATATAATGCTTCGGTAAAATGATTGGTTTGAATTCCCATTTTTCCAAAGATAAGCAATCAAATTACCTTTGTGGTCTTGTATTGCTCCTCCTCCGGCCTACTCTTGTCCTAGGGTTTCCCTTAGAGGCGCCATCAAAGTTCAGCTTGTACCAATTAGAGTCAGGAGGATGCCATTTAATCAAAGATCTATCAACACTATTCCCAGGGTTGCTCCAATTTCCAATGTGCCAATTAGATAAAATGTGTTCTTCATTCTCAGGATAACACTTGTTCTTGGGAGGTTTAAATCTGGCCATGTCCTCTTTGATACCTTGAGAAATTTTGCCAATACTGATTTTATAATTCTGCTTCTTATTTCTGAAAATGATATTATTTCGTCCTTCCAAATTCCTCCAGTTAAGTGTGAGATTGCTAATTTCAGATTCTTTTGATAGCACAATGTCCGAATGGTGGGTTCCATTGATTCCATAGCTGATTAAGGTTCTTGGCAACACCCAAAGAGCATCAAATTTAGAAAGAACAAAGCTCCACATTCTATTGGCATAAGCACAATGTATGAACAGGATGACTAATGTCTTCATAGTCATTCCTACAAAGGTTGCACCAATTAGGAATTATAAATCCTCTTCTCATCAAATTGTCGGTGGTGAGAATTCTACCTCCGATGGCCCCTTTCCAAAGACTAGAGAGAGTGGCCCCTTTCCAACCTGCCATATTTTCGAAATCTCATCAACAAATCATCCCACACCATGTGAGAGACTTTCTTAGTGCCAAGGGGAGGCCTAAGTCACGTTCTTTGGAAGAGCACCTATTCTACTGACCCGAGAATTTTAGCAATCTTGAGATCTTTTGTCTTTCCTCGGGGTGTTAAAGAAAAAAATGGTGCTTTTGTCATAATTAATCTCTTGTCCAGAAGCAGATTCATAGAGTTGTAATAAAGCCTTAATAGCTTTAGCTTCCACAACTGAGGCTAGAAGAAGAAGGATTGTGTCGTCGCAAAGCTGTTGATGAGACGACTTTGAATGAAGCGGGTTTAGATCCATTTAAAAGGCCGTTCTCAACCGCTCTGCGCGATTGTTCTACTAAGGTTGTCATTAAGAGAATGAAGAGTAAGGGGAGATGGGGTCTCCTTGTCTTAGACCTCTCTTCTTTGGTGAAAAAACCCCTGGCTCCCCATTAACAACCATAGAGAACCTAGTTTGTAGATATAGAAGACTTGACAATTTTTCTAAACTTTTCCGTGAACCCAAATTTAGATAAAATCCTATCAAGGAAGACCCAAGAAACCTTGTCAAAAGCTTTATTCATATCAAGCTTGAGGATCATATTAGCCTTTTTATTGTTTTCCATGGAATGTAAAGTTTCATGCACCATAATCACTCCGTCTTGTATTATCCACGCCTTTAATAAAGCCACTCTGCTTTGCCTTGAGATGAGGTCATTCATTATGAGCTACAATCTAGTAGTGATGATTTTGGTGAAGATTCTAAAGATAGCATTAACAAGAGTGATAGGTCTGAAGTCCTTGAAGTCTTTTGCATCCATTTTTTTAGGTGCCAGCACAATGTGCGTGTTATTAAGCTCTTTTAGAAGATTTCCTGTTCTATAGAATTCATTTACCGCTTTGAGAAGATCTCCGAGCATATTTCCCAGAACTTTGAAAAAAATTAATAGAGAACCCATCCGGTCCAGGAGCCTTATCCCCCTCAAGAGAAAAAACAGCCTTTTGCAGTTCTTCAAGCGTGACAGCTTTAGTGATGTCTCTGAATTTCTGGTCCTCAATGATATTCTGAGGGATGGCCTCCAGCATGAAGGAAATAGCTTCAGGGTTGCTGACATTGTTCTCTTTAAGAAGATTCTTGTAAAATTCAAGCGCTTGTTTCTTGATGCTGTTTGGATCTTTAGTGCTATTCCCATTGTTTTTAGAAACCTCAAGGATTCTGTTACTGGCTCTATGTTTTAGAGTAGTCATGTGAAAGAACTTTGTGTTCCTGTCTCCCTCTTTAAGCCAGATAGCTCTAGATTTAAGGCGCCAAAAAGACTCTTCCCTACTGCAGATCGTATGCAACTCAGAAAGAATATTCTTTTCATTTACTTCATCTTCAACCGATCTTCCCAAAGTATCCATTTTTAACTCCAGATCCTGAAGCTTCTGTTTTAACTCTTTCTTTTTTTCGAAAATATTTCCAAAAACCCTTTTGTTCCAGATTTTGACTTGCTTTTTGACATTTTTGAGTTTTTGAACCAATCTGAACTGAGCAGTGCCTTCCCCATTCCATACCCACCATTCTTTTATCCTATCATAGATATCATCATGCTCCATCCACATTTTTTCAAATTTGAATGTGCTTTTTGCTGGTTTAGTCCAATTGAGAAGGCTTAAAGCAATCGGATTATGATCCGATCCAATTCTTGGAAGGGAAGATAGGTAAAAGTCTTGGCTTAGAATCCAGTTTGCTGAGATTAATGCCCTATCCAATCTCACCTGAATGAACTCCTTTCCCAGCCTTCTATTATTCCAAGTATACTTATTACCATGCAGATCCACATCAATGAGGTTTTGTTCAGCAATAAAGTCAGCAAAGTCCTCCATACCATTAGAGAAGGTGGGGGTTCCACCAAACTTCTCGCCTGGGTTTAGAGGGGAATTGAAATCTCCCATAATGAGCCAGTTGGCAGAGCTATGTTGATTTCTAAAGATTTTAAGATCAGCCCATAGTTTTCTTCTACCACTAGCAGAGTTAGGGGCATAAATATTAGACAAGATCCATTCACACTTTTTCTCAATAGTGATGAATTTAATTGCTAGATGATTAATATTAGCACTAAGAATCATACCAGTACAGTGTCTTCTATCCCAAAGAGTAGCCAATCCTCCGGAAGCTCCCTGAGAATCGATCAGCCGCCATTTCAGAACTATCCCAATTTTTTTTTAATATTAACCATGGTCATTGCTTTCATTTTAGTTTCTTGAAGAATCAAAATGCTGGGGTTACTGGAATCCCGTAACTCCTTGATGGTTCTTTGCTTAGAGTTTCCATTTAGGCCTCTAATATTCCAGGATATAATCTTCATTTGGAATGGTTGGTAGTTGGAATTGCTTGCTGGTTCAGTTGTCGCTGAACCCCATCTGCAATATCCCTCTCCGTTTTCTTAGCTCTGAGAGTCTTTTTAGAGGGTCTTCCTCTTTTTGAGCTTCCTCCAAAATCAGCTGTTCGTCTAGCAGAAGACCTGGTTGTTCTAGAAGAAGAGGTGTCCCAATTGTCAATTTCCTTTTTTTATCACTATATAATGAATCTGGGATCCTTTCAAAACCTCTCATTCTTTTTTTCTTTTTTGAGATGACCAATGTGAATCCAGAGTCTGGATCTTCCATTTCCTTGGTAGGCGTGATTTCTCCTTCTTCATGTCCTTTATGCAAACTGTCAGCAAGAAATCAAAAGTGTTTCGCTGAGGTAGATCGGCGAAGCCACCTTTGTTGAGATCTTTGGGACAAGGCAGCGGATCTGCAATACCATTCTCTCCAGAAGAGAGAATCTCCAAAGGCTCAAATTCTGTCATATCTTCCTTGTTACCAGCTTCCTCCCTAATTAATGGCTGAATTTCTTTCTCTTGTTCTAAAGCGCCGGGCAAGTGATCGAAGGCACATTGCAGTGCTACGGTAGGCCAGCGAAGCCCTTATGTTGAAATCTTTGGGACAAGGCAGCGGATCTGCAATACCATTCTCTCCAGAAGAGAGAATCTCCAAAGGCTCAATCTCTGTCATATCTTCCTTGTTACAAGCTTCATTCCTAATTAATGACTGAATTTCTTTCTCTTCTGATCCAGAAGGGACTAAATAGTCCATCATTGAACCATCATGCTCGTTTACTTCCATGGATACCTTAACAAAGTCTTCTTTCACAGATGTTTCAAAAGGTAAATCCGAAGAAGCCTTCACCGACTTGTCCAGTACTTCTTTGTTGGGAGCTTCAGGCAAAGTTAAATTTGCAGCTTTGGGGCGCCAGACAAGATGCTTCTTTATATGAGTTCTAAAACCCCCCCCCTTTTTTTTCCCTTCTATTTAGATGCAAATCCTTCTGGCTGGGACCTTTGTCATCAATCTTCCTATCCTTGCTTGGGTCCATGCTAACTTTGTTCAGATCTGAGTCTATCCCAGGCTGTTCAAAGTCCAAAGGGAGGGTCATCTTCTTGGAGCAGTTTTTGTCAGAGTGACCAATGATATGGCATAGCTTACATCTTAAGGTTTCAACTTCAATTTTTTGGGTCCAGGATCCAAATCGAGTTTTCAAGATTATGTGCTCCGGAATCTCCTGATCTATGGCTGAGAAAATGCAGAACCGAGCAAAAGCAAGCCTGGATCTGTTTCTTGTGGGTCCATCAAGCCCAATAGGTGCACCTAGGGATTTTGCAATATTTAGCAGTATTTCATCATCCCATAGATGCAATGGCAGCCCTGGAAGCCTACACCAGATTGGAATGGTGTTTATATTTTCAGAATTTGGATCAAAACCCGGATACCATTTTTTCAAAAAAAGACCCATATTTCCCAGCCATTGAGGGCCTCCCAAAGAACACCGAATCTAAATCCTCTTCTTTGGTTAAACTTAGCCAGAAAAAACCTTTTGGCATAACAAGATAATGTTTAGGGCTCCCTTAGGTTTCCATTTTCTTAAATCCCATTTTCTAATGAAATCAATATTAGGTCTAGAGCAAGAAACTTACCAAAAATGGAGAGGTTTGTTTTTCTTAAGGCTCTATCAACAAATCCATCTAGGACCTTAAGACAGGTGGCACCTTCTTTGTCTGCATTTCCCATGTAAAATGATCGGTGATTTTAGGACCCACCTTGAGGTTAGGGCTTTGAAAAAGCTTATTCCGGTGCCAAAGGTGTGGATCCCAAAGCATATCCTCATTTTATTTTCCAGCCCCGTCCGATTGTGGTACGAGATCTCGCTTTTCTCATTAAACTTTGTCATATTGCGTAGACTTTCCGCGGCGAGCCTGGGCCAAACCGCGCTGACTATACTCTCCGCTTTTGCATCGTTCGTACCCGTGTCCACAAACGTCCGGTTATGGCTACAGAACAGCGTTTCCTCAAAGCATTTTGAATCATAGTTCGCGAGACATTCAGCACTAAAACTTACGAATATTGTTAATTGAAAGGTTTTATGACTTTGTTCATTATTTTTTATGAATGTACAAACTAAAGTAATGGGAAATTATGCATAGTAATAAATTTTATAGTTCTTAATTCAAGAATAAGGGGAAGAGCATATACTTTAGTGGTTATAGTAAAATCATAAAATGTAACCAAATATCTCTTGAACAAAGTATCTACCACATAGTCAAGTATCTAGACTTGAAAGGTTTGCAATTTATAAAGTTATTAGAATAATTAAAAAATAAGTTAATTTAGAATGGGTGTTTTCCAATTCTAAACAAGCAACTTATGAACACTATTAATAAAAGGATTGAGATGGAGGGAAGAACTTGCATTTTGCTTACTTAATGTTTAATTCACTAAGTCTAATACATCAATGGTAAGAGCATGGTTGGTGTTTCTAAAATTCTAAGTTTCATGGCTTCATTTATTAACGTTTATTACTATCTAAACTTAATTAATGGTTTATGAACATAATTAATGGGTTATGCACATAAATTTAGGTGAAGAGAATTTAATTTGTCGATTGTAATGAAACTATAATTCATAATAAATTACTTAAAACAATTAATGAAATATTAAAACTAATTCCATGTAAATCATACTCAATTCCCTGTAAATCACAACTAGTTCCCTATAAAATTAGTATAATAAAGGAATTATTATGTTTTTTATGAATTAAATCAATTGCATGGTTGAAATTATATTCCATTTAAATATCAAATAATAGTACTACTTTAAATTTTTATTGGACCATGCTTTGATGTAAAATTTAAAAAAAACCCACATCCCTGAGCAAACATAATGTCACATACTAATTTATAATCTTCAATAGTTTCTTGAAATTAGCATTCATTATGATATTTAAGTAGTTCAACGTATGATTTAATAGCCTTGTGTCCTTTATCAGGTATCTTAATGAATCCACTTTGCCAATTTTTTTGGTGTTCATGTCTAAATGATGCTATCTACATTAATATCTTCTTTAATTTCATCTAATATGGTCCATGTTTTATTTTTCCTTAAACAATATTGATACAATGTTGCACCTTCTCCTCTTCCTGTAGGTTTCCAAAATTAAACCCTCACCTTTTTAGTGAAATTTTTCCTTCCTATTTTATGGAAATTATCCCCATTCTCTCTTCCCATAAATATCTTTTCATTATCATTTCTTGGTTGTATAAGAATTTTCCCTTAAAAATCCTTCAATGGATTGAATTCTTGTTTAGATCTTCTAAAAATAGGCCCAATGTAAACATCATTATTACTTGGGATAGGTTGAATAATGTAGTCTTGTATACGAAAATGTGTGGATCCTATTATTTGGTCATATATGTCCTTGTAATGTATTTTTATGACCAATTACAATCATCGACATCCTACTAAAATTTACAAAGGGTCTATCCAAAGCACACAAATTGTTTTGCAAATATGTTATATTTGGAATCCAATATTCACTATCATCACCTTTTTGATTTTTTCTCATTGTTAAATATATGATTTTATTCTTTTTGTTTATATATCTTCAAATTCTTTGAGTTCTTTTGAAATGTTCCAAAGGAGGTTTCCTTCCATAACGTTTTCTTCATCATAATCCTTTGTATGCCATATTTAGATTGGATGATATAATTATCAATCCTTTATTGTTGTTTTATATGCCATCACTAATATGTCATCCATGACATCGAATCTAAATTTATTAGGTTTGTTTTTACCCACTATCTTATGGTTTCTATGTATAAAAAATGTTGCACAAAGTGCTTGAAGTTCGAGTTGTACACTTCTTTCTTAAGGTAATGATTCGATGTAATTGACCCTTTTGGAATGTTTTGTAGGATTCCATGATATGTGGAAAATAAAATGTGTATAATTTATGTAATGATGTTATTAATCTTTCAAAATTTCCATTTATATCCTCATGAGTGTTTCCATTGAAAGGAATCTTAGATACACAATGTTGAATACCTTTTTTACTCAAGCATTGATGAAAATGCAAATAAGATACAATTTTTGTTATCATTAAAATCATTATGTAGTTGTAAGTAGAGGATTAATGATTGATTTTTGAATAAATTAATTGTACTAACAACACTAATTAATTTAGAATAGTCAAACATTTCCTTGTACCCTTTAAATGTTTTGTGCACATCATTTTATAATAATGCATCATGTAATGGCTATTTGGATGATCCAAAAATGTATAGTAAGTCTCCATACTTATAAATAATGGGTTCTTCAAGTTTATTGAGACACAAAGCTAATGTTGTGATAATGTATTTTTATCCACATTCACATGTGAGCATATTAGCCAAATTAAATAGTACGTTCATAACATTACTTATTGAATTTGGTTTTTACCCATCCTCGGTATGGAAGTTTTCATTTTTCCATTTTATCATGTATAATGCTAAAAATCCATGAGGTAATTATTCTGATTGTAATACATTGGAATAGTAATTTAAATGAAAACTTTGAATGTATTCTTATGCCATGTTTATTCCTCTTTAATTGTTTAGATTTATTTTAAGCATGTGGTGGCTCTATGTTTATTGTACAAATAATTGTACTCATCATACTTAGAAAAGAAGTTTTTTTTATAACATGGAGATATGTTGAAATATTTTGGTCATTATGTTGTTGAATCTTGGCTATGGAACTAGAAGAATTTTCAATAATTCAAGATCTTCATTACACTTTTTCACAATAAATTGTGGGCATAGAATGCAGGAAGAATATTTTGAGGAAATTTTACTCCATCTTATCCTATATAAGGAGTCATATGTGGAGATATATCTAAATTTATCTCAATAATTATTAACATTTAGGAAATTGTTTTTTGGCAAAAGATTCGACCTTTCTTTCTCTTTTCCAGTGTTACCATTCACTACATTCTTGTCACCACTTATACGATTAAATTTACAATTATAAATGCTACTCTTTGGGTACCCATAAAATTTTCACCATGCATTCTGAAAAACATCCATCCCATCAAATTTCATTCTATGTACCTCCATAGATTGGTTGCCCACATTGAAGATGACATTTTTGTTAATGCGTCAAACAAAAATTTCTTTTTGTAAATTTCATTGAGGGATTATTTTTATGTCATAAATTTTAAATTCTAACTGAAGTAAGAGGAATTTTTTGGACATAATTAGATTTTTAAAAATGAAACTCCACATTTTCCACTTCATCCATTACTATGTTGATTTTTAATCCTTGTCAAATTTTCAATTTGATGGATTGGCTAGAGGGGCATCCAATGTTTGACATTTTTAGCATTGTAATATCTTCTTATCACTTTTTTAGAATGATTTTGATTAATGAAATAAAAAAAAATTGATAAAAACGAGGTTGTCTCTCTTCTAATTAATCCCACTTGTTGAGCTCAACTATTTTAGGAATTATTTAAATCTAATATCCATTTGTGAATTGTTTATATCAGGTAATTTCCTATTAAGACATTGTATGAGATATTTAGATAGGGTTCATCCTTTATAATGAGGGTTGAATACCGTATCAATATGATCACCAAAGCTATTGGCATCCACTATCTCAAAAATAACATGTCTTATTCAAGTACATTGGTAATTGTTTTCTTTACTACATAGTTTCTCGTAGATGATAAAAAATGGATTAATTTAGTAACAAATCCCTTGAACTTCAAATTGTGTTCACCACTATGTATAAGGTGTAGACCATATAATTGAGCACTCCCTTACTTAACCATAATGAAACTTCTTGTTTCATGGAAAATAAAATGTTTAATAGGTGAAAATATTAATTTATTATGTAGTCTTGAGTTTCAGAAATCAAAACACAAATTTACCACATTTTCTATCCATACACTAAAATTCAAAGGACCCAACCTCTCTCCATTAATTTTATGATCTTCTAGAACATGAGTTATAAAACCCATGGCTATGTCATCATCTCTACTAGAACATTTTTGTTTGAGAATGACATTGTTTGTGAAAAAAATAGTTTTATCTTTAGGAAGTGTATTGATGATGCTTTCATTGTCATCACTACTGATATCTGTCTTTTGCAACATTGTAATCCTTTGAGACACTAAAAATGTGATCACTACAAATAGGGAAATGTAATAAACAGTATTCTTTGATAATTCACTCTCGTCCCAAGCAATGTAGTATCCTTTACTCTCTACATCTACCAAGGTTTCAAATTCATCAACTAAAAATGGAAATTTTACTCTTCCATCCAATACTCTGTCAACATTTATTAAACAAATATTCTTCCCACATCTCTGCAATGTAGTTTCCTCCTACTTTGATATAATATTTCCTTTTAAACTTTGTTACCTTTCGAGAATAAGTTCACATGATCATAAAATACAAATGCAAGAGCCATTGATGTTATAACAAAATAGAAAAAAAAATTGTGAGATGAAAGCCAATACATAAAACCATATTCAATAAAGAAATTAAAAATCATTGTGTATGTATAACCATAACAAATATGTATACACATAACACATGAGTTGTGAATCATGTCAAAGAGGATAAAAATGTTAACTTTTTTGAATTTTTATCATGCGGTGAAATGTATGTTATTTAAAAAAATTAATTAAAGAAGGTAGAAAATTTAGTGCATATGTTTTGATATATAACAAAATCATCAGTACAATCATATCCATAATATAACTATCATCATGAAGAAATTGAACACACACACATAATTATTTGTTGCATCCACAATGCACTAAATTTATTCCATAATTTTGAAATATTTTCAAGTCATACCCATTAATCCTTCATGCTTACATAGAAATAAAACACAAACAAAGCTTACTATATTATGGTTCATGGGAGTTTTAGAAAATATAAGCATGAGGGGAGATGGAACCAACCCCTTATCATTTGACCAATTTAATCATCATTTAGAATCTATTAGGTCAATTTTAATCATCATTTGAAATCTATGATATAATTTTTTTCTTGTCAATTTGTATTTTATTTGTGGGGATTTCAAACAATAGTAGTTCTGAGAAACCGATAATTGGAGTTTATGTTTCTATCAAACTTTTGTTACACATCGTTGTCATACCAAGGAGATAGCTACAAATAGTATTTTCCTTTTCATATAATTGTTGTTGCATTTTTTTATAGGTAGATCTCAAATTAATTTTGAAGGAAGTGGTTAGCAAGAAAGTTTATTCTTACCTTCATTCCCTAATAATTATTAGACATATAGGGTTTGATTCGGCCATGTTTAGGGTAGACGTGATTTTTATTTCTCCAAACATATTATGTTTAGACTTTGGGTGTTTTTTTAATTACATAAGGTGACAAAAATGTTTTTAAGGGAGCCTACAACCTTGTATAGAAAAATGAAGGATAAAACGATGAAGCGTAAAAAGAAGAAAAAAAAAGGAAAAGGTCCTAAAGACCAAAGAGAAGTATGACAACCAAAAAAAAAAACCAAAGGGGGGAGTCACAAGAGGAGAATATGGGATCCCACAATAGACAAAGAAACTTGACTAAAGTGAAGCCCTACCCTCTAATAAATCCCCTAATGAGATCATCGAGACAAACAAAATGTCTAATGACCATCTTTACGTTTCTTCTTTGTCACATAAGACCATCCATCTCTTTTACCAAGATCCTATGAAGGAAGACCTTCTTCATGTAGAAAAACACCTTTATTGAGGCTAACCACAAGTGCCACATCATGTTTCACTTGTTGGTCTAAATTAATTCAAGGTCTCTACCTGTGTCACTACCTAGTATGCATGCATTAATACCATCGCCATGAGCATTAAACATTTTTGGATTTGAAAACATTTCCCCCTATAACCTGGGATAACCCGTTGGAACCACCGGTTAGATAAGTCGCAAGTTCCCCCACTCCATCCATAGACACTTTGACATCGGCACCGTCTATGGGGGATTCATCCTCTGTTTCAAATTCCTCAATCATAGTAAAATATTCCATATCTGACTCCCCTTTCATGGGCTCACGATTCAGATCAGGATCTCAAATCTTATAACATGAAAAAGGGGAATTTCTCACCCCGTAGCATTTGACACAGTAAATTTTTGAGTCTTCCACCTATATAACTTGTACCCAAACTCCATGTGGGGATTTCAAGTTGATATTCTTGGGTATTATTGTGCCATCTAGAATAGAAAAAAACAACCTTGCAAGCATCAATGTCGATCTTGCTTTAGTGGTTTGATCCACTACTACCAGAGATCCCATTGATTTGGCCACACCCAAGAAGATTTCAGATTCCTATAACTCTAAAGGGAGAGAAAGGAGATAGATCCAATCTTGAAGGGATTTGAAAGCAATGTTGTGTGGAACACCTAGTTCCCATCTTTAGAAACTCAGAGCCACATTTCCATAAAACCATGGATCACCGAGAAGAACCTTTTGCATGTCCTTCCCATTAGAAAAGTAGAATAAGAAAACCTCTCTAGCCAGAGTTTTGACATCTACTTTACCTCCCCATTTTCATCTACACCAGTCCATGATGAAATCTATATTGGGTCTGATTCCTACAAATCTACCCAAAATCATAAATTTGAGTCTCTCCTTTTCTTTATCGATAACACTTTCTGGGATATCCAGTAGTGGATCATCCTCACTCTAGTTTGGTATCAACTTAACAGTCTATCTACCCAGGATCTCTCCATCCCAACTCTTAGTATTTGTGTCATTTTTAATACTCAATATATTTTCATGTTATAGTCATGTAGGGTTTTGATTATGTCATGTTTAGGATGGTCGTGAATTCTCCTGCTAAAGACATGTTGTGTTTAGGGTTTGGGTGATTTTTACTATATGTTATATTTAGGGTTTTTTTCTTTTATGTTTAGGGTGTCTGTGAATTTTACTACTCCATTTATGTTGTATCTCACTAAAAAAATTCAGTTCAAAGTGTACATGTGTTGTGTGTTACACTCCTCATGAGACTACCTCACAATGTCTTATTTTTAGTGTTTTGACCCTATGTGAATGTCATTCTAATTACATCTTGTATTAATTAAAAATTAGAATGAAAAAGGTATTGTATTCCAATATATATATATATATAGACATATAAATACACACACACAAATATATATATATATATATATATATATATATATATATATATATATATATTTCTTGTGTTTTGTACCTAATATGTGGATTTCATATAAATTACTTCTTGTATTACTTAAATCATAATAAGGAATGTACTGTATTCCAACATATATACTGTTTTAGTTGTTTTTATTTTTGGGATTTATTTTCAAACTATAATATATAATAAAGGTTGTTAAAGTGATGGGGAGATTTCAGATCTAAGATAAATATTGTATTAACATTGGTCCACAATAATAATTAACCACATGAAATATATTTTCCGAGGCTAGAATTATTAATGGACTAGATTTGGAAGTATGGATTTTCCGGAGCTAGAAGTATGAATGGTCTGGATATGAAAGTATAAATGGTCTAGTGCTTGAAGTATGAATGGTTTGGAGATAGATGCATGAATTGTAAATATTATAGTGATTAAAAGTCACATACTTGCCCCTTACCATTGTGTCTAGTTTAACCATCATTTAGAATCCATAGGGTCAAGTTTAATCATCATTTGGAATCCATGTTATAATTGGATTCTTTTCAATTTATATTTTAATCATGAGGATTTAAAACCCTAGTTTTTGGGAGAAAGTTAGAAATAGGGTTTGTGTTGTTGAACTATTGTTGCATGTTGTTATAGGGATATGAAAGTGCTTTTGGAGAAGGCAGTTAACATGAAATTTTCTTCTTATATTCTTTGAACCCTTCTAATTATTTATACATAGAAGCACTTGCTTGTTGGAAATGATAAGTTACAAAGTAGTTGTATACACCACTATAATAATATTTTAGCATATACATGATGATCCCATTTTGGCATGTCTTGGCATATACACCACTATTATTTCTCTATATTAGATACAATATGAGAATGTTTTTAAAAACAAGATGCCCATTCTTATATAGGTAATATAGAGGAAAAATAAAGGTTATTTTTTATTTTTAAAGGAATATGTATAAAATAAAAGTAAATTTCATGTTAATGAATAGATATATTTATGTTTTTTAATAATTTTTATGTATTAGAATAATGAAAAATAAGTTTGACCATTATGATATATTTTCTTTACAAGGTAAACACCTCTCCAAAAGAACATATTCATATAAGTTTTCTAGGTAGTTGGAATCTAGAATGAACAATAAGCATAATCATATTATTAAGTGCTTAGTACATATATATCTAATATTTAGTATGGAAGAGAGATAATAAGTTACTTGCTAGTTGTGATGAACTAGCCCTCCTAACTATTTGTTATAGGGAATTGGAGGAGAATATTTTTACTTTGAATTGAAACCGATTCAACTTGATCGACCATACAAAGATAATGCATATGCTTGCAGCCCTTTTGTAAGTACACTCATGTTGGAATATTATGAATATATACCCATCTTGAAAGGAAAAAGGAGAAAGGAGAATGGATACCCATGACTTGTAAAGAGACTATCCATCTACTTGTATTTTCATAACAGTGATCTTGTGGGAAAATTTTAACACTTGAGAATGTATTAATAAGAAGATGATATGTGAATGGAAGGAGGTATTCTTCACTTCAAATCATTATTCATTCCTATGTTGAGGAATTAGCTTTAATCTACTATACTATCAACAACAACACACACACATCAAATAACATACATAATATATATATATATATATATATATATATATATATATATATATATATATATATCAACAAAGAAATTATTGGTGTTATTATATTTATCAACACAACATAAGGATATCTCATGTAAGAGTAGTTAAAATGTTCAAATATAAAAAATGAAAAGAAAATGAAATTCTGTTATGATAAATATTATTACGTTTAAGTAATTTTACATATAATTTCAAGAATTTGTTTCTAGTGAAATATGGGGTTTAAGAAGAAGTTAGAGCCTGAATCGATAGAGGAATTATTAAAATATGGGGAAATAGTATCTATTTTTAAGAAAGTTGGGTGGCTAGGGTTTTTGAAGAAATTTGAGGTTTATAACTTGCAACTAGTAGAGGAATTTTCTAGGAACCTTCAAACTAACCATACTATTTTCAAAGGATTCAAAATCCTTGTGAATGTTAATATTATTACATAACTTTCTAAAGATTCAAATATAGGGTAAAATTTGGTTAGTAGCAAAATATTAATGTACTCATCTCTTGCAAATATTTTTATAGCAGACAATGAAAAATAAGTAGAGATAATATGTGACCAACAGGGTAATACAAAAGGGAATCAAAAGAGAAACCCTACCTAAACCTTGGGACATGGTGGCCATTTGGATCATGAGGTATTTTTCCTGTGATGGTCAGTTTGGGACTGTTTTAGGGAGTTTCATGAAAATGATGATCCATCTCAAAAAGGGGAAACACTATCCTTTTATAATTCCTCATTTTTGTATCAATATCTTCATTTTATGTCTTAAAGGTATTGCAAGATAAAAAAGGGTTGAGACATCATGGGCTGATATAATTTATTTGCAAGCACCATTTTCTAGAACAAAAGAAGGGGAAGACAAAATGGGAGTGATTTCTTAAAGAAAATTTTGAACTTAGTCCTCCAAGTATGCCTACTGAGGACCTACATAGAAAAACATAGAATAAATCCTAACAACTTCTGCCAAAAAAATAAAGAAAAAGAAAAATCATATCAACCATTTGTTCCTTTAATTATATCTAAAGGAGATTCTAAGGAGGAAAATCCTCAAATATAGAGAAGAATAAGAAGAAGAAGGCTAGTCATTTCTCATGAGGAATATGATGAAGAGGAAAAAATGGAAGCTAAAATCATGGAGATCGTGAGGGATGATATAGAAGCATTGTACCTTAAGAAAAGGGAAGAGGTTATTCATGATACACCAATGAGGGATCTAAGGAAAGACAAAGGGAATGTCCCATTGAAGAAGAAGTTGAGAATCTACCACCTCCACTAAATGAAAGTAGAGAATTAAAATATACATTATATTTTTCTAATGTTGAGAGGATTATTGAAGGATGTATTAGAGAAATCCTTCTCCTAAAGTAAAAAATAAAGGAGAAGGATGAGACCATTCAAGCACTCCAAAATCTAGATATTATGGAGGCATTCAATTAACAAAATATAAATCCATTTCCCACCTAAAAGGGATTTGTATATATATATATATATATATATATATATGCTCAAACACATTTTATTCCACCACATGTTGAATAAAAAATTGTTGAAGTACCTAATCAAGAAACCCAAAATGCAATTACTACACACAAAGAGTCTCGTAAAAGTATCCACTTAGACAAACATGATCCAACCTTATACTATAATAATATGGTTAAAAATAGAAGTTGTAATCTAGGAAAAATAATTTAAATGGCAATAGAAAATAGCCAAATTTGAAAGAGAATTTGAAGAAATTAGAAAAGAGAAGGAAACTTGGGAGACAAAAATAAAAGAACATGAAAATATGATCCTCCATTCATGTTCTATGGGAAATCGTGTGTTGGATTGCAAAAAACCATCTTCGCTTTACAATATGTTTATTATTTTGGTTTCCATGATCAGAGTCCTTCCTTGGTGAGGATCACTTAAATCAAATTTTTTTTCGTTCCTCTATCCATGTGAAAGATTTGTAACTTGGGTGTAAAATCGGGTTTTTTCCTTCCTTCCATTTTCCATAATCACATTTTTTTTTCTCATTTTTGTCCCAAATATCTATGGAAACGTGATTGGATGTGGCTCGAGAAGATCATATTTGGGCCTTATATCATTTCCAAATTCTCTGTCTTGAAAGAAAGATTCATTTCCAGGCTCAAATGGTGATTTTCCTGCATTTTATGGTTTTTGGGTGTGTTTTTCCCCGTCAAATTTACATCTCAGCATCTATGGAAATGTGGCCCTTTCTGGTTGGATGTGGCTCGATAGGGCACTTTGAAAACTCTAAGGCTGATTCAACTCAAAACTTGTCCACATGGAGGGTCGGCGCTCATCTAAAAATTCACCTTTTGGTTTGACCTTGGAGTTGCGCCAGGGAGACACGTGGAGGTTTCCGTTTGCCTTGCCAGACTTAGAATTTTTTTTCATGTGGCCGGTGTTGGTTTTGGTGGACCATGGACACGTGGAGGGTTGGTGCTCATTTGAGGATCCACCTCAGGGTCCCACCTTAACAATTGTGATGTTGTGGGGAGAGACAGCTTCCGCCGGCTCCACTCTATACTTAAACTTTTCAAAGAAATTTTCTAAAGGCCTAGGACACGTGGAGGGACCGTGCCTATTTGGGGACCAGCCCCTAAATTTTATTTTGAAGAAGTGCTAGGAGGACACTTGGAGGCTTCCACTCACTCTGCCCTTGCTTGGACTTTTCAATGGCCAAGGAAAACTATCTCGGACCCTAGACACATGGCACCTTCCATTGATCCTTCAATTTTTTAACAACTCTACTCGAGATGAGACACGTGGTGAGCCGTGCTTGTTTGGGGTCTCCACTTTTGGGGACCATCTCAAAGTGCACCATTGAGACACGTGGAGGCTTCCACTGGCTCTTTTTTATTGAGACTTTTCAAAGGCCAAAAGGCATTTT
This sequence comes from Taxus wallichiana var. yunnanensis, assembly GCA_018340775.1. NCBI lineage: Eukaryota > Viridiplantae > Streptophyta > Pinopsida > Cupressales > Taxaceae > Taxus > Taxus wallichiana. The sequence continues at coordinate 554,796,276 of CM031237.1, read as the reverse complement.
CTTGGGCCCAGGGCACGTGGAAGGCCCTGTGCTTGTTTGGAAACTTTCCCTTATACTTCTCCTTTGTAGTTTGCAAGAAACATGTGGATGGACTATAATATAAAGGAGAGAGAAGGGGAATCAAATGGTTGTTGTGCATTTCATCTATTTTTCCACCATTTTTTCTCCAAGACTCTTGGAGATGTGAATATGCACTATTTTTCATCATTTTTGATGAAATTCCTTGTTTTTTTGTCTGCAAAGTGCCATTGAATGGATTAGAACTTAATTTGTGAGTCCAAGGATTGTTAAGGTTGATATTTTGAAGTTGGAATTGCTCGGGCACTTGCAAAAATGTGAATTACTAGAGAAGATGGATGCGGGGAAGAGTTGCAGAGGAAAAGAGGAAAAGGATGAAATGATGAAGGTTACAAGTGTAAAGGATGAAAAAGGTGTTGCCTCGAGAGTGAAAAGGATTACTGTCAGATCTAGCTATGCAGAGCCTCTGGAAAATGATTAAAATGGGGATTTCTCGCATGAAAAATCAAGAATGATTAAAAGGACTGCCAAAAAGTTGTGGCATGGCATCCTAGTCATTAGTCGAGGGTTTGAGAAATGTGATCAGTTCATAATTGGTCCACCTGGTAGCTTTTGGATGTGAATTTGTTAAACGTCACTTTCTGAGGAAAATTGGTAACAAGCAAAGGTCCCTCGAATATTCTTCTTTTTGGGGGAAAATTTGGGATGAGTGAGTGAGTGAAATGTATAAATGCAATGAGAATACTCTTGCAAAGGGTTGGGGGTTGAATTCTTAAGAGAAAATTTGAGAAATTTGTCTTCTGAGAGACCAATATGAGATAACTTGTTAATTTCTTCTGTGTTAGATTTTCTATCATGTCAAGTTGGTGGTAGATGTATAGCCATTGATGAGCACTGAGATTTCTCTGGAAGCTTTCCCCTGCTGATGAATCTAATCAATTTTGTAAGTTAATTTGTGTCAATCTTGGAGAAATTTGTGTCTGCTTTGTTTCAGAATGTTTCTACAAGTAGTTTTTCTTGTTCCTATTGCAATCTTACATTGAAATCTCTTTGTGAAATCACATGATCTCATCCTTTGTGATAGTTTAGTGGCATTTGCAATTTCATTTCAAGAAGAGCCTTCATCTTGTGATGAGATAAAAAATTTAAAATCACTTCACTATCATTTGTTGATAAAGATTGTTTGTAAGTCTTTGGGTGTACCTTAGGCGTGATTGATTAGACGATTTTGGTGTTTAATTGAGTCTTTTAACTCGAGCCTTTGTGTTAGATTCTCAAAGATTGTGTGAAACATGCTGATCTGGGCCTCCATTGAAGCACACCTTCTGGTTGAAGGAATATCTTAGCTATTTTGAAGCTTTTTGTCATTTAGCTTTCCAATTGTTGTGAAGTCTCTCAAAGATCTGGTATAATCAACTTTATCTGCTTAATCTCCCACCAAAATTATTCAAAAACCATGAATCCATCCTAAACTACCCCTGTTTTCCCTATATATCACAAAGGAACAAAATCTATTTACTAAAATATGTAGAACAATCAGGATTTCATAATGTCTTTAGTAACCTTAGCCTTGTTTTGAAAGTATCTCCATCTTAGAAGTGACAACTCTTGAGAGTTAAATTATGGAGTATTGATCATACTTTCCCAAGGTTTTCTTCATAAAATTTTGTAAAAGAAGGATATCTCCATCTCCTTCATCAAATAGAGGTTACACTATGGGTCCTCTCACCCTGGTCAAAAGGCACTGACCTAAAGTAGTGAGGATAGGTCAAATCCTCTTGAAGGTGTTATCCATCTCTCCAAAATATGAGTGAAAAGGGCTAGTTAGATCTCATCCCCAGCTACAAAATGACACACATTATGATCTATCTCTCTCTCTAAGCTCCATGTCCAATATGTGATCTTTGCTCGGCTTGAAAAGGAGAACAAATTTGGATACACAACATTGTGGATCGATTTTTTGGGGATTATTTGAGCTTTTGAGATTTATTTATTTTTGTGGCAAAACAAACTTGTGGCACAATTTTCGAGGATTATTTGAGCTCTGAGATTTATTTATGTGGTAACAACACTAGTGGCACCATTGTCGGGGAATCTTTGAAGTATTTGAACAAAGGTAGTACATACAGACCTTGGTAATGTTTCTTACATGATCTAAGTGAAAATACATTACTGAAACATCATTATCTATTCAGATCTATAAGAATTGTTCAAAGTTGTAAGTTTTGAGTGTAATATTTCCAGCTTATATAGTTATTGCACTAAATTTTGTATCATCATTGATAAATTTGGGTAGAAGAAGAGAAGATCTTGTAAGCTTTGCATGAATCTGGTATTGACAGACATTTGATAGGTCTTTCATAGTGCATTTCACAAACTAAGGTGAAAATCCTTAGTGGTGACTCGTGTTGTTTAAATTCTTAATAAATACTAGTGTCTTAACATATATCAAGTAAGATTTGTCATTAATCTCTACAAAGATGGAAGGAAGAAGATATTTCTTTCACGAGGACCCTAGTAGAAGGTTGTTTCAAGAGTTGGGAAAGTCTAATTAGAAGGAAGAAGAATTTGGAAGGTTGTTGGAGATCAAGCATCAAGAAAAGAGATCTCCATTGGTGAAACTGATCAGCCTGTGATTGAAGATTGCAATACTTCCTCAAGTGCTTCTGAATTAGGTAGTCTCTTTGTTGAATTGAATTCTCCATTTGGAGAGGGTCCTTATTTTGTATTTGAAAAATTTTCTTCTCAATTTGCCCCTGTATTTTCCAAATCTGATAGTTTTCCAAGAAATAGAGCCTTTAGAGGGAGTCATTATGAGAATTACATCCTATACCACACAAGACCCTCACTCCTCATCATTTTGTTTCTCTCTCTAAGATCACCTCCTCAAAATAATATGGCTCAGCCTCCACCCAGACCTCCATTTTTTGTTAATACTTTTGGTCCCATCAATTTTAGAGGTATGGTTGGCTATCCAAATGTTGTGCCATAAGATGTAAGAAATAGATTGCCTAAGTTTCAAGGAAATAATGCAATCACTGGTGATCAGCACTTGAAGCTCTTTGTCAATATGATGGAGGACTTTGAAATAGAATTTGAGGATGTATACATTAAATTGTTTATCCATACTCTAGAAGAAGATGCAAGGGACTAGTATAAATATTTTCCAGATAATTCCATTGATTCTTGGATAGAGATGAAGAATGCTTTTAGAATGTAGTATGGTGATAAAACAGACCCTAGGTTTCTTTTATCAGAATTTGAAAATATAAAAAATAATCCTAATGAATCAGTGCATGATTTCAATACAAGATTTAACAAAACATTGAGAAGACTTCCTGTTAATTTGAGGCCATGTGATGAATCATGTCTGATAAAGTATTTAGATGCATTTGATAAGAAAAGTTGCTTACTATTTGAGGATAAGAACCCTGGAACTTTGAGGTAGGCCTTTACCATGGCTCTGCAAATTGAGAACAACATTAAAGTAGTTGGAAAACCTCCTAAGAGGGAGGGTGTTAAACTGATCAACCAGAGAAGCCTCAATCAAGTAAGGTTGTGGATCTTGAGGAAGTTGTAAAGACTTTGGTCAGAGTTGTCAAAGAAATCTCTTACAAGCTAGCCAGGATAGAGAAACGAATTGGACAAGGTTCTCAAGGTCAGCATAGGCAATAAGGACAAGACAAATTTACAAGTCATTCTAGAAATGATCAGAGATTTGATGAAAGAAGTAAAGGACCCATGGGAGCTAGAAAACCCCAAGGTAGGGAAAATAAAGTAGTGCATGATCCTCTAAATGCCAGAGTTGTTGTTGTTGAAGAGACAAATGAAATTGATTGGTGTGACAAATGTTTTCTTACCCCACCCACCATGTGAAGTAGATCAGAAAGTTGAAGAAGATGATGATGATGATAACATTGATGATGATGCATGCATGGTGGATTGCTCTACAAGCTCACACAAGGAGAAACTTCAACTGAAGTAATAAGTGCAAGAACTGCTGCAAGTTTTTGGGATTGCATTCACCAGGTACCTCTTCTTCCTCCCTCTCATACTTTAGAAATAGATATGGTACAAGATTTTGAACTTCCTAATAATGATTTTGAGTACCTAAGAGCTCTAATGATTAAGAAGTATGATGGAGGAATCCCATCAAAAGAGGATAGACAATTGTTAATGAATGTTGTTGTTGCCCAAGAAAAAGAGTATAACACAAGAAGTAAAGTTCAAAGGGGTAGGGCCTCAAGCCAAACCAAAAACCCCAGTTCTCACAATATGTCCCAAAAGAAACTCCAAAGAAAGATGCATCTGGAAAAGGCCTTGTTGTCTCAAGTAGAACTGGTGTTCCCACCCATGCCCAAAATGTGAAAAATCTTGTGCCATCGATGAGTTTGTCAATCTTTCTCCAAATGTTGCTTTGCCCAAATACATTCCTTATGACATTGCCCAAGTCTTGAGTTAGATCAAGATTTATGTCCCAATTGTTGAACTTCTTAGGATTCTGAGCACAAGAAGAGGGCCTTTGAGTATTTGGGATTGGAAGAAGATAGGAGTACCCAAGGCAAGAAATATAAATAATGTAAACACTCCTCCTCCAACCATTGCAGACCTAGAAAAACCACCAGCATTGGAGGAGATAGGTGAACCACCTGAAGTTTACTTGGGAACATCTTTGGTTGAGTCTCAATTAAATGTTGATCCATTTTTTACAACGTTGATTATTAAGGACAGAGCTTATTTGCACAATTGTATGTTTGATTCTAGAGCATCATGCAATGTTATGCCTCTAGAGTCATGAATGAATTGAACATTAAAGTGATAACAACTTATGGCAAGTGTACTATAATGGATTCTAGAGAGGTGTCTAGTTGTAGGGTGTGTAAAAGGTTTGGTGGTACAACTTGCAGCTTATCGGGTAAGAACTTGAAACTTGATGTTGTTATTGTTGATTGCCCTACCAAATGGGGCATGTTGTTATCAAGAAAGTGGGCTGCAAGTGTTGGTGGAAGTGTTCAGATGGATATGTATTTTTCCACCATTCAATTGAAGGAAGCCTTGTAAAGTTGTATGGAGAGAAGAAGATGTTGCACCTCATTGAAGATCCCAATAATGCTTCTTATGAAGTGTTGTATGCTGATGTAGATGTTGATAACTTTGTTGGATTTGCTGATGGAAAAGAGCACAAGATTGATCAATGTAAATGTCTTGAACAAGTAGGTTTTCCTTGGACCTTGTTATTCGATGGAGCTTGTTCCAAGTTTGGAAATGGTGTTGGTATTGTTTTGATTTCTCCAGGCTAGGAAGAGTTTGTTTTTCTTTCAAACTCAACTTTGAATGCACTAAAAACATTGTTGAATATGAAGCATTGTTATTAGGTTTGAGAATTGCATGGAAATATGGTGTAAAGGATATCATTGTCAAAGGAGATTCAAAACTGATTGTCAAGCAAATTAGAAAACTGTATGCTACTAAAAATCTAGAGAATGAAACAATACAAGCATGCAGTATGGGATTTGATTGAAATGTTTGACTCATTTAATATTGTGCACCATGATAGAAATTTTAATGTTGTTGTAGAAAAGTTAGCAGTGTTAGGATCTAGATTTGGAAATTGTACAATATCTCCATTTTGTGAGTATGATGTTGAAATACTAACAAGGCCATCTGTCCCTGACAACGTTAAAAATTGGCAAGTGTTTGATGATGATGCCTAGGTGAAATGGTTTCTATAGAACCAAGGTGAGTTTTTGACCAAAATATAGATTGGGAACCAATGGTGTGTGTTGTTGAAGGAAAGGAAACTTTATTTGGAAAAGACATCATCCACTAGAAGACAAACATGATTCCTAGAGGTTTGGTGGCACTTGAATCAAAATTTGATAATGTTGATTGCATTATTAACAGAAGTATGTTAGTTTCAAGAGATGTGGAAGAGCATGACCTGGGCACAAAGGAAAAACCACGTAAAATCTGGTTAGGAAGCAATCTAAGAAAGGAAGAGAAGTAGTCCTATGTTCAATTGTTGAAGAAATATCAAGATTGCCTAGCTTGGTCTTACTTTGAGTTGAAGGCATATAGGGAAGATTTGTTCCAACATGAAATTCCTCTTGAATCTAATGCCAAGCCTTTTAGGAAAAAATAGAGGCCGATCAATCTGCTCCTTTCTTTGAAGATGCAAGAAGAATTGAAGAAGTTGAGGGATGGAGGGATCATTCAGCCCACAAGGTACTCATCTTGGGTTGCAAATTTAGTACTGTAGAAAAAGAATGGTGATATAAGGTTGTGCGTAGATTTTAGGAACTTGAATAAAGCATCATTGAAAGATAATTACCCTCTACCAAACATGGAGAATATGCTATAATTGGTAACTAGTTCTGAATTGTTATCCACTTTGGATGGTTTCTCTGGCTATAATCAAGTTGTTGTGAAGGAGTCAGAAAGAATAAAGACTACCTTTACCACTCCTTGGGGAACTTATGTCTATGTCAGGATGCCTTTTGGCTTAATGAATGTTGGAGAAACTTTCCAAAGAGCAATGGATGTAGCGTTTTTGGTTATATTAATGATTTCATTGTTGTTTATCAAGATGATGTAATTGTGTTTTCTAGAAAAATAAATGATCCCTTGCAACACTTGGAGAGAATGTTGTTAAGGTGTAGAGAGTATGGCATATCATTGAATCCCAAGAAGTGCCATTTTGGAGTGCAAAAGGAAAAGTTTCTTGGTCACATTGTATCAAAGGAAGGGGTCATGATTGATCCGAGAGAGTGGAAGCCATCAACAAGGTTCCAATTCAAGAACTAAGAAGGGAGTTCAATCCTTCTTTGGACAAATAAACTTTATAGAAGATTTGTGTCTAACTTTTTTGAGCTGACCATCCCCATTACTAGCATGCTGAAAAAGGACCAAGTTATCAAATGGGAAGAAGCTTCCATTCAATATTTCAATGGGATCAAAGAAGCATTAAAGCATGCCCCTATTTTGGCAGCTCCAAATTACAAGAAGCCTTTTCAAATGTTTTCTTTTTTGCTTCAGAAAACACCATTGCATCTATTTTGTTGTAGAAGGATGATGAAGGGGCTGAGAGACCAATTGCCTTTTTTAGTAAGGCATTGCAAGGAGCTGAGTTGAAGTACACCATCATGGAGAAGAAAGCATTTTCCTTGGTGAAAGCAACAAAGGTTTTTAGACCTTACATCTTGAGCTCTAAAGTTGTTGCTTATGTTCCCCACACCATGGTGAAAGATATCTTATCAGAGATGGAGGTCTCAAGAAAAATATGCTAGATGGGTAAACAAGTTGCAGGAATATGACATGGATATCCAAACCATGAAATTGATAAGAGGTTTGGGCCTAGCTAAGCTTATGGCTGAGAGAAACTTCAAAACTATTGAGGTGAATGAAGTAGAAGGAGAAAGGGTGGATGTCCTTGAAAATTTGGTAAGCTCTGAATGGTACAAAGATATAATATTTTATCTCAGACATCTATGCTGCCCTGAACATTTGAGTAAAAATCAGAAAAAGATCTCTTAAGTTAGCCTCTCAAAAATATGTCATTACTGATTTTGGGTTAGCTTGGAAGAACCCGGAGGGAGTGCTCTTAAGATGCATTATTGAGGATGAAGCCCCAAAGGTAATTGTTGATCTCCATGGAGGATTTTGTGGGGACATTTTCTTTGGAAGAGTTATAACACATAAAATCTTGAGGGCTGGTTATTGGTGGCCAACTCTCTTCAAAGATACAACTCTATTGGTTAGGAAATGTGAAAGTTGCCAACATTTTTCTAGAAGAATGAAAGCTTGAGCTCCCTTCTTTTGCACTGTGTCAATTGAAGCCCCATTTAAGCAATGGGGAATGGATTTCATTGGAAAAATTTAGATCCTTCTAGTGCTGGTCATAAATGGATTCTTGTAGCCCGATTATTTCACTAAGTGGGTGGAAGCAATCCCCACCAAGAAAGAAACACACCAAGTTATCATGGACTTCATGTTGAATCAAATCATATGCAGATTTGGAGTGCCAATTAAGATTGTTGTTGATAATGCCATGAGTTTTAGAGCCAAACCTTTGGTGGCAATGTGCAAAAGAGTATGGAATCAATTTGACATATGCTTCTAACTACAATCCCCAAGGAAATGGACAAGCTGAGTCCAGCAATAAAAACTTGTTGAAGATCATTAGAAGAACCTTGGAGCTGAACAAAAAGAAGTGGGGTGAGCAACTGAAGTTTGTTGTTTGGGATAAAAATCACTATCAAAAGAGCTACTGGTAAAAGCCCATTTGAGTTGGTATATGGAACTCAAGCTTTTTTGCCCCTTCATTTACAATTGTCTTCATTTCAGTTTGTTCAACAAATTGAAGATCAAGAAGTTAGTCCATATGATGCTCGAATCAATCAGATTATTGAGTTAGATGAAGAAAGAAGGGCATCCCATCAGTGGCATGTGAAGTTAGAGAAAAGTTGAAGAAGTTATTTGACAAGAAGGTGACTCAAGAGCTTTCAGCATTGGGGATCTTGTGCTATTATGGGATAGCAGGCATGAAGATAAGGGAAAGCATGGTAAATTTGATGCATTATGGATGGGCCCTTATTTAATTGACATTTGAATTGGTGAAAATACCTTCTTCCTAAAAGACTTAGATGGGGAACTGCTTGAATTTCCTATTAATGGCAAGCATTTGAAACATTTCCTTGATTGATTTCTCAGAATCAAGGTATACTCCATTGTATAGTGTATAGTCTTTTGGTTTCTTTTCTACTTTCATGTTTTTCTTTTTTTTTGTTTGTCTTGGTCCTTGGTGGCCATTTTTGTTGGTTTCTCGGTTCATCCTTGGGGGAGTTGGTTATTATTTTTCTACTCTGCAAGCTTATTCTTTGACTCATTGCCCAATGGTTTGTTTTTGGCACTTGGTCTACTATTTGTTCTTGTGGCACTCATAGGGAGTGCCCATCCCCAAGTCGGAGCTGATGTTGGTGCTCAATTTGATCTCCCCATTTGTCCTTGAAATTCTTCAATTTTGCGGGCTCTGTCATGTTTTCTATCTCCCGTATTGATGCATGAAAACTATGTCCTCCATTTGGTTGCCATGATTAGTCCCTTCCTTGGTCGAGGATCACTTTAAATCTAAATTTTTTTTCGTTCCTCTTTCCATGTGAAAAAATTTGTAACTTGGGTGAAAACTTGAGTTTTTTTCCTTCCTTCCATTTTCCACAGTCACGTTTTGTTTTCCCTGTCATTTTTGTCCCAAATATCTATGGAAACGTGATTGGATGTGGCTCGGAAGATCATATTTGGGCCTTATATCATTTCCAAATTCTTTTCTTGAAAGAAAGATTCATTTCCAGGCGTCAAATGGTGATTTTCCTGCATTTTACGGTTTGATGGTGTGTTTTTCCCGGTCAAATTTACATCTCAGCATTTGTGGAAATGTGGCCCTTTTTGGTTGGATGCGGCTCGGTGGGGCACTTTGAAAACTCTAAGGCTTGCTTCAACTCAAAACTTGTCCACGTGGAGGTCGGCGCTCATCTAAAAATTCACCTTTTGGTTTGACCTTGGAGTTTTGCGGGGAGACACGTGGAGGTTTCCGCTACCTTGCCCAAACTTAGACAAATTTTTCATGCAGTTGGTACAGCTTTGGAAGACCATGGACACGTGGAGGGCTAGTGCTCATTTGAGGATCCACCTTAGGGTCCCACCTTAACAATTGTGACAGGGAGACATGTGGAGGCTTTTCGGCTCGCTCTATACTTAAACTTTTCAAAGCAATTTTTAAAGGCATGGGACACGTGGAGGGACCGTGCCTGTTTGGGGACCGGCCCCTAAATTTTATTTTGAAGAAGCTGAGGAGGACACTTGGAGGCTTCCGCTCACTCTGCCCTTGCTTGGAATTTTCAACGGCCAAGGAAAATTGTCTCGGACCCTAGACACATGGTGCCTTCCATTGATCCTTCAAATTTTTTTAACAAACAACTCTTCAGACTAAGACATGTGGTGAGCCCATGCTTGTTTGGGGTCTCACTTTTGGGGACCATCTCAAAGTGTGCCATTGAGACACGTGGAGGCTTTCGTTTGGCTCCTTTTTTATTGAGACTTTTCAAAGGCCAAAAGGCATTTTCTTGGGCCTAGGGCACGTGGAAGGCCCGCGCTTGTTTGGAAACTTTGCCCCTATACTTCTCCTTTGTAGTTGTGCCAAGGAAACATGGATGGACTATATAATATAAAAGTAGAAGGGGTAGAATCAATGGTTGTTGTGCATTTCATCTATTTTTTCTACCATTTTTGCTCCAAGACTCCTAGAGATGTGAATACACACTATTTTTCATCATTTTTGATGAAATTCCTTGTCATTTTTTCTATAAAGTGCCATTGAATGGATTTAGAACTTAATTTTTGAGTCAAGGATTGTTAAGGTTGATATTTTGAAGTTGGAATTCTCGGGCACTTGCAAAAATGTGAATTACTAGAGAAGATGGATGCGGGTAGAGTTTAGAGAGGAAAAAGAGGGAAAAGGATGAAATGATGAAGGTTGTAGTGTAAAAGATGAAAAAGGTGTTGCCTCGAGAGTGAAAAGGATTACTGTCAGATCAGTTTATGCAGAGCCTCCAGAAAATGATTAAAATGGGGATTTCTCACATGAAAAAATCAGAATGATTAAAAGGATTGTCAAAAAGGTTGTGGCATGGCATCCTAGTCATTAGTCGAGGGTCTGAGAAATGTGATCAGTTCATAATTGGTCCACCTAGTAGCTTTCGGATGTGAATTTGTTAAATGTCACTTTCTGAGGAAAATTGGTAACAAGAAAAGGTCCCTCGAATATTCTTCTTTTTTGGGGGAAAATTTGGGATGAGTGAGTAAGTGAAATGTATAAATACAATGAGAATACTCTTTGGAAAGGTCGGGGGTTGAATTCTTAAGAGAAAATTTGAGAAAAGTCGTCTTCCTGAGAGACCAATCAAGATAACCTGTTAATTTATTATGTGTTAGATTTTCTATCATGTCAAGTTGGTTGCAGATGTATAGCCATTGACAAAGCTTGAGATTTCTTGAAGAAGCTTTCCCCCTCTTGATGAATGTAACAAATTTTGAAATTAATTTGTGTCAATCTTGGAGCAATTAGTGTCTTCTTTGTTTCAGAATGTCTGAAAGTAGTTTTTTTTATTCTATTGCAATCTTACATTGAAATCTTTGTGAAATCACATAGGATCTCATCCTGTGATAGTTTAGTGGCATTTTCAATTTCATTTCAAGAAGAGCCTTCATCTTGTGATGAGATAAACAAATTTAAAATCACTTCATTGTCATTTGTTGATAAAGATTGTTTGTAAGTCTTTGGGTGTACCTTAGGTGTGATTGATCAAATATTTTGGTGTTTAATTGAGTCTTTTAACTCGAGCCTTCATGTTAGATTCTCAAATATTGTGTGAAAATGTGTTGATTTGGGCCTCCATTGAAGCACACCTTCTAGTTGAAGGAATATCTTAACTATTTAAAGCTTTATGTCATTTAGCTTTCCAATTGTTGTGAAGTCTCTCAAAGATCTGGTATAATCAACTTTATCCTACTTAATCTCCCACCAAAATTATTCAAAAACCATGAATCCATCCTAAACTACCCTTTTTTCCCTGTATATCAACAAAGGAAAAAAATCTATTTACTAAAATATGTAGAACAATTAGGATTTCATAATGTCTTCAGTAACCTTAGCCTTGTTTTGAAAGTATCTCCATCTTTTAGAAGTGAAAACTCTTGAGAGTTAAATTATGGAGTATTGATCATACTTTCCCAAGGTTTTCTTCATAAAATTTGTGCAAAAGAAGGATATCTCCATCTCCTTCATCAAACAGAGGTTACACTATGGGTCCTCTCCTCTCACCTAAAGTAGTGAGGATAGGTCAAAAAATTACATGAAATGTGTATTGATAAGACATTTGATAGGTCTTTCATAGTGAATTTTACATAAAATAAAGTGAAAATCCTTAGTGCGACTCCATTTGATGTTTAAATTCATTTAAATTCTTAATAAATACCGGTGTCTTAACATATATCAAGTAAGATTTGTCATTAATCTCTGCAAAGATGGAAGGAAGAAGATCTGTCTCTACCAAGGACCCTAGTAGAAGGTTGTTTCAAGAGTTGGGAAAGTATAATTCAAAAGGAAGAAGAATTTTGAAGGTTGTTGGAGATCAAGCATCAAGAAAAGAGATCTCCATTGGTGAAACTGATCATCCTATGATTGAATATTGCAATACTTCCTCAAGTTCTTTGAATTAGGTAGTCTCTTTGTTGAATTGAATTCTCCATCTGGAGAGGGTCCTTCTTTTGTATTTGAAAAATTTTCTTCTCAATCTACCCTGTATTTTCCAAATTTGATAGAGTTTTCCAAGAAACAAAGCCTTTAGAGGGAAGTCATTCTGAAAATTACATCCTTGTACCACACAAACCCCTCACTCCTCATCATTTTGTTTCTCCTGTAAGATCACCTCCTCAAAATAATATGGCTCATCCTCCACCTAGACCTCCATTTTTTGTTAATACTTTTGGTCCCATCAATTTTAGAGGTATGGCTAGCTATCCAAATGTTGTGCCACAAGATGTAAGAAATAGATTGCCTAAGTTTCAAGGAAATAATGCAAATCATTGGTGATCTACACTTGAAGATCTTTGTCAATATGATGGAGGACTTTGAAATAGAATTTGAGGATGTATACATTAAATTTTTTATCCATACTCTATAATAAGATGCAAGGGACTAGTATAAATCTTTGCCACATAATTCTATTCATTCTTGGATAGAGATGAAGAATGCTTTTAGAATGCGGTATGGTGATAAAAAAGACCCTAGGTTTCTTTTATCGAATTTGAAAATATAAAAAGAATCCTAATGAATAGTTCATGATTTCAATATAATATTAAACAAAAATTGAGAAGACTTCCTATTAATTTAAGGCCATATGATGAATCATGTTTGATAAAGTATTCAGATGCATTTGATAAGAAAGTTGCTTACTATTTGAGGATAAGAACCTGGAACTTTGAGTCAAGCCTTTACCATGGCTCTACAAATTAATAACAACATTAAAGTAGTTGGAAAACATCCTAAGAGGGAGGGTGTTAAACTGATCAACCCAGAGAATCCTCAATCAAGTAAGGTTATGGATCTTGAGGAAGTTGTAAATACTTTGGCCAGAGATATCAAAGAAATTTCTTACAAGCTAGCCAGGGAAGAGAAAGGAATTGGACAAGGTTCTCAAGGTATGTATAGGAACAAGGACAAGACAAGATTTGTAAATCATCTTAGAAATGATCAAAGATCTGATGAAAGATTTAAAGGATTGATGGGATCTAGACAACCCCGAGCTAGGGAAAATTAAGTAGTGCCTGATGCTCTAAATCCCAGAGTTGTTGTTGTTGAAGAGATAACTAAAAATTGATTGGTGTGAAAATGTTTCTTACCCCACCCACCATGTGAAGTAGATCAGAAATTTGAAAATTTGATGATGATGATGACACTAATGATGATGCATGCATGGTGGACTACTCTACAATCTCACAAAGAAGGAGCAAATTCAATTGAAGTAATAAGTGCAAGAACTGTTGCAAGTTTTTGGGATTGCATTCACTGGGTACCTCTTCTTCCTCCCTCTCATACTTTAGAAATAGATATGGTACAAGATTTTGAACTTCCTAATAATGATTTTGAGTACCTAAGAGCTCTAATGATTAAGAAGTATGATGGAGGAATCCCATCAGAAGAGGATAGAAAAATGTTAATGAATGTTGTTATTTTAAAAGAAAAATATTATAACACAAGAAGTAAAGTTGTCAAACGTGAAAATCCCCAGTCCTCACCAATGTCCCAAAAGAAACTCCAAATAAAGATGCATCTAGCAAAGGCCTTGTTGTCTCAATTAGAACTGGTGTTCCCACCCATGCCCAAAATGTGAAAAATCTTGTGTCATCCGATGAGTTTGTCAATATTTCTCCAAATGTTGCTTTGCCCAAATACATTCCTTATGAAATTTCCCAAGTCTTGAGTCAGATCAAGATTTCTTTTCCAATTGTTGAACTACTTAGGATTCTTGAGTACAAGAAAATGTCCTTTGAGTATTTGGGGTTGGAATAAGATAGGAGTACGCAAGGCAAAAATATAAATAATGTAAACAATCCTCCTCCTCCCAACCATTGTAGACCTAGAAAAACCACCAAAGCATTGGAGGAGATAGTGAACCACCGAAGTTTACTTGGGAACATATTTGGTTGAGTCTGAAATTAAATATTGACCCATTTTTTACAACGTTGATCATTAAGGAGGCAGACTGTTGCACAATTGTATGTTTGATTCTGGAGCATCATGCAATGTTATGCGTCTAGAGGTTATGAATAAATTTAAAATTAAAGTGACAGTAGCTTATGGAAAGTGTACTATAATGGATTCTAGCGAGGTGTCAGTTGTAGGGTGTGTAAAATGTTTGGTTATACAACTTGTAGCTTATCCGGGTAAGAACTTGAAACTTGATGTTGTTATTTTTGATTACCCTACCAAATGGGACATGTTGTTATCAAGAAAGTGGGTTGCAAGTGTTGGTGGAAGTGTTCAGATGGATATGTCTTTTCCACCATTCCAATTGAAGGAAGCCTTATAAAGTTGTATAGAGAGAAGAAAATGTTGCACCTTATTGAAGATCCAAATATTTTTTCTTATGAAGTGTTGTATCTGATTTAGATAATAACTTTGTTGGATTTTCTAATGGAAAATAACACAAGATTGATCAATGTAATTGTCTTGAACAAGTAGGTTTTCGTGGACCTTGTTATTCGATGGAGCTTGTTCCAAGTTTTGAAATGGTGTTGGCATTGTTTTTATTTCTCCAAGCCAGAAGAGTTTGTCTTTTCTTTCAAACTCAACTATGAATGCACTAAAACATTGTAAAACATGAAGCACTTTTATTAGGTTTGAGAATTCCATGGAAATTTAGTGTAAAGGATATCATTGTCAAAGGAGATTTAGAATTGATTGTCAAGAAGATTAGAAAATTGTATGCTACTAAAAATTAGAGAATGAAACAATACAAGCATGCATGATCTGGGATTTGATTGAAATGTTTGACTCCATTAATATTGTGCACCATGATAGAAAGTTTAATGTTGTTCCGCAGACAAGTTAGCATTGCTAGGATCCTAATTTGGAAATGGTACTTTATCTCCATTTTGTGAGTATGATGTTGAAATACTAATAAGGCCATCTGTCTCGAAAACATTAAAAATTGGAAAGTGTTAGATGATGATGCCTGGTGAAATGGTTTGTAGAACCAAGGTGATTTTTCTAAACAAAATATAGATTGGGAACCAATGGTGTGTGTTTTTGAAGGAAAGGAAACCTTATTTGGAAAAGACATCATCTAGTGAAGACAAACATTTCCCAGAGGTTTGGTAGCACTTGAATAAAATTTTGATAATGCTGATTTCATTAATAACATGAAAAAGTGTGTCGGCCTTTAAAGATATGTGGAAGAGCACGACACTGGGAATAAAGGAAAACCCATGGAAAATATGGTTAGGAAGAAATCTTTCAAACGAGCAAGGATGGTTTCTCTGGATATAATCAAATTGTTAGGAAGGATTCAGAAAGAATAAAAACTACCTTTACCACTCCTTGGGGAACTTGTGTCTATGTCAGGATGAATTTTGTCTTAATGAATGCTAGAGAAACTTTCCAAAGAGTAATGGATGTAGCGTTTACTGGTTATATTAATGATTTAATTGTTATTTATCAAGATGATATAACTGTGTTTTCTAGAAAAATAAATGATCACTTGCAACACTTGGAGAGAATTTTGTTAAGGTGTAAAGAGTATGACATATCATTGAATCCCAAGAAGTCCCATTTTGGAGTGCAAAAGGAAAAGTTGATTGGTCACATTGTATTAAAAGAAGGGGTCATGATTGATCTTGATAGAGTGGAATCCATCAGCAAGGTGCCAATTCCAAGAACTAAGAAGGGAGTTCAATCCTTCTTTGGACAAATAAACTTTATCAGAATATTTGTGTCTAACTTTACAAAGTTGACCATCCCCATTACTAGCATCTTTGAAAAAGCACCAAGCTATCAAATGGGAAGAAGCTCCCATTCAATATTTCAATGGGATCAAAGAAGAATTAAAGCATGCCCATGTTTTGACAGCTCCAAATTACAAGAATCCTTTTCAAATGTTTTATTTTTCTTTAGAAAACACCGTTGCATCTATTTTTTTGCAGAAGGATGATGAAGGGGTGAGAGAGAAATTTCCTTTTCAAGTAAGGCATTGCAAAGAGTTGAGTTGAAGTACACCATCATGAGAAGCAAGCATTTTCCTTGGTGAAAGAAACAAAGATTTTCAGACCTTACATCTTGACCTCTAAAGTTGTTGCTTATGTTCCCCACACCATGGTGAAAGGTATCTTATAGAGATGAAGGTTTCAAAAAAAAGATTGAGATGGGTAAACAAGTTGCATAAATATGACATGGATATCCAAACCATGAAATTGATAAGAGGTTTGGGCCTAGCTAAGCTTATGGCTGAGATCAACTTGCAAACTATTGAGTTGAATGAAGTAAAAGTAGAAAGGGTGGATGTCCTCAAAAATTTGGTAAGCTCTAAATGGTACAAAGATATAATATTTTATCTCAAACATCTATGTTTCCCTGAACATTTGAGTAAAAATTAGAAAAGAGATCTTAAGTTAGCCTCTCAAAAATATGTCATTACTGATTTTTGGTTAGCTTGGAAGAACCGGAGGGAGTTATCTTAAGATGCATTCGAGGATGAAGCCCCAAAGGTAATTTCTGATCTCCATGGAGGAGTTTGTGGGGGAAATTTTTCTGGAAGAGTTACAATATATAAAATCTTGAGGACTGGTTATTGGTGGCCAACTCTCTTCAAATATACAACTCTATTGGTTTGAAAATGTGAAAGTTTCCAACGTTTTTCTGCAAGAATGAAATCTTCAAGCTCCCTTCCTTTGTAACATGTGTCAATTGAAGCCCCATTTAAGAAATGGGGAATGGATTTCATTGGTGAAATTTCAGATCCTTCCAGTGCTGGTCATAAATGGATTCTTATAGCCACTTATTATTTCACTAAGTGGGTGGAAGCAATCCCCACCAAGAAAGAAACACACCAAGTTATCATGGACTTCATGTTGAATCAAATCATATGCATATTTGGAGTGCCAACTAAGATTGTTGTTGATAATTCCATGAGTTTCAAATCCAAAGCTTTGGTGGCAATGTGTGAAAAGTATGGAATCAATTTGACATATGCTTCTAACTACAATCCCCAAGGAAATGGATAAGCTGAGTATATAGAAATAAAGACTTGTTAAAGATCATTAGAAGAACCTTGGAGCTGAACAAAAGGAAGTGGCGTGAGAAACTGAAGTTTTCTATTTGGGTTGACATAATCACTATCAAAAGAGCTACTTGTAAAATCCCATTTGAGTTGGTATATGGAACTCAAGCATTGTTTCCCCTTCATTTGCAATTGTCTTCATTTTAGTTTTTTCAAAAATGGAAGATCAAGAAGTTAGTCCATATGATGCTTGAATCAATCAAATTATTGAGTTAGATGAAAAAATAAGGGCATCCCATCAACGACATGTGAAGTTCAGAGAAAAGTTGAAGAAGTTATTTGACAAGAAGGTGACTCCAAGAGCTTTCAGCATTGGGGATCTTATGCTATTATGGGATAGCAGGCATGAAGATAAGGGCAAGCATGGTAAATTTTATTCATTATGGATGGGCCCTTATTCAATTGACATTCGAATTGCTAAAAATACCTTCTTCGAAAGACTTAGATAGGGAACTACTTGAATTAACTATTAATGGCAAGCATATGAAACATTTCCTTGATTTATTTCTTAGAATCAAGGTATACTCTATTTGTATAGTGTATAGTCTTTTGGTTTCTTTCTGCTTTCATGTTTTTCTATTTTTTTGGTTTCTCTGGTTCATCCTTGTTGGAGTTGGTTATTATTATTCTACTCTACATGCTCATTCTTTGACTCCATCACCCAATGGTTTGTTTTTGGCACTTGGTATGCTATTTGTTCTTGTGGCACTCACAGGGAGTTCCCATCCCCGAGTCAGAGCTGATTTTCATGCTCAATTTGATCTCACCCCATTTTTTCTTGAAATTCTTCAATTTACGGCTATGTCATCTTTTCTATCTCCCGTATTAATGCATGAAAACTTTTCCTCCATTTGGTTGTCATGATCAGTCCCTTGCTTGGTCGAGGATCATTTTAAATCTAGAGTTTGTTTTCCATTCCTCTATCTATGTAAAAGATTTGTAACTTGGGCATAAAATTGGGTTTTTTCCCTTCTGTCCATTTTCCATAGTCACGTTTTGTTTTATCTATCATTTTTGTCCCAAGTATTTATGGAATGTGATTGGATGTGGCTTGGAGAAGATCATATTTGGACCTTATATCATTTCCAAATTCTTTGTATTGAAAGAAAGATTCATTTCTGGGCTAAAATGGTGATTTTTGTCCATTTTACGGTTTGACGGGTGTGTTTTTCTCCGTCAAATTTACATCTCAAAGACATATGTGGAAAAGTGGCCCTTTCTCGGTTAGATGTGTCTTAGTAGGAACTTTGAAAACTATAAGGCTCGCTCAACTCAAAAAAATTCCACATGGAGGGCAAGCACTCATCTGAATATTCACCTTTTGGTTTGACCTTGGAGTTGCGCTGGGGAGACACATGGAGGTTTCCGCTACCTTTCCCAAACTTAGACATTTTTTTCATGTAGCCGGTATAGCTTTGGCGGACCATGGACATGTGGAGAGCTAGCACTCATTTTAAGATCATTGAAAGGGTCCCACCTTAACAATTGCGGCGAGGAAGACATGTGGAGGCTTCAATTGGCTTTGTTCTATACTTAAACTTTTCAAATCAATTTTCTAAGGTTTGGGACTTGTGGAGGGACTGTGTCTATTTGGATACCAGCCCCTAAATTTTATTTTGAAGAAGCACCAAGAGGACACTTGGAGACTTCTTCTCACTCTGCCCTTGTTTGGAATTTTCAACGGCCAAGGAAAATTGTCTTCAACCTTAGACATATGGCACCTTCCACTGATCCTTCAAATTTTTTAACAACTATGCCATACTGAGACACGTGGTGAGCCCATGCTTTTTGGGTCTCCACTTTTGGGGACCATCTCAAAGTGCGCCATTGAGACATGTGGAGGCTTCCACTGGCTCCTTTTATACTGAGACTTTTCAAAGGCCAAAAGGTGTTTTTCTTGGGCCCATCTTGTTTGGAAACTTTCCCTCATACTTATCCTTTGAATTTACACCAAGGAAACACGTGGATGCCTCTAATATAAAGTAGTGAAGGGGAAAAATCAACGGTTGTTGTGCATTGTGTTTGTTTTTCCACCATTTTTTCTCCAAGACTGCTGGAGATGCGAATACGCATTGTTTTCATCATTTTTGATGAAATTCTTTGTCATTTTTGTGTAGAAAGTTCCATTGAATGGATTCAAAATTTAATTTGTGATTCCAAGGATTTTTAAGGTTGATATTTTGAAGTTGGAATTGCTTGAGCACTTGAAAAAATGTGAATTACTAGAGAAGATGGATGCGGGGAAGAGTTGTAGAGGAAAGAGATGGAAAAGGATGAAATGATGAAGGTTTCAGGTGTAAAAGATGAAAAAGGTGTTGCCTCAAGAACAAAAAGGATTACCTGTCAAATCCAGCTAAATAGAGCCTATCGAGAATGATTAAAATCGGGATTTCTTGCATGAAAAAATCAGAATGATTAAAAGGATTGTAAAAAAGGTTGTGGCATGGCATCCTAGTCATTAGTCAAGGGTCTGAGAAATGTGATCAGTTAATAATTATTCCACAAGCTAGCTTTTGGATATGAATTTTTAAACGTTGATTTATGAGGAAAACTGGTAAAAGAAAAGGTCCCTCGAATATTCTTCTTTTTTGGGGGGAAAATTTGGGATGAGTGAGCGAGTGAAATGTATAAATGAAATCAGAATACTCTTGAAAAGGGTTGGGGTTGATTTCTTAAGTGAAAATTTGAGAGAGCCCGTATTCTTGAGAGACCAATCTGAGATACCTGGTTAATTTCTTTTGTGTTAGATTTTATATCATGTCAATTTGGTTGCATATGTATAGCCATTGTGAGCACCGAGATTTCTCTAGAAGCTTTCCTTCATCGATGAATATAATCAATTTTGAGTTAATTTGTGTCAATCTTGGAGAAATTTGTGTCTGCTTTGTTTTAGAATGTCTGCAAGTAGTTTTTCTTATTCCTATTGCAATCTTACATTGAAATATTTGTGAAATCACATAGGATCTATTCCTATGGCAGTTTAGTGGCATTTGTAATTTCATTTCAAGAAGATCCTTCATCTTGTGATGAGATAAAAAAAAAATCACTTCATTTTCATTTGTTGATAAAGATTGTTTGTAACCCTTTGGGTCTACCTTAGGCATGATTGATTAGAGATTTTTGTGTTTAATTGAGTCTTTTAACTCGATCCTTCGTGCTAGATTCTCGAATATTGTGTGAAACCGTGCTGATATGGGCCTCCATTGAAGCACACCTTCTGGTTGAAGGAATATCTTAGCTATTCTCAATATTTCTGTCATTTAGCTTTCCAATATTTGTGAAGTCTCTAAAAGATCTAGTATAATAAACTTATATCCTGATTAATCTCCCATCAAAATTATTCAAAACCATGAATCCATCTTGAACTACCCATGTTTTCCATGTCTATCAACAAAGGAACAAAATATCTTGACTAAAATATGCGTAACAATTAGGATTTCATAATGTCTTTAGTAACCTTAGCTTTGTTTTGAAAGTATCTCCTCTTTTAGAAGTGACAACTCTTGAGAGTTAAATTATGGAGTATTGACCATAATTTCACAAGGTTTCTCCATTAAATTTGTGCGTAAGAAGTATATCTCCATCTCCTTCATCAAACAAGAGGTTACACTACGGGTCCTCTCACCACTGGTCGAGAAGGCACAACCTAAAGTAGTGAGGATAGGTCAAATCCTCTTGAAAAGGTGTTGTCCATCTCTCCTCAAATCTAAGTGACTTTAGATCTCATCCCTAGCTACAAAATGACACATTATGATCTATCTATCTCTAAGCTCCATGTCGAATATGTGATGTTTCTCAGCTTGAAAAGGAGAACAAATTTGGCTACCAACACATTCATACTTAAAATTCTTCTCCAAAAATTTACCTATGGCCATAAAATTTGTTAACCTCAAGTGGTAATTTTTTTATCTATTGAGGAGAATGGATCCTATCTTTCTCCATTTTAAATTCTCAATAAGAAGAGATAAGGATATGGTAGAATTAATCATAGAATTAAAAAAGGGATTGGGTTGAATGTGGATAGACCTCCTCTTTACTAATTCAACACCACATTGGTCTTTCATAGAAATACAGACATAAATGAATTCTAGAAGTGGCTTAAAGAAGTTACTAAAAATAGACACTGAAAAGATTTGGGTGTATTCCTTTCAACCTGAGCATGTAACATGAGAGAAACAAAGGATAAAAATTCAGAAGGAAACAAGTAAGTGTTGTAGGAGAGGATGATGAGATAGTAAATGCCCCATTAAATTAACAATGTTAACTAAGACTAGAAATGTGGATTTGATTGTAGTTTTAGAAACTTTTCTTTGGAATAGAAATATAAATTTAAATGTATCCTAAGTATTTTTGATACAAAAACAACTTTCAATA
Source organism: Taxus wallichiana var. yunnanensis (assembly GCA_018340775.1). Classification (NCBI taxonomy): domain Eukaryota; kingdom Viridiplantae; phylum Streptophyta; class Pinopsida; order Cupressales; family Taxaceae; genus Taxus; species Taxus wallichiana. The sequence goes on along the minus strand of CM031237.1, from coordinate 554,774,494 downwards.
AATGGAAAACCTATAAACACTTATTTTAGTAAATCTAGACATATTCTAGTGAATCTAGATTAGTATATATGTTTTGGTAAAAAATCTATCACATTTTTTTGTGTATAATGGATTCCATTTTTGTTACTACTAGATTCCATTATTACTATTATTAGATTCCATTAGTAGTAATATTGGATTCCAATATTGTCATTATTGGACTCAATAGAGTTCTAATTTTACTATTATTGGATTCCAATTTCATTATTATTGGATTCTAATTTCGATATTGTTGGATCCTAATGTTGATATTATTGGATTCTAATTTCCCTATTTTTTTATTTTCATGAATTTGTAAAAATAAACTTGGGAGTATGCAAAAATATTGACGTTAATTATTATAAGGCGTGATCTTGTTGGATTAAATAAAAATAAAAAAATAACAATATATTTCTGTAAAAGTAAGTTCAAAGTGTGAGTCCTTTCACATTGAAATTGTGAGCCTTGCACTTTCGATGTGCGAGGAATTACACTTTGAAAATTTGAGGCTTGCACTTTCAATTTTCAAGCCTCACACTTTGAAAGTGCAAGGACTCACATTTTAAAATTGAGATGAATCACACTTTTAATGTTTGAGTCATTATGTGCATCCTTTCTATTGGAATTGGCCTCAAACGATAATTGTCTTAAGTAATGATATAGTATAAATGAGACCTCAATCTAAATCTAATATTCACAATGTTATTTTTTATTTATGGTCAAGATTATAATAAAATTGCATGCTCACCAAAATATACCTTTCTTTTTATGATTATCTAAAAATATGAACCATGAACACTAGATAAAATGAGGTTCTATATTCTAATTATTGTGTAAAAAGTATAATTTAAAGGATATAAAATTGAATCGTAATCTCGGCATTCAAAACATAAAAATTTCATGAATATTTTTAAGATTCCACTTTTAATCTTTGCTTCTATAAATTAATCCATCCACACCGTTAACACTTGATATATCACTATTAATGAATAATGTAAAGAAATTTATTTATTTGACATTATCATAGTGAAATTATTGAATAAAAATATGGAATTCGTGCTAGTTGGTCATTTTGTTTTTGGGTTAAATTTGAAAATTTCTAAAGATAGGTGGTAGAAGTAATTTTATATATGTAGAAATTTAAGTTTTCTTATCTCAGTCATAACATTGAAACTCACTCGCTTATTATTATAAATTATATCTCATATTTATCATTAAAATTTGACAACATCATTGGGAGCTATGTATATCACAAATTCAATTACTATGAAAGAAATTATAATTTATGCTTGTAAATTGTTCCATTATCCATATAAACAATGAGTCACTTACTTCCATGAGGAAGAAAATGAAGTAATCCTTAACACAATGCAAGTAAAATGCTTGTGAGAAACATAGTCAAACGCCCTTAGAGATACATTGAACTAATATTGTATGGTTTACAATAAGAAAAAGAAACATTGTACCAAAAGTGTATTCTTTGTGAGTCAAGAAATGCGTAGAAAATCCCACCACCTTTTGCCCATTGTTAAACAATGTGAATGAACTAAAATTTCTTCAAACCCATCATTATAAAATAACTTTTTCTCCAATCTATTTTCTCAATTCCCCACCTTATATCCCAGTATCTTAACCTTATAAGTTAAGTAGATCTTCATGGGATAATTAAGTGGATACCTAACTCCTAATTCCTTTTTTTTTCTTGAAGAATTTGATTGACATCTACAAAGAATCTTAAATATAAATAAATGAAATAAAAATATTTGTTCTATGCCAATGAAATGTACTTACACTATATGATGCATGTTCCAAAGAATAAATTAAAAATTGATATTTTTAGTAGGGTCAAACAATAGGTATATACACTGCTCCATGTCTCCTTTCCCTCCACTAAACACATTGGTTTGGAGAATGAATGAATTCCCATACCTATTTTCTAATAGCTCAAAGTCTATCTCATCATTATCTGATTTGTCTAATGAAAAGTTCATCTCACAATAACACAACTGATGTTTCATACACAATTAGAGGAAAACATTAAGAAAAGTAGGTGAAAATGCCTATGGGATAAATGGTCTAGTCACCAGAAACCATATTTATTTGCATAATGAAGTTCCCAAACAAATATGTTCCCTTGGATTGTAATCAATTACTGCACCACCATCCCCAAAATAAAAACATGAAGGAAAGAGAAGTGTATCACATTTATTTCGAAATACTAATATCAAATAATTTTATACTTGATTTGAAATTTTCATTATAATAAACCATTTGAAAATAGTATTATGTAATGAAATTGGAGTATAAATATTTGAAACACAATGACCACACACATATGCAAACAATTATTATTTTCTAGTGACAAGTTCTAAAGGATGTATCCTCATGCCCGTTAAGCTATACAAGGAGTATTAGGAATTAAAGATTTATAGGTATGAGCATAACAACCAAAAAGTTATGAAAATAGTTTTACAATGATAAAATCCTAGATATGTGGTGAAAATAGGGTTTTAATCAATATTTCACCTTGTGTTTTGATATACTTGTCATTCCTTTTTCATTACTTATCGATTAGAGTAGTGGTGGCGGGTTTGTTATTTCTTTATTTCATATACTTGTGTTATTAAATCTAATATATTTTAGTACATAATTCCATAGTATGAGAAATTATTTATTTATAATGTTAGTATATCATTGAAATAATTATTTTTTAAAAATATGGGTAATATATTAATAATATACAATACTCAAACCCCATTAAATATGTTTGGGTATTAGCCAATGTCAATCGAGATCTAGGAAAATCGGAAGAGAAAATTGTGGGTGTTAAAGAAAAGTGATGGTCGAGTGTCACGATCACAAATGCCAAGGTCATGAGTGAATCCCATGTAAAATTTATCCTCCATGGTGTCTCTCATGAATTTCATGACTAACACACATCTTGAATTAGTTTTGGATGAAGGGATTGGAAATCACAATGTATCTCTTCCTAAAGGAACCGAACACTACCTACAACATCTCTCTTAAATTTTCTAACTAGTATGCAGAGATTCTTCACTTAGTAACATGCTAAGAACTTTATCCACCCCTAAATAGTTATTAGCAAATGGATCCTCGATGGATACTCACAATGTATCTCTTCGACAAGTACATCCTCTACATAAAACTTGGGAAGTAACACCCTTAATCAAGAGCACAATAGAAAAGATAAGCATTCCATGTAGGAGGTTCATACCCTCTATGCAGACCATCATCAAGTAAGGAAAATATATTCTAGATTTGAGCATGGTGTCATCTAAATCCACCACCATGCTTTGGGCCTCATGACACTAGGGAACCTACGTTTATTAATCACATTGAATCCCATATCTAGGAAGGAAGTATAATTAATCCAAATGGGGCATGATCATGTAGTAAATACATGAAAATAGGGTACATACCATAAATTCAAAGTAATATTAGGTTTAGGTAATATTACAAACTATTTAAAAAACCAAATAACCTCTTTATAGAGTTGGAAGTATGATAAATATTAAACCACTACACACCTAATAATCTAAATCACAATTTCACTATTCAAAAACTTGAAACAAAACTTTGAAAACAAACATTGAAGGAAAAATAAACGTTAAGATCAAACCTTACAAAAGAAAAAAAAGCAGACATATAGAATATAAACCATATCAAAAAAATCAACTTCACATAATTACATGACATTACATTTACAAAAGAGATTTTTAATTTATAAAAACAATGATATTATACACAAAAATTGATTTTATCATTAGATAAGATCAAGAACAAAAATGAAATATCTATTCAAGCAATAATGAATTTATAATGTAATACCAACTAAAATCGTAATAAAAACAAGGTCTTGTTCATGAATAAATAAGTGAAAACATTCATGATAGTTTTGAGTGATATTCTATATTATTACCTATATATCTTTGAAGGTCCAATGGTTGAAATGTTTCACTTAGGGCTATGGTAAGGTGGTTTCCACGGTAAGGTCTATGTAAGTCGACCTCCTTAGACTCCCGCTTAGGGAAGGCCAAAACTCGACATGATTACAACATTTCCGCTTTTAGGGCGATTGAGGAGTTCATTGAGGAACATGTCAAAAGTGTATCCAACCTCAGTGGTGTTCCACTACACTTTGGGGTAACGAAAAGGAAAGCAAAAGGACCATTGAGCAGCTGGATGATACTGATGCTGCCCACATGACAACTTTGGGTATGTTCCACTCCTGGAAGAAAATCAAGACCAGCATTGACAAAGCTGCCAAGAAGTAGTTGTAGATGCTTTTGCTGTTCTTGTATGTTTTTATGTTGTTTTTTGTGGTCTCTCTACTGCTTTTTTGCAGTAATTTTGTTGTTTTGTCTCGTTTGGGTAGCTATTTTTGGGCTACTTCGAGCTTCATTGTAACACTTGGATTTTGATCCTTTTCTCTCTGGTTCACATTCCTATTCTGGCTCCTAGGCCATATTTTGTTCTCAAGGGTATAGTCCCTTTCAAAAAACTATTTGCCAATAATAATAAAAAAAGGTGGTTTCCACGGTTGTTGATCTTTATGTCTTTCCCTATGCTCCAACAATTGTTTTTTCTAAAAATACCTAAACAAGAAAAGTTTGTAGGAGATAAAGTAGAATATAAATGTTGCACAAAAATATTAGACCTAATCCTAATCGACTTTTTTTAAGTTTGTTTGTTATATTTGTTTCTCTCGAGAGCATGTAATTAATTATTAGGGTGAATTAATAGAAAACATATTGGTTTGGATTTAATCATTTCAAATCGTATTTGATAGATTATTAAGGTATTGTATATCGATTGCTAAAGCTCTAAATATCTTACATTATTTATTATAGCCAATAAATTTTTCCAACCCAAATACTTCCCGACAAAGGGATCCTTAGATTAACAATCATAATGTATCTCTTCCAAAGGCACTAAACACCCTCCATGGTGTCTCTCTTGAATTTCCGACCAACACGCTTCTTGACTTAGTTCTTGATGAAGGGATTAGAAGTCATAATGTATCTCTTCCCAAAGGAAATGAACACCCTTCACGGTTTATCTCTTAAACCACCAAACTAGAACACATGGCTTCTTGACTTGGTAACCTACCAAGAAATTTTCCACCCCAAATAGTTCTTGATGAAGGGATCCTCAAATTATTATTCACATTGTATCTCTTCCTAAAGGCACTGAACATCCTCCATGTCTCCAAGTGTATGTTAACTGTGTAAAGCTTTGGTGACACCAATTCAATCCACCACCACCGTCTAGGCCTCATGACCCTATGACCTATAATTGATAATCGTATTGAACCCCATATCTTAGAAGGAATTAGAATCAACCCAAGTGGGGAATGAGCATGTAATAAATACTAGTTGGGGTGATATAAGGCTATAAAGGGAAATTCTAGGTCCAAAGAATTTGATCTACGAGATAAAATAATATTACCTACATCAATAATGGGACACATACTATTTAAATGATGAAAATTGCTAAGAATGGAGTCCGAGTGGTCATTGGGTGGGTGTGGGGAAGGTTTTATTCACTCAACATTTAGTAAAATGTATAAAAGTATTCACCTTTCAATTATGATCAAAATCAATTCACACTTAAGCTTCCCTTGTTATGTCAAGATTTTCATATTAAACCTCAAGTTACCATTATAATTTATAAACAATCACCGATCATTTCGTTAGAGAATGGAATCTTCCCAAAGGTAGTAATATGGCCCACATGTAAACCATAGGAAACACCTCTCGTGATACCAATTCAATGTTATGGATATTGTCTTTGGGAAAAGGAAATGAAAAGGATAATTTAAATGTCCTTTGATTTGGGAAAAAATTTGTTGACAAGCCAGATTAAGGGCACGATGGCTAAGAGAAGCATTCCCTAAAGGGAGAATTATTGGGTTCATAGAAATTGAACTATAGACAAAAAAATATCACCTACATCATTTGTAAAATATGTATGTTATTTTAATGTTATATGTGTAATCATCACTAGAAATATATGTGTGCTAATTGTCACTAGAACAATATGTTACTATTAAACAAAACTTATATATTTTGAAAAGGTTTGGAAATTTATATAAAACACATTGGTTTGGAAATAAAATCAACAAGAAATTTTGGTGGTGTGGGGAAGGTCAAAGTCACTCAAAATTTAATTAAAAAAAAAAAAAATAGTCACCTCACCATTACAACCACACTCATTCCCCATAATTTTCATATGCAACTCCATGTTACCATTAAAATTTATGTGTGTTTCATGGGAGCATGGAATCATCCACAATATTTTTGTGTTAGTTTCTAGTTGAATACTGCCATTAACATATGTTAAAATTACACAATGTATTATTACTTCATGGATTGACATTTCCATAATTTCTCATCATCTTCAAAAGTATAAAATAGCCATTTGACATATATTTCTCATACTAAGCTATATTACTATGATTTTTTATTCAATCGATATTTTAAAAATAGGAAACATTAGACCTTAGCTGATCGTTAAGACATTACTTCTAATAAGTAATGGAGCTTAGCAATGATGGTTGCTAAGGCATTCCTTATAATCCATAACCAAGAATTTTATCAAGAGTGCAGAGATGAATGTAGGCTATTGATTTAATAAAATCAGAATATTTTAATAAAATTTGAATGCAAAGATATGAATAATTTATATACAATGAAATATAAGTGCTTGGAAATTTATTTCATCTTTATATGAAAGAAAATGTAAGAGATAGGGAACTTACCTTAATTATGCTTATCCCGAAGTGAGTCTAGACTGAAGAATATGATAGAAAAGGAACACACAACATCATAATCAGGCTTAGAAAGATGCAGAGATGATCTTAATGCCTAGACATGGGTGCATGCGCAAGGGTATGTGCACCCAAGACCTCTATAGGGGCATTAGAGTCTCAAAAGTAGTGGAACCTAGTTCCGATAGTTCACATTTTCTATCCTTTATATCACACTTGAATAAATGAGGTACATGTCATCCTCCACAAAAATATCTTCCTGCAAAAACATCAAAAATACATCAAATTATTTTAAAAAAAGATGATAAATGAGGGGTTAGACTATCCTCAACTATCACAATGGTGAACTTATGATTGAGTGTTGCACTACATCTCAGACCCAATGTAGTTATATGTGCTTGTATGTGCAATAGTGCTCCTAGGTCACCCTCATGCCAATGATGCCAAGATAGAGGGCAGTAGCTAGATAAAATGCAAATGTGTCGATGGAATTAAATGAACTCCCATTCCTATATAGTGTGTATGTATAATAATGTGACCAAATGTAGTCCCTTGAGATATGTAGATAGATAGCCCTTGATAAGAATTTTCTTCCATTATAATGGTATGTATGTTGTTTTTATATAGGGATCTCTTACTTTAGTTTTGACACTAATGACCTACCATGAAACTAGTACCTTGGGATATGAGTGGAAGAACAAAAAAGATATACCTCAAATGTCAAAAATAAGATCAAACATAAGGAGGGAATGATCACCTAGGATGGATAGGAGAATTTGGGTGCTAATGTCCTATCATGGGCGTTAGTGTCTAGAGAAAATGATGATATATGAGTGAAGAGACTGATCGATAGGGATCCATATGACATGACTAGAACTGGGTGTATGAGTGACAAGTGTGAAAGATAAAAGTAATAGAAACCAACAAGACAAGCAGATGGACTAGGGAATGGGTCACAAGTGAATACTTTTCTTACACAATATCCATATATAAAACAACATACTTGGTGGTATAGTAAATAGTAGTAAGTGTGTGATTTTTGTCTACATTTTCCCCACTTTATGTTTTTGAGTGCAAGCTCAAAGTAACAAAAAGTAGGTAGAGATGCATACCTTAGAGAAGACTAGAAATTTTGGAGAATCCCATGTTGTAGAAGTATGTGTAAAATGAGAACATATAGCATGGATAACCATAGATCAACGTGTTAATCCATGTGGCATAAAAGATACATGGGACCATTATGAGGAGCACTAAGGAAGATTGATGATTTTGATGTTTAGTGATTAGAGATTTTGATTTTTTCACTGATGGAGATGTGTTGGGGTGAGGAGTGATTAGTTCCCAATCCAATTTCACATGTGAAAAATATAAGGATTTGGGTATCCTTTAACCAAAGGAAGAGTGTAGAGAGAGAGGTTTAGTTTTACTCTCCAAATTTAACTACATCCTTATAATGTCTATCCACCGCAAAACAGATAAAGACAAGATTTTGTTGATTTGGATCCAATTTTTTTCGTATTTCGATTAATTGGAAATAACCCATATAGGAGTATTATAGGAAAGGAAATGATGTCTCATTTCCCCTACTCCATGGGTTTCATCGCAATGTATGTGAGATGGCTTCCATGTTAGGTCATCTGGAAGTGGTAGAAAATGTAGAATAACTTCCCATATTAGGTCATTTGGGAAAGTGGTGATGTAACTCCCAAGTTAGGTCATCTAGGAGGATAAATACATTGTGTCATGTCGATTGATTGATTTGATTTATAATTGTATAAGTTATAGATTTGAATTCATGTGATTGATTGATTATTTACTCATGGAGATATTTTACTCTTATTGCCCTAGATTAGGTCATTAGGGGGAATTGCTAGAAAGTGGTGTGAAATGTCACATGATGTATGAGAAAATTTTCGATAATGTAGAGTTAGAAATGTAGAATGATCATCTAATGATGTGAGGGGATTATAGGATTCCCGATTATATTTCCTCATTTCAAAAAGGGGAGTGATGATGAGAATGAATTGAGCTGAAAGTTATTTTGTAATGAAGAAATAATGAATGTATGATAGATATACAAAAATTTGTGTATATTGAGTTGAAATGATGTCAAGGATGAATATAATGTTTTTAGAATGTGTACCATACAATAGTAGGCAGAATTTTGAAGAATGAGACACAAATGAGACAAGAATCAAAGTAAGTATGTGCAAGATATGATTGAAATTGTTCAATATATATTAGTTCAAAGCATAAGTATGAATAATGACTATAGTGTGGTAAGTAATCAAAATTTACTATAAATAGTAATGTGAAAAAATGAATAAGTAAGTCATTTGATTATTACACGAGTTAGATCTTGAGCTTTGGGTCTTTGAAGATGCCTCAAGTGAGAGCACCATGATTGAGTCAATTTGAGATGGTGGTGGAAACTTTGGTGTCATGTATGAAAACTGAGCTAACGAGTGTGATATTTTTGAAATATGTGTTAATTTCAGTCATTTTTGATGAATTTTTGCATTTTTTGTTTTGTTTTTGAGTTTCTTGGTGTTTCATAACTGGACAAGAGTGATGAAAGTGCTAATGAAATTTGGGACACTAGTGCCTAGGCATGGGTGCTAGTGACTCGATTCCCAGGCCTACTGGCGACCCAAAAGGCTTGGGTTGAGCCTAGAGTGTTGTAAATGTGAAAATTAATACTTGTTGATGTTATAAGTAGGTGTATTTACATATGTATGATGTTATAACACATGTTTGATGTCATTTTTTATTTTATGAGAGGGATATACATTCATGGGAGTTTCATGGTGGACATCATTTGAAAATGTTACTAGGATTAGGTTTTCGGATGAAGAGTGGGTTTTTCTAGACCATGTCGCCTGCGACACATAGTGAGGATGAGGGATTTGCCCCATAATATTCCTAGTGTGTGAGAGGTGGTGTGTAAATACTTGCACCTTTTGGTTTCCTATGGGTGAGATGAACTTGATATTGGAGGACATATATTTTATATTGCGCTTGCCTATATTCGAGAGAGAGGGTCTAGGTGATAGCTATAGATGATGCTTAGAGATAGACAAGGGTCACAATGCAAGTACTTTATGGGGACTCAAGTTCACACTAAGGTCCATATTATTATGGATGTTATACTATGATCAAGGGTTTTATAGTTGTGAAAGTTTATCATTGTTGTGATTGCTTGTCAGCTTGCAATGGAGGGTGGTGGTGTAGGCATCTTGTATAAGATGCATGATATTTTGTGTTATATAGAGGAGGATGGGATGAGATATGCCTGGGCATGGTTTGTATTATTCCACTTGTACAAAGATCTATAAAAATTTAAATAGAGGAGCATGGAGGTGGTATTGGAGCTACCACATTTCTACATGCATGGGACTATGATCATATTGCGATATTGAGGCCAATTGGTGGACCTCGAGGAGAGTGGATGAGGCTAGATATATTTTTTTGGAGATGGATAGGTTTTTCATGGTAGGAAGATGGATACGAGATACCTATAAAGAGATGGTATATTGGATGGGGCCAGAGGTCATTATATGGAAGCCATACTGAGACTACAAGGGATGGCTAGAGGATGCAATAGAATTACAATGTGTTTGGTGAACTATGAGGATAAAGGATCAATTTCAAGGGGTGACTAAGATATTCTAGATAGAGCATGTTTCATGGTAGTTTAGTATGGCCTAAGATGTACCCCTAGATCCATATGTATAGGTGAGGGCCATTAGGGCACTAAGGCATGCTAGACCAAGCAAGAAGAGCCCACATGAATGCATCTAAGAATACCATGCATGGTGGGCATCAAATTGTTAGGTATTTTTGTTTCCAAATTTTATGGATGTGGCATGAGAGCACCTCCAGGGGAGGAGTAAAGGTAAAATAATATTCCCCCAATAGCGTAGTGGCAGTGATAGTAGAGTGTGAGTATTTATTTAGTGATGGTTGTGATTTTTATTTAGTTGTTTGATTATTGTTATTTTATAATGTTTTTATATATGAATGCATGTGATGCATATTGGTCACGATTATGGACACATCTATCCATACATTGACATGGAATGTTCCATCGATCTACTCATGTATGCTAAAATATGTGGAAGACATCACGGGTGAGCGGTGCACACTATGTGTAGTGTATTGGTGGCCATACCGATTGAGAGAGGATGGTGTGTGAGAGGATATGTAATGAGCTAGAGAGGTTTTGGGTGGTGTTCCCTTAGCAAATTATGTATTTACAATATTCATGGAGTTGCAAGGTCACTTTTTAGATTAGTTGAGTGAAGTTACGTTATTGCATCAACATATAGAGATATATAGGGGTTGTGATCAGTGGCGCAGATTGAGCGCTGAAACTTCTATTTTTAGAGGCCCCAGTAACTATAGGTAGTGATAATTATGATGAAATATGATACGTAGTGAGGTATCCATGTATGGGGGATTACCCCCTAGTGATGGGATATTTAAAACTATGATTTTTATCGATATATGTGTGTGGACTATTCGCATATATTCGGTGTATTTGATTTTTATTGTTATGCGATGTGATGATTAGTATGTATGTTAATGTATGATATGTCAATTATTTTTCTATATTAAATGTGTGGTGTTTTAAGAAGTGTTGCTTTTTTATTTGAATTACATCATGTACTTGATGGTAATTAATAGATAATGATGATTAATGTATGTGATAATAGATAGTGTATATAGTGTGATTGTGCCATGTGATAGATGAATGATGGAAAAAGTGTACTGTATGTATGAATAGAGTTGTGATGAATGATAAATTATGTGTAAAATGAATGATGTAAAAGAGTGTATGATTGAGATGGTCATAAAAGTGTACTTAAGTATGTGTTAGTATGATGAAGATGAGAGAAAGAGAATAAAGATGCCCCCAAAGTGTGTAGATGATAAGGTTCATTTATATAAGACCCCTTAATAGTAAGGAATGAACTATAAAGTAAGAGTGTGTCATCGGGATGTGATATGATAGTGTAAGCTAGATAAATATATCTATATGATGTGTAATGTGGAGATATTTTGAAATCCTTAATAGATCCCTCAACAGCCATGTACAAACTTTAAGAGCATGAGTGTGTCATAAGGGTTAGGTGAGAAAATCACCTACCAAAGACCAAACAGGCATGGAGTGGTGGAAGCATGTGGAGTGTAAGTAGTATGAGTGTATGAAATGAACTGAATTCTAGGTGAGATGGTGTTGATGATGGGTGATATAGAAGTGGGAAGCAAAAATTATGTTGGATTAGGAAGAAAATGTGTAGTAGTATCATGACGTAGAGGATGGGATGGTGCGTAATGGTGGATGGATGAGATGGAAAGTGTGCATGAGAAAAAACCTGTGGTGGTGGATGAATAATGACCTTAGAACTAGACAGAGGAGATAAGTTAACTAGATTAATAACAAATGCTTGCATGGAAGTGGAGATATAAATCGCTCATAAGAGCAATATCCAAAGGAAACGATACCCTTATCTTCTAATTGTTGTATTCAATCATGAAGAGGCACAATAATCATTTTCATGATGTCCATTGATAAAATGATATTTTACAATAGGGTCGATCAAAATAGCATTAGAAGTGATGAGGTGGATGATGCTGATTATAAGGTAAGCTAATCAAACTCTTGTCAAGAAAGGCATGTAGCGCATCATCATGAGGTCTAGCGTGATGAGATAAATGTAATGACTCCCGTGAAGGAGATGTAGAAGTTGAAGGTGGAGCCCAACATGGTGGAGGAGATAAATGATACTTTTGCAATGGAGAAGAATGAAATTTCTTATGAGGTAGTGTATATGAAGACCTAGGAGGATTCTTAACAGATGGAAGTGGAGAATAACTAGATGGTGTGGTAATATGATTACTAAGAGCAGGATCTATGATATGTGTGAAAATGAGATCTTTCTCTAGGTTGATGAAATTATAACATAAGAGTGTGAATGATTCACAAGTGTCGTATTTAAGTTTTTGTTTTAAAGAAGGAATGAGACCATGAAAAAAGATATATTTATTTTCTAATTCAATGGGATGAAAGAATAACTAATGCATGCAAACATTGAAGTGCAAAATGTAATCAATGATAGGTTCTGTTTTTCCTTGATGTAAGCTAGGTAAGTGATCATATGTAACTCTAGGGCCATTGTTAAGTATAAAGCATTAAAGGAAGGCCTCTTACATCTCACAATAGGTACTAATAGATCCAAAAGGTAAATTTCTATACATTAGAGAGATCATCCATAAGACTATGGTGAAAATATTTTAGTAATAATCAATCATTAGAATAAGAAGCCATAGCTAGATGATAATTCTTAAGATGTAAATATGGATTTCCAGTACCATCAAAGCATGAAAATTTAGGCATAATGAAATCCTTAGGGAATACTAAATTTTTAAGGATTTTCATGTTCAAGTGTGTGAGATTTTACTTGATATTGTAATTGACCAACAACATGCATGAGTGATAATATATCTTGTGGTGGAATATATATGAGATGTAGATGGTGTATTTAGTGAATATATCTTACCATTATGAGTGATCATAGGGATGTCAAGAGAAGAACTAGAATATATTGATGCTAAGGGCACACTAGATATAGGTGTCAAAGAAGTAATAGGCGGTGAAGTAGTAGGACTAGCATTAGAAGCGTTATTAGGAGATGAAGTAATGGAAGGAGATGAATCATGCATGTTACTAGAGACAATATCAGAAGAAGATGAAAGTAGAGTAGAAAATTCACATTCAACAATATGCAAATAAGTAGAATCATTACTATCATGTGCCTCATCAATATCAGACAAAGATTTAGATGCAAGGATTTCATTAAGTGTATCATCAACATATAATGAAGGAGGATGATAACTAGTATGCGATGCATTATTAGAAACATTTTTAAAATGGAAGGAGTATGAGATGTAACTATAGAACCATCCTGACTAGTATGAGAAACAACATCATGTACATGTATATTTTCATCCTTTTTAGCTAAAGCCTTATCATCAAGATTAAGCATAAAAATGATAATAGCATCATCTAAAGTCTCAGTAGAAATAAAATAAGGTGGAGTGTGGCTAATTGAATAACAAGGTCTACAACTAGAAAAGCTTGTCAGATTAGAAATAATGTTAATGGTAGAATGATCAAAGCTAGTAGGCACATTGCATTCATGAGCTAATAGTTTCCTTTGAGTATCATTTGGAAGAATAATGTTACGATATAGAGCGGTAAGTTCAGCTATGGTTGTTTCATCATAGATAGGATTAATACTCACATGAGGCATGAATAGCCTAGGAGGAGAAGAGTTATCCTTAGCCATTAGGGTTTTAGTGGATCCTAGGGAAATTAGTTCTAAGCTACGGGTTCACCAAAATGATTTAATAAAATATGAGTATTTTATTAAAATATGAATGCAAAGATCTATTATAACTGATATATAATGAAATACAAGCATTTTCAATTTATTTGATCTTTATATGAAATAAAATGTGATAGATAAGGAATTTACCTTAATTATACTTATCCCAAAGTGAGTCTAGACTAGAGAATATGATGGAACAAGAACACAGATCATCATAATTAGAATAAAAAATGCAGAGATACTCACAATACCTAAAACACACACTTGGGATAGGATAGGGGTGACTAGTAGGTTCCCAAGACCTTGTAAGGGCATTGGAGTCTATAGAAATTGTTGGAACCTAATTTTGATAGTTTCACTAAGGTTTCACACTTGTTCACCTTTTTGGTATCCTTTATATCATACTTGGATTGTTGAGGTACCTGTAAACCTATACATGAATATCCTCCTGTAAAACCCTAAAAAAGACATCAAATCCAAAAAAATAAAGATGCAAAATGATGGGTCAGAATATCCTCAGTTGTCACAATGGTTAACTTATGAATGAGCACTACACTACATCTTAGGCCCCCAAAATAGTTCTATTTTCTTGTGTTTGCAATAGTACTCTAAGTCTCCCTCACACAAAGATAGTGGGTAGTAGCTAGAAAAATTCAAATTTGTGGGTGGAATAAAAAGTTATCCCCTTCCTATGCATTTTATATATAGAATAATGCACCAAAATGTAGTCCTTTGAGATATGTAGATAGATAGACCTTCATAATAATTTTCCACCATTATAATGGTATGTATGTTGTTTTTATATAGGTATCTCTTGCTTGAATTTTACACTAATGACATGACATGCTGACTAGTACCTAGGATATGAGTGGAAGAATAAAAATTACTGACCTCAAATGTCATAAATAAGATCAAACATAAAGAGGGAACACACACCGGGATGGACGGGAGCTCCTAGGTGCTAGTGTCAAGAGACAAATGATGACCGATGAGTGAAGAATGACTCACAGGATCACGATACTGATCGAACTAGGTGTATGAGTGACAAGTGTGAAATATAAAAGCAATAGAAACTAACAAGAAAAGAGGATGGACTAAGGAATGAGTCACTAGTGAATAATTTTCTTACGAAATATCCATATATAAAACAACATACTTGGTGGTATCATAAATGTTAGTAAGTGTGTGATTTTGTATCTATAACTATGATCATGATCCGAAGGATTGATCCTTTATATATCATGAAGAAAAGGCTAAACCAGTCCTATTTTTCATGATGGTTATGTTCATGACCACCACCTATTTGGAAATCTATGTGCTTGTGGCCATGTTGATGAGCATGCTTAGATTTATGACTATGGTTATGTTCTTAGAATTCTTAAATTCTTGACCATGGTTATAACTATTTTTATGTTCTTAGTGTTGGCTATGAAAGGTATTTTTGATACAATGAGAAAGGTGTCGAATCTCTTACGGTGTGACAAGTAGATTGATGGTTCACAATTTTAGGTAATTCAACATTCTTCATATCTCTATCATCAATTTGCATACATTGTTGCATTTTATCTTTTCTTCATCTCATTTCCATTTAAAAGTATTAAATATCATAAATTCGGTTTGATTCTATGCACCAGAGAACCGAATTAACACGAGAGAAAGTAAAAGCAAATTATAATAATATATTCAACATGATAATACAAGCAATATAAAGGATATTAAATAGCCATGGAGGTAGAAAAACTACCTCTAAAAAATAGGAACTACAAACCAATTTTAATATTACGGGTACAACCATATAACTATGGAATATATTGTTATTATAACAATATATTATATTAACCTAATAAAATTTACTAATTACTAACAACTAAATACTTTTTTACCACACGATAAAACACTAACAATATGTGAACACTAACAATGATTTCATAACATTTCCCCCTTAGTGTTTACATGGGAAGAAGAACATCTGAAAAAATGGAAACAAAATCATATGCCTCTGCATCTTTGTTAGGTCTACATACTATTGATATGGATCTTGCTATCTAGATCTTACTACACATGATCACCTTTCTAGTTCACAAGATGATCATGATTACCTCTCAGTGTGAATATATTCACCAACCGATCATCTTCCAATGAAGTATGATAGTCGGGAGGATCGTATGACAATCAAAGGATCATCGCAGTCATCTTCCCCTATACTGACTATTCACGAGAATCTAAAATTCACATCCTCCACATTTCAATCATAGAAGGAATGTATAACATGTATTATGTCTTAACACAACACTCAAAGAAAACACGATAAAAAGTTCCATCAGTGCTATATGTGACCTTGTCATTGGTGAATGATGAGAGGAATTGATCACCCTCAATCCTCTATTACCTCTAACCTCCAATAAGTGAACTATTTAACATAATAATTTCTCATTGCTAGGAAAAGTAAGTTCTTCATCCTTAGAGTATTCATCCCAATCATTTTTTCTTTGACTTGTTGGTTGGAGATTTTTCAAGCCAAAATATGAGGTTCAACCACAGTACATGGGATTACATCCCTCCTCAAATACAGGTAAGGCTACCTATTTATTACTAATCTAGAAAATAGCAGAAATAATTTCTTCAAGTATTCGGACTAATCTAACCATTGGGGTTGGGATAGAATCCTAAAATTCATTTCCATAATAGGTGAATATATTGCTCTTTCAAAATGAAATGGATCGGAAAGGAAATTATTATTATGGAAGAAACACAATGGAAAGGAAATGAGAGGAACGTACTTTCTTTTGAATAAACAAAGAGCATGACATAATCATATGATCTTTAGATAACAAATGTAATGTTTGAAATAATTAGAACAATCAAGATTCCAAACAAATAATAGCTTAAGATTATGAACATAAGAACAATATCTTGAGAAAGATACATCTCACAACAAAAGTTTACAAAATAGCATCAACTCTAATTCCTTAATTGATGAAAAGAAAACACAATCTTTCTTGTTCACAATAGATCTCAATATTCCAAAAATCTCAACCTCTTGGAATGCATAAGCGTCCCTTATTTATAATAAAAGGAGTTGAGAGAAAATAGGATAAATCCTAGAAAATAGTCTTTTTAATGAGAGTCCTACTTTACTTGAATCTCACGTAGGAGACCAAGTCAAATTTTTCTTCCTATGTGATGAAACAAAAATGAAAAATACATGTCAATTTCAAGATTGAAATGACATGCAACATTGTGCCTATTTTGTTTCATCATCTTTGTCTTCCTCCAACAAAGCCTTCTTGTCCGAAATTCTTGGAACTTTCAGATTATACCCTACATCTCATTTTGATTAAGGCAGGATGGAATGATCACTCAGAACTTCACATGTTTCCTGAGTATTTCTAGCATTTCTAGGAAGCTTTTTCAGTCTCTTGTTGAGTTTCCTCAGGGTTTCCAAATAATGTTCAATTTTCAAAAACCTATCAATGATTTCCAAGCCGAATCCATAAGTTGGTTCATGCTGAATTGATTAATGGATCTGCTTGTAAATATCATCAATAAGTAGAATACCTGAGATTTCACTCAACACCTTACCACAAATCTTGTCTAGCTCTTCTTCTATGTCATTTGTGCCATCGACCAATTGATCTCTTGATTCCCTCAATTTTTTGCAAGCTTCATTGAGAATCTTTATTCTGAATCTAATGGCTTTGGTTAGTTTAAAATTTTTTTCCCCATGTGGAAGGATGCCTTCTTCAACCAAGATGCGGGATGGAACCTGTTTCATAATTTGGAGAGCTTCAAAAGTTAACTCTAGGTTCCCGAATTCTACTGAAAATTCATCATCCATTTTCTCTACATCCTTCTTTATATCCTCCAAGGATTTGTAAACTTCCATGGTGTCATCAATGACTTCTTTTCCTTGTAGGAGCAGCCTTTGGATCCATTCATCGATTGTTCTCCCCTTCTCATTAATATTCTCGATCATGGGTACCGATTAGAAATCAATCCTAATAGGAGTAGAGGATGATGGTGTTGACTCAAGAGGCTTTGAGATCTTGAGTAATACTTCTGTCAGCTGATGTACTTTCTCTTTTAAATCATATATGTTTACCTTAGTTTCCTTTAGCTTCTAGAACAACACATTCATGTAATATTTTGCATCCTTCTATGCTCCATCCGTTGTTACTTTCCCTAGATCAACCCTTATGATTTGATAATCTGTGACCATTATATCATCCTTGGTTTTATTAGCCGTAGGAGTAGCAATTTCTACAAATTTATGCCTTGAGGCATCTAATGAAATCCTTGAAACTGTTTTAGGTTTCTTGTTCGACATGGTAGGAGTGACCTTGAGGGGATTGAAATCAAAGGTTGGTAATGGAACTACCACCTTCTTCTTCCTCAGAGTCTTATCTATTAACCATTGAGGTGTATTGGAATAAGTTTCTCCCATTGTAGGTGTTATGGTCACATCCTTAGGTGGAGGAAGGTTAGCTTGTGGAGTGGTGACCACTGCAAGTGTAGTGTCTGTGACAATGGACTCAGGGAATGAAGGCACGAAGGAGGAGGCATATCCATGGTTAACTAAGGTCTAGTGGGGAGAGGTGAGAGGCTAGAGAAGATACTAGCCATGGTTGAGGAACTTGGTGAAGAAATATGAGGCAAGGAAGGTTGAATGGGAGGAGGCAATGATTCCAAAATTAGAGCTTGAGAGATAAGAGGAAGACTTACCTTTAATGAACTGTCAACCAAAAGAGGAATGGAAGATTGAACAATCTCTTCTCCTGAAGGAGGATTTCCTTGTTCTGGTTATGAAGGTGAATAAACCTCAACTGTTTATGGGAGAGTGGCCACTAATGTGGTTACTTGATCTTCTCCCTTTCTGACAAACTTAACCTTTATTGGCCTCTTGGAAGGGTTCTTATCCTTTTCCTTTTTTCCCTTGGAGGGTCCCACTTCCAAAGTATATAGCTTTGAAAAACTCCCTTATTTATAACTCATTCCCCAAGAAATGAGCCACGCCTTAGTACGGGAAAGAATTTGAGGAGCTCTCCCACAATAGAAGCTTTCTCAGTGATGGACCAATCAATGGCTTGGAATACATATCGGTCTTCATTTAACCCATCATATGAGGCATCAAGGACACTCTCGTTATCCATGGTGCCCTCTGGGATGTCAAATAAATCTAGCATCTAGATTTCTTCAATTTTCAACTTGCTATTGTCATTTCTTCGGATGAAAACTTCATCCGAAGATCAACCCAAATATCTTCTATGTTGGGAACATGTAGATATAAAGTCTGTATGATTTAAGGACTCCTCAAAATCAAATCCATATCGTGCTTCATGTGCTTCTTCAACTTGTCTTGAAGCTTGTGTACCACATTCTTAGCTTTGAACCACTATCGAGTATGTGTACCTTCCGATAGAAATAGGGAAGGATATGACAACCTTGTGTTTACTTTGTTGGAATTTGTGGAAATCCAACAATTGTCTTACCAAATCCATTAGGATCACATTATCACCACAGGAATCTGGGCAATCGAAAGGATCACACTGGTACAAGACCACCCAAAGGTATGTAAACTTCATGAACGTAATAAGATACAACCCCATTTTGATACCTCAGCCCATGCCTCACTAGAGACTCTTCTCTTTCTTAAGTCAAGGTTCAAAATGAAAATGTTCTTATAAAAGAAGGTGTCATTCACTCTTCTAAATTGATCCTCGGACCCCTTCATTTATCAATCGAGGGAAATAATGATATGTTCATTTGAATTACTTCCCTTCATTTCTAACCCTGGATAATTCCTCATACCGGCATTTATTGCATAGGTGACATATGATGACATATAAAACTTTCTAGTAGTCAAGATTGTATTCATTTAGGAATCAATCTCATTACTTATAAGATTTGCTCCAATCAATCCCTTGTTCATTCTTCTTTATAAGGACCATGAATTGATACATCCACCCGTGAAAGTCTCTTGACTCGGGAGTCCAAATACTCGACTCAACGGGGTGATGATGTCACTAATTTCAAGGATGAAATCACTCCTAGTGAAAATTTAGGAAACCTATAGATGTTGGCTTGGCCTTGATCAAGAAATTTTTATTCACATGCTTGATGCAATCTTCTTGATCTTTGTCCCAGGCTTTTGCTCCGACTTAAGATCTACATCGACATATTCCTCAAAGTTTGGTAATATTAAGAGTTCATCAAAGTAACCCCATCAACTTCACTATGGTTTCTCCTACCTAATTTTTCATTGAGTGGTAATCGATTCATAATTGAAAGCACAAGCAAAAATGAACTCGGGAATTGAGTAGACATTGGGAATCCTACTTTACAAGACGAGAGGCCACTCGTTGGTTATTGACTTCATCTAGGGACTCTGAGAAGAATCCTTAGTTTTGTTCCAAAAGTCTTCCATGTCAATGTTACCAAGCTCCGTATCTCGGATGTCATAATTGCAATCTATGTAGGAAGGGGATTCCATTTTATGGTACTTGTATTTCATCTTTCCTGACCTATCTGACTTACCCTTAGATGATCCAGGATTTGACATGTGAAGTCCTGAAGAAAGAATGCCTAGATAACTCTGATTCGAACAATTGGACTTGGAAGCTTCCTGAGCAACCCCACAGACCGCCACACCAACCAAACTTTGAGACCTATCGGATAATTTGTGAAACCTAACACACTATAGAGTATAATCAGAAACTAGGTTGTGTTGGACACTTTGTAAAACCCGAAACACGAGTGGAAATCGGGGTCTTAAGCACTTTAAAAACCTCGTGGTCTCTGAGAATTTGGAGGATGATGAAAACTTTGTGAAAACGACTCAAGGAAGTTGGAAGATGTTGGGCACCCTGTGAAACCCGACACAAATGGAAATTTAAGGATGTTAAGCAACTTTCGAAACCCGATACAATGTGGAACCAGAATGGTGTTGAGAAATTCACAAAACCCAATACTATATGGAACAAGGATGGTGTCGGACACCATGTAAAACCCGACACACAGGTGTCGGGTTTCTGGGATGTCATAATAGGTAAAATCTCCACCATGCTTGTAAGTTAAGTTTTATAGATTATTCCCAAAAACCACAAGAGTGTATCCATGAAAGGAAATAAGAAAACACCCAAGATAGTTTTTTTTAAATAAGGGTTTTCATGGAAATTCAATAAAAATGAATAATACAACCCTAAACCCTAAACCCAGAGGCAAGAAAAAGTAAAGAGGAAAAACGCTGAAAGAATGCTTCAAAAATAAACCTAAAGATCACAAAATGATAAGAAGAGAAAAATACCTTCAAGAAATTTGAAAAATGATCGAAGATGGATCATGAAATCGATCGAGAAGTTCATTCGGGTTTGGAGGTCGAAGGAGCATGTACAAAAAATCCATGTAACAAAAATATGTTAGGTAGAAATGACATGTAAAATCACAGTATTTATAAATTCCTAGCATTTATTACACCTCCTCTGACACATGTGCCAACTAACCGACAACTCGGCATTAATGCCATGTCATCATGCTCGGTACTTCCAAAAACCTAAAACAAAGGTTTTCTTAACAAATCAGGTTTCGGGAACCAACCAACATGAAGCATGTAAAAGACATGTCCGGAAAGCTATCAGGTTGAAAACCCAATGAGAAAGGATCATTTCGGGTTTCAAGTTTCGGTAATGAAGAAGCATATAACATGATTTTTGTAAGGTATGTTCTTGACGCTCGAGTTGAAAAACCGATACTGATGGCATGTAATCGGGTTTCGGGTTTTGGAAGACACTCGACATGAAGCATGTAAAATACATTTTTGCATGAGATGGAAACCACGAAAAACATGAAAATCTCCTTCAATAGGCATTTTTGGAGGTTCTCGTCAAACAATTTTCTATGGTTATCTCAATTTTAGCTGGAATCACTAAAAACAAGATAACACAACTAAAATATATTTTTGATCTATTTTGTCATCAAGTAGATCTTTTTACCTCTTTTTCATTTCAAGGATACATGTCCCGATTCATCATAGTAATAGAATTTTATTTTACCTTTAGAAGGAAAAGGTTTTGGTTTGAAATTTCCTTTCTTAGATGAAGTAGTTTCTTTATTCTGTACATACATTACTTCTTCATATTCTTCATAATTACTCGATCAAGTAATGTGGTTATTACTCCTTTTAAGCTAAGTGTTACCTTGTTTAGAGTAAAGAAAATATTTGAATAGCTTTTAGGCATACTATTTAGGAGTATTGCTTTAACATCATCATCCTTCACCGACTCTACTATGTACCTTGGGATATGATAATATAATATATATGGGTTGATGGAGATGCGAAAATTTGGCACACATCCCCTTAGTTATATGTTTGGGTTCACATGGGATATGATAATATAATGTATATGGGTTGATGGAGATCCGACATGTGGCACACATCCCCTTAGTTAGTTATATGGGCTCACATAGGAATTAATTATATTGGGTAATGGGTAGGCCTACATTGGGATTAGGTGTTACCCATCCTATTTAAATGATGTGAGTATCATTATGAGGGGAGGTATGTATGAGTTGATTCTTCTACTTGGTAGAGGTATATTGAAGGTGCCTCGAAGTGGATTCCCATCTTGGGAGATTGTGGAGTTATTCCTTCCTTAAGGAGCATTATACCTTAAGGGTATTATTCTGCATATTTGTGCATCTTGGGCCCCATATATCCGGTGTTGTGTTATCTTCGCATTTTATTGAATTATTATATTCAAGGTTCTTATCAAGTGGTTCTTATCAATTTGAATACCTTCAATTTTCTCCACAAAAAGTAGAAGTAGAATTGCAAATATATCTCCATCTCCCGTGTGTAAATTATTTTATACTCCTCCTCTGTCCGATAAACCCTTTGCGTATACATTTAGAGTCCTAAGGCCTATTATATTCATGGTTCAGTAGAAGAATATGACCTTATTTATCTTCAATGGTGGTAATCCTTTGGCCCTTGGTGTGAAAAATGATATACCAAAGTGGATGCACTCAATATTATTCCATTTTCATTTTGAGAGTCAAACTACCCCTAAATATCACATTCAAGACATTACAAATGTCTTCTCAATTCATCAGTCATAGAAGATGATGTAGTTGTAAGGATGCTAGCTTCTTCACTTAAAGGCAAAATACTTCAATGGTACAGAAGCTTAAGACTTTCCTCTATTCACAACTAGGATGAGCTTAGCACTGCACTTTGTAATCAATTTGAGGAGAAAGAAGAAAACATATCCTTGTTAGAACAACTCAAAACAATCAAAAGAGATCCCAATGAGCTCATGGATGACTTCAACTTCAGATTTTAGAAAACATGGGACATAATTCCTCTTCTCTTAAGACCAACCCCACAAGGTGATTTTATTTATTTCCGAAGAGCGTTGAATTTTGGTATTGCTATTATGATACAATCTATGGGTGGTATGTAGCTATCAATGCCTATCCTATGTCCATTAAGGTATAAAATTGTCTAATCTAAGTTGGTAAAATAGCCCCTAGATTACCTATGCCTTTGTTTCCTAAATTGCCTCAACTACCTCAACATTCCAATGATCACATTCTTGAGATAACTTCTCAACCCACTACATCCACATCCTATTCTCCCTTAAAGGAAATGAAAATTAAGAAATGAAGGCATTGATTAGAAATTTGTCTAATAAATTTGTAGCTTTAGAAAATAAATACGCTCAAGAATTTATAAATAATTATAATTGAAGATTCATTCAAATCCATTAGCCCTACATAAACCAATATTAAAATCAAAACTATGGAAAAAATCAGCAGAATGATAGATGGTAGGGCCATAATGTGCACCTTCCTCTTTAGAAAATTGCTCCTCTGCAACCACTTCCTATCCCCAGTTCAAGAAAATAACTAGCTCTAATAAAAAAACAACATGATTCAAGAGACAAAATGGTTCTTTCCTTGAAATTTTCTCACAAGAAATACAATTGTGTAAATTCCTTACACGTGTAAAACTTCATGATCCATAGTGCTTAAAATTATGATCCATCTATGAGAACACGTGAGCATGATAATGAAGAAACGTCGGATGTTATTCCCGAGACCAATATTATGTTCTTTAGAGTGGATGAATTATGCGCAATGAATCAAAAATGGACAACTCAATCGGGACATGCACATAGGTTACTAATAAGACAAGGTCGAATAAGAGACCATTAGATGCCAATTCTTAACCCTAAACTTCGCTAATTGGAATGATACATTTCACAAGAAAAAGGATGGAAAAATATAACCCAACAGCTTCTAACATATATGTTAATGCATGTGATATTTCATGCCACAGTTGCAAATCAATTTGCATGTGCACCTGTATGTCTACAAATGACGTTGTTGCATGACCTCATGTGCCTCCTCTAAAAAAGCAATCAATAAAATATAATTGTGTACATCAAATGAATAATTCCATGGGCCTTACATATAAAATTGTTTACCATATTAAGAATAAAAATGTAAATGTCACAATGTGGGATGCCTTGGCTATTCCATCATAGTGTGAACTCCTACATGAAGCTCTTTCACAACTCCCTCAAGATGATCATGTTATTTACAAGGCTCAATTTTTTGTCGACTTATGTCAATCAGATGGGAAGTAAGTAAGAAAATTTGATAGAACTTCACCCTTTTATATGTCCTTTCTAATAGAAAAACATATTTCTCACAATTTTATGAATGACTTAGGGGCAAGTACTTTTGTCTTTCCTAAAAAAATTGATAATATCCTCAGTCTTAAGTACAAACCTATCTTTAAAGGAGTCTTGCAAATTTTATGGATCAATGGTCAGCACCTTAGGACTCATCAGGAATCTTGAGTTAAATCTAGATGATTTTTTAACTTCCAATTCTAACCATAACTCAAGATGTGTCAGTTAATTACTTTCCCCCTTTATTTTCCATTTTCCTATCAAGAGATTTCATAGCCAAGGTGGGTGGCTACTTGTCATCAAATTGATCTCATATTCTCATAATAATAATGTATGGTACCAAGTTTACCATACAAGTTGAGCCTATCATTTCATATCATGTTGATTCATATGAGCCTTATCCTATCCAATCCAACTTCCTAATCTACGAAGAACAAGAACAAGATTTAGTTTCATAAAAGTAACCTATTCCTCCTTGAACCCCGATATTTTATTATATGAATGGGCTAAGGAGCATTATGAATTTGATGCATATGATACATATATTCAAACTGGACTTGGAACCTATTCCATTATTTTAAAAGAATCCACTTTGCATACCCCACTCAAGCAATAATATGATATTTATACGCGGAAAAGTGAAAGGTGAGTGTGAGAATCTACAAGTGACTCTTCCACGCACTCCAACCTCTCGAGGTCATGCCGAGACAATGGTGGGGGTAGAATATGCGTGGGATGCAGAAAAACTAGTTAGGTAGTCTAATGTCTTCGACACACACTAGTGGAATTTGTGAATCTAAGGCAAAGAAGGCCCTTCTAACTTGGATCGGTGTGATAGATCGATCGCCGGGATGACTGTCAAGGCTCCAATCAATATCGAGCTCTGGCGTGATTCGATCTATGGGTTGCGGAATACGTGGAAAATGGCCTGGGATAGTTTCGTGCATACCTCCTGATAAGGTCATATAATGGATGGTGA
This sequence comes from Taxus wallichiana var. yunnanensis, assembly GCA_018340775.1. NCBI lineage: Eukaryota > Viridiplantae > Streptophyta > Pinopsida > Cupressales > Taxaceae > Taxus > Taxus wallichiana. Next base: position 554,748,619 of record CM031237.1, on the reverse strand, counting down.
ATATAATTGACTCTACGGATGTTTTTGGCCTAGTCCAAAATTCCTAGGTTCGTTAGCTGCTATATCTAGTAAGGACAGTTGTTGATGATGATAGGTGGAAGTGGAGTGGACCTGAATACCAAGGTGCGTAGGCTAGTGTCTATATCTAATTGACTTGTGGATTCGTTGGGCTGTGGGATCTGTGGATCACAACCATAGACTCTTGGTTGTTGCGGTCCTGTTATGGTCATACGCGAGATCAAGTTCTAATCCCTAGTATCCAGTAATCGTATGCTTTCTCAGCTTCTATGTTTAGAACCAATAGTTGTGCAATCTTCTCAGAATACCTCACAGGTGTTCTTGTAACCTAGATTCTTAAGCTGGTATCTATATCTACGAGGGTGTCTCCAGTCTAGGCGTGGGACAAAAGGATCGCACTCAAATTTGTTCTCTTTCGAATCCTTCTACAATCATGGGAGTGCTTTGCCTAGGGAAATCTGTAGTTTGGCTGGTTCAACCAAAATGTGTGTGCTTGGTTGTCTTCTATGTTTAACCCTCTTAATCGAAAACCGATCTCGTTGTAAATCTATGGTTATTCGGAATACTTGTATCCTGAGATTTTGGTCTATGTCAACTATCGCTGTGACGAGGTTTGGTTGAGGCACGATTGGCTCAAATATATATTCCCTGGGCTCTTGAGGTCCCGTGATTGTCATACGAAACAAAATGCAAATCTAATCCTGTAATGAAACAAATTCTAACTACGTGAAATAAATCTAACATATATAACTTTTATTCTTCTAAGAAATATTTTAACAATTTTAAGGAAAGCAAACTATTTTAAGCGTATCTAGAAATAATAACTAAGAAATAATTTAAAAAGACAAGATAACCGAGTGTAGTTATTTACTCTGCGATTTGTAGAATTATTCTAAATAAATAAAATAGCTTGTCTAATCTACCTGCAAGATTCTCAATCCTACCTCGAAGTGAGGAGTGAATCATAGTTTCTAAACTATCAATCCCCACAACTTCCTCAGCAATATCGAGAATAGAATTTACTTTTGAAATAAAGCGATTAACTACTCTATTTGATATGATTCGAGGTAGAACTTTGAAATTTAAAACCTAGATTCTTGAGTAATAGTGGCGAATCCGATGGTGTGTGTGATCTCGTCCCCTCAGTATGATCTCCTCATTCTTTCGTGTTCACGTGGATCTAGAAAAGCATGTAATGCTAGCACCGATAGGAGTAGATTTTGGGACAAGGACAACTCGTAATGCAGACGAAAATGCGAGTAGGAGAGGGATAGCGCAAGAGCACGAGCTTGGCTTATGTGATTCCTAAAGCGGGATTCTACTATGAGTCATGCAACATGAAGCGACAGAACTCGTAACTATCCTATACGAAGAGCAAAAACCTAACTTTAATAGCTTCCTAAGCTATTTGTTCCAATGGATTGGATAAAATAAAGACACTCGCTTGCACAAGTTGGATATGTGGCTTACCAACAATGAATAAAGCTAACCAGGCATATAATGAATTGAACTAAGAACTCCAAGACACAATGAAAATAAATCTACAAAGAAAGAGAAATTCAAAGGCAAACTTCTAACTAGATTTGGATGAGATAACAAGACTTCCGCACAAGATGGGTCTGTGGCTTACACCATTTGAGCAATTTAATAAAATATGTAAGTGAATTCAAGCTATGGCTTCTAAACAAGATAACTAACTAAAACACTAACATGAGGGAATGATAACAAAGATCAAACTTCAAAATCAAGCCAAGCTTCAAACCAAAACCAGACCATTTGCATGTGCACAAACCATGCATTTATAGGAATTCAAACACCCAAAACCAAAACCAAATTGAACTCCTAAACAATAAACAAAGGAAAAAAACTATTCCAGGGACCAAAACATAAATCCATGCTCAAGTCAGCAAGGAAAAGCTGGTGAATCGTGATATTTCACATGAGTCGCGTCAAAAGAGTGCTTGGAAAATGCGCATGTGACCGCCGCTCCGCCGAAAGCGGCGGTTACAGACCGTCGCATGATCGGGCGGCGGTTTCGTCACTCAAGGTCAAGAGGCCAAAGAAAGAGGAAAGAAAGGGGAAAACAAAGGGCACGGGGCTAAGCGGGGCATGCGGGTGTTAACATATACTTGAGGGATTTTCGGATCCCGAACACCTCATGAGGAGACCCAGTATCATCATTGGGGCACTTGTTACACTGCTGTTCGGCGCAAAGATACCTTACAATTTTGGGTACATACATATTTCCCCCTGAGAAGCATTTTAGCCATGAAGAGGCATAAAATGGTGGGTCCGAGTATGGCAATCCCGAAATGGGGAGTTAGAAGCTATACCTTACTCATCCGTGTGTTGAAATGATGCCATCAAAATTCCCGCTTCTGTAAAATGAAAAGAGAACTCAAGTGCAGATAGATACAATAACTTGAAAAATAAACGCTAAAATAATAGGGAATGAGAACGTACCATTCGTGTGGGGATAGGAACTTACCTCCATCAGTGCTCCAATCCTGCGAAAAAGTCATTTTAAAACGAAATAGAACGATATATATGTGAAAGTGGGCCCATTTTCCTATTCATTTGCGTGAGTTGATTTGATTCATTTTGAGCTCTGGGACCCACGATGATAGTATCTCATGCGAGTAGAGTCGAAACATTCGCAGCGAGATCATGATCATGCCTCCACGTGTAGAACACCGCCCCGCTAGATCACGGGTTGGTTTTCTTCAATTTTGTGTTTTTCTCCTTTAAATTTGAAATGTTAAATTCGTCATAATGGGGGGGTATTTTGAAAATGTTAGGTTCAAAAGGTCCACTCTAGGGGGCGCCACTCTGGGTAGGCTCCATTTTTAGTTTAAATGGTCTATTTTTCCTTGTTTTGGGCTTTTTAGGATAAAAACCCGCATGGGTTTTCGGACCACAACCGCCACCCAAAGGCGGCGGTTACACAACCGCCGCCTGCTGGTGGCGGCGGTTACATGACCGCCACCCTTAAGGAGGTGGTTACAAAACCGCCCCTACTCGGGGCTGCGGTTTTGCAGTAATGCAAAAGAACTTAATATTTGAGATTGCACTTGTACATTTTTGCACTTCTATACGTTTTTATGACCTTCTTGGTATTGTTCGATATTAACTTGCTCGTTTTGTGTGTTTTTGGGTGTATGCAGGCGAGAGCGGAGTATATCAGATGGAGCCGAGAGAGAGAGTGTGATTGGCTCTCGGGGTATTGGATGCCCTTTCACCAGACGAGGAGGACACACTACAGAGGGCCAGCATACTGCGTATATCACGCGTGCCCTATGTCACACCATCTAGTCACATTCTTTGTGACTTATTTTCATATTGGGACGTAGATCGGAACACTTTCCGATTGCCAGGGGTCCGCGGTGAGTGGACTATCACGTTGGAGGATGTCTACCATATTTTGGGGGTCCCGATCATCGGGAGGAGACTCTCATTAGAGACGGTAGGCTCATGGGCATAGATTGCACAGTGGGCAGGTTACATGGGAGATGTAGCTATCTCCATGGGGTCGAAGAAGGGAGTGAGAGTTCGATCCATCCCTTCTTTACCTATCCCCATATTTCGATAGGCCATCATGGGGATCCTTGCCTCGAGATTTATCGGGGACAAGGGAGGGGACACTTTGTTATACCGTTGGGCCCCCATCATTGCACAGATAGAGGGCATCGCGGATATACACAGGGGTGCAGACATTCTGGGACCACCTACCATGATTTGTATAGGGTGGTCCATTTCAGGACAAGTCATTTGAGCCACCCAACTCTAGTCATGAGTTGGGTGTATGAGCTTTTATTCCCTATGGCAGAGGCGTAGAGGTGGCGAGATCCCCAGGGCTATGAGGGCATCCGGATGGTCGAGATATGTCGGTGCTTAGAGCACCTCACCGGCCTGATTTCCTCCCTTACCATAGTAGATATGGAGGTGACACCGCACCATATTTTGGCCGGCATATGGGGCGAGGAGACCCTTACATTGATCTCCTACTCCACCACAGGCAGCTTATCGACCACGTGGGATGGGTGGAGGTACATCCTTTGGCAGAGTTCCTCGCAGTTTGGCCTTCCATATGCGGGCGTGCTTCCCCAGCCGGCACCGCCTTTAGCTGATTAGTCCGTGAGGGCGAGGGGGCCCAGAGGCCATGGTTGGACAGCGATCACTCCTGGCACTCCTATTGCAGCTAGGAGGGTAGTTCGGGATAGAGGGAGAGCCGTTGTGCCTTGGGCACCTTTGCTTCAGATTGCCATGGGTCCCGCTCATAGCAGCAATGACCTATAGACATTGACTCGATTCTCGAGGAGCTTAGAGAGGGAGGGTCGAGGAGTAGATCGATGATAGCGATCCCGAGTGGCATGACACTCAGATATTACGTGCAGTGGAGAGGGTGAGTAGAGTGCAGAGATGGATACTCTAGTCTCAAAGGAGCCACTCTCTCAAGGCCATGGCGGAGAGGATGAGTCGGGTTGTGGGGCGACATGTTGCCCCCGCTACAAGAGCAGCCCTCTTAGTCTGGCAAATGCATCTCGCAGCAGTGCGGCCCCACGATCCATCTTGAGGCCCGGTGATCCGAGTAAGTTATCCTCTCTTCTTTTCAATGTTTGTTTAATTTAGGATTTTTTTAATTGCTATCTCTCCTTATGTTTTTATCTTGTATATTTCATCCTCTTGCTTGGTTTCTAACTAATTTTTCTCCTTTTTTGCAGAGACTGTTGACAAGTGGTGGATCCGATCGATTGCAGGGTATGCACCGATTCCCCGATGATCCCCATGGATAAGACCGTGTGGAGCTATCTCAGAGATGCCTTGGGGGAGCCTTCAAGCAGCCAGTAGGCATATCGACATCTTCGCCCGTTTGGCATGTGGCGAGGATGGTGTCGACTCTCCGCACAGAGTTGGTGGGCTATAGACGGCGAGCGTATTATGAGGAGCCATTCCGTGGTGAGACCGCGGCTGCTCCTCGGGACCCTGAGCCCTCCATTCATTCAGAGCGTCAGCGTAGCCGGATTCCTAGACGAGGGCGCGCACCTTCGGAGGGGTCGCGCAGGGGTTGAGAGACTACTTGGCTCCTATGCATTTTGTATTATAGATTCTTTTGTATATCACGGGCTCTTTGAGCATTTTTACCATGCCTAGTGCATGATTGCATTGTATATAAACATTGATTATTTATATATATGCATTTTTTTGGATCGAAAGCTTGTCACTCATGTTTTCCTTTTCTTGTTTCCAGCCTTCCTCGTGTATACTACGATGTATGTTTTATATGCTTTCTAGAATGTATGCAATGGAAAACAAATGATCCAAATGTTTGCTTTCTTTTTGTGTTTCATGATGCTGATACGTGATACTGTGGATATATTGTGATCTTGAATTTTAGCTTATGTGAGCAATTTGGATACCTCATGCTTGTTTTGACAAAGTGATGAAAATAACCAAAGATGATGAATGATCAACTTGCCCCACTCCTAACTCCACGCAACTAGTAAGATGCAAGGGCTCATCACCAAGAGCCAAGAAGGGCGCAAGTTATGAAATATGGTGAAATGATAGTGATGAAAGACAGACAAATCTTTGGTGGAACCAAATTGAAAACTACAAGCTTACTCTACCTAAATGACTTCATAGTTTTGGATGCAACTTGCTTTGCGTTTATCCAGACTTAGACCCGTAGATGGCCACATAGTAGACAAAATCTGGTTTTTAGGATTTTTAACTCTTTTGGAATTTTGAACATCTGATTCATTTGTTTTTGACTCAAAGTTTGAATAGTTTGTTTATGACCTTTTAACGTTTACTTTGTCAAGAGGACCCCCTACACTTTGCCCCATGCTACTAGTAAGAAGCGTGGGTTTATCACCGTGGGCAAGGCATAGGCGAGTAAGGGCATTTCCATCCTTTCCCAACCCTACGTCACTAGTAAGAGATGCAAGCTCATCACCGAAGGTGGGGCAAGGAAATGTGTAAAAATAAAATTTTCTCGTTTAATCACTTTTGACTTGTTTATTTGAGTAAAATGTCAAGATATGCTTATTTCAAAGAGATGTGTATATGGGATATATGTGACACCATGAAGCTTCTAGAATAGACCATAGGCAAGGCACCTATCCTAAGAAGAAATCAAAGCAAGAACAAACTTGCAGATCTTGGTATGGTTACCGTTAAGACTTTGTCATGTCCGATTTATTTGATAAAAGATTCGAGATATTTGATGATATTGTGAAAATGGAGAGATATGATTAGAAAGTTTTATGCTAGAAACATCACGAGTTTGAAATGAATTTCTTTGAGAATAGATTCCTTGATCACAATTTATGTAAGAAAAAGTGGATAGAATGATCTAAATCTATATAAAAATGCAATGTAGATAATTATATAGGTAGTGCTATTTTTATGCGTAGAATCACTTAAGGTGTAGGGAATTGACTGTTTCGCCAAATTCCTCACCTTCTAACGTACATAAGAGGTAAGCACCATTTCCGTAGTCCTTCATGACTCGGTATGGGCCCAACCATTTGGGCCGGAATTTCCTTCCTTCGCCGGTCTTTTTGTCGATCCGGTTGTCTAGTCTTAGAACTAGATCACCTTCATATATATATCGCGCTCATAAACCTTCTTGTTATCCGCCAACACATTCGGTCAAAGCATAAGCTCTATGCCGTTGCTCAAAGATCTAACCTAGTTTCATCTAGGCCTTCTAGTTGGGAAAGACATGCTTCTCTCGTAAGCGTCTTCATCCGTAATCCCTTGTAGTGAAATGTGGAGACTAGGTATTTCGACTTCAAGTGGGAGGACTACTTTCGCCCCAAATACCAAAGCGAGAAAGGAGTTCCTCCCGTTGGTGTTCTTATTGAGGTTTGGTGGGCCCACAAGGCCGGATATAACTTCAAATGCCAATCTCATTTGTTTTCTTTCACCGTTTTAAGGAGAATGGCTTTCAGTGTTTTGTTTGTCGCTTCAGCTTCTGTCGTTGGCTTGGGGATAATACAAGGAAGCCATATGATGGCTTATTTTAAATTTATTTCATAACTCGCGAACTTCTTCATTTTAAAAAGAATTTCCATTATCGGAGATAAGGATTTGCAGGATACCGTACCTATAAATGATTTGGTTCAAAATGAACTTGGCGATCACAGAACCAGGTACAGTAGTAAGAGGCATGGCCTCCACCCATTTGGTAAAATATTCAAAGGTGGCCGTGATTATAAAATTATGGTTTTCTATGGATGAGGGAGAGGATTTCCCTATTAAGTCTAGACCCCATGTAGAAAAGGGCCATGGAGTAGCGATTGGTTGTAGAGCTTGTGCTGGCATGTGGATCTCATGAGAGAATTCTTGGCACTTATGACACCTGCGTGCAAACTCTATCGCCTCACGTTCTAGAGTGGGCCAGAAATAGCGCATTCGATGTATTTTCGAGCGGTGGCATGGCCACCAAAGTGGCCTCCACATATGCCACTGTGGGATTCGTGGAGAATCCTTTTGGACTCTTCTGTGTCAACACACCTTAGGAGCATTCCATCGAATGCTTTTCGATAGAGCACTGTCTACATGATGACGTATTTAGGTACGATTATGCGTAACCGCCTTCTTTGTTGCGGTGTAACTACCTCCGGGTACGTATGGTCCATGATATAATTAATGATATCAGTGTACCAAGGGCACTCAGAGATAGCAGGTCGAGTTTCGATGTAGTATACGCATTCATTTGGAAAGTCTAAATCTACTAAATCACCTCCATCTAATGGGTTGTCATTACCTAACCAATCCGCGATGATTTGTCTTTAACTAACTTCTCATTTACAAATGTTAATTCGAACTCTGCCATTAAGGTTATAAACGTCCATCCTTTTTAGACAAGGACCCTTGTGTGAGAAAAGTCCATAAATGGTCCGTTTTACCATGACCTTGTTTCTTGATTCAAAGCATGTAATGCCTTAGGCGTTTAGTAGCAAAGACTATGGCAAGGCATTCTCATTCACTGCGATAAGCGTGTTTCATATTCGAGCAAAGCATTCGGCTAATGAAATAAATCACATGTTCTCTCTTGTTATTGTCTTCTTGGGCCAACATATAGGCCAACAAGACATTGTAGCTCGCGAATATAGGATTAACGTGTGATCAAGCTTAGGTGGCATTAGCGTAGGTGGTGATAATGTAAAATTCTTAATCGCATCAAAAGCTTCATTGCAATCTTCACTCCAATCAATGCTATACTCCTTCTTGAGTAAATTGTTGATTGGATGAACGGCGAAGCTTAGGTCCGGGATGAATCTCCGGATTGCACCTGGCTTTCCGAGAAATGATCCGATTCCAGATTCACTCGGAAGGTGGAACCATTTTGAGGACAGCCTTAATTTTGGTTGGATCAACATCAATCCTCAGACGATATGATGTAACCTAGAGCTTTCCTCCTGTTACACCAAAGACGCATTTTTCGGATTAGCCGTGACTCGTATTCTATTAGATGTGAAAGAATGATGCGGAGTACTTCGGGATGGTCACAACGCTTCTTAGCTTTAGCCAATAAGTCATCTACGTAAGATTCCACAATTTTATGAATTAGATCGTGAAATATGTATGTCATGGCCCGCTGGTACGTAGCACCGGCGTTCTTGAGACCGAATGGCATAACAATGTAGCAATAGGTTCCCCAAGGAGTTATAAACGTGGTTTTAGCTTGATCTTGCTCGGATATTCTGATTTGATTGTATCCCGAGAATCCATCCATGAGAGACAAGAGTTCAAAACCAGCTGTTGCATCAACAATAACATCTATGGATGGTAATGGGAAGTCGTCCTTAGGACACGCTTTGTTGATATCTCAAAAATCTATGCAGATGCGTATCTTTCCATTCTTCTTGAGAACGGGAATGATGTTAGATACCCATTGGGAGTAAGTCAATCTGCTCAAGATGAATCCTACCTGAAGGAGTTTTATTACCTCCTCTTTTACCATGAGAGCTACTTTGGGCTTCATGGGTCTTGATTTTTGTTTAATTGGCTTTGCGTCTGATTTAGTGACGAGGTTGTGCACCGCAATGTGGGGTGTGACTCCTGTCATCTCCTTGTAATTAAATGCAAATGCCTTTTGATGTTCTTTGAGAATCTGAGTATGTATTTCCACTTCTTCTGGGGTTAACGAAGAACCTAGTTTCAATATTCTTGGTTCATCTTCTGTCCCGATGTTGACATCGATTGTTTCTTCGATCAAAGAGGCGTTACCCTCTTTGAACTCAGGTGGTGCTGGAGGTAAATCTAGATCATCCCCATTTTCTATTGCGTATATGCTAGGTTCCATTTGTGAGGGAAGATCCATTACGGGATTTCCGAAGTAGGAAGACGAATGTGGAATCAGGGATAAATCTAGCATGTGATAGGAGAGATGTAGTGTTGCATAGGCATTTAAGTAATCCAAAGTAGCCGCATCATTTCCAACATGGTCTAGGATGGTAGATTCACTTCCGCTTGAAAGAGGATTTGTCATTGTTTTTATCAATGGTTCATCACGAATGGATACTGTGAAGTGAGTATCTTCTAGCTCATTGCTTGGAGTAAAACATGATGCTGAAGTTGCTATTGAATCGGTGAGAAGATTTTTCTCTTGGGGGATTGCTTCAATGGATATGAAGTTAAACGCCTTGCTTAAATCTAATACATCATTTTTGTAGAGTTGCAAATGTTCGGTTTTAATTTCATATACTTCAAAACTTGATTTGTTACTAATCATGAGTCTCCCAAGACCTTGATGTTATCAATACCAATTCTTTTGGCTAAGGTGAGGCGAAGGAGGAGGGCTTTTACTACTCGGTGCCTTTGTTTGTGCATTCAATGTTTAACTTAAAAGTGAATGGGAGGACTTTTCCTCCTGCAAAGTAAGAATTATACCTGCCCCCACTCCATAACAAAGACATTTAGCTCCATCGAAATGGAGAGTCCAATACTTCGGGAGTATAGATGTTGGGGCATCTCGCTGTTGCATTTGCGCACTCTACTTCTACCATACAAATCCTCTGCTAGCAAGGAACCAACACCTAGGGAAAATCCTATGCCTATTGAATCAAATGGTAGAAAATTGGTGAATCTTGTTCTATCAACTCAACGATTTTTGCAGTAGTCCCTAATGACACTGTTTCTTTAGTTTTATTTTTAGGGGTTGGAATTGTTTTGGATATGCTGGTAGTTTCAAGATCCGTCGTAGGTACCAAATTTTCCTCTGGCTTTGGGTTAGAGGGTTTATTAAGTTGGTTTTTGGAAGTTCAAATTTTGAGTGCACTCGGTTTTTCTTTAAATCAACTAGGTGCAAATCGAAAGGTTTTGGATCACCTTTGGCTACAAATACCTTTCCTAGATGCAAGAATCTTACTTCTTGAAATAAAGTAGAAGGGATTGCCTTCATTCGATGTATCCAAGGTTGGCCGAGGATCATATTATAGTTAGTTTCCCGATCTATAATATAAAACTCAGTCAAGATGGTTTTGGGCCCTAAGGTGACCTGGCAGTATTATAGTTCCTATCAAAGTGGCTTTAAGGCTATCATAGCCTCTCAAGGTATTTCATGTAGTGGAACAGTTTGTTTCTCCATATCCAAGTTTTTGGAGGAAAGAGAAAGGGACTATGTTAACTGCGGCCCCATCGTCAACCATTGCCCATTTTACATAGTTATTATAAACCCACACTTGTAAGTGTAAGGCTGGGTCACCTCGGCGTGTGATCTCAGCATCTGTGGGCATTTTACTTATTTCAAAAATGAATTCGACATCCTTGTCCGGCTGCCCCGGAGGGTGGATATCAAAATCTACGTGATTTACTTGTGTTTCAGGAGGTGGAGTGATGTTAATTAGATGGCCTAGACCTAATGCTTCTAAAAGAGCAGCTCTGTGAGGGGGAGAGTTCTTTAGTAAGTCCAAAAATGAAATGTGTGAGAAGGTATTTGTTAGGTCACTAATTAAATCATAGGCACCGATGGGTTTTTCAACTATTTGCTGACTCTTATCTATCTCTGGCAGATGACTTGGGCTTGGTTGAGAGAAATACTCTCGTGTTCTTGTTATAGCTTCGATAGGTAGCTCAACGTATAATTCTACCAAACTAACTATCTTGGGTCTTGGTTGAGCTCCCAACTATGGCGCAACTGATGGATTTAATGAAGTCAAAGCTTCATGATCATTGTTTCCCATCATTGCACCTTTGTTTGTTCCGGTTGGATTCAGCCTATTGCCATCACGATTTGGGAGCGGATCGTTAAATATCTTGAGGGGAGCATTCTGAGGAGAAACTGCCCCTGCGAGCGTATTTGGTGATGATGAGACGGATCTCACAAAAACAAGTCCGTGAAGAACTGTCTTTTTTCTTTAAGTAAGCGTTGCATGAATTTATTGTAGTCACGACACATTCTAGTGTCGTGACCTGATTTTATGGAAACCACAATAAGAATTGGGGTTGTAATTCCCGTTTTGTTGGTTTGGTGTGTATTGTGGCCTAAAATTTTGATCAAACTGTTGCCTATTAGGACTAAAGCTTTGGAATTGTTATTTTTTGTTTTGACTTTGGTTTTGATAACCAAATGAGTTTTGGCTTGGCCCTTGTATGGGATTTCACCATTGTTGTTGTGGATGGTTAAAATCCACTGTATTGACCATCGGGGTAAAGTTTTTGTTTCGTTGGTTGTTTGTTTGTGACGGAGTATTAACAACATTTACCCTCTTGGGCTGGTCAGTTACCCCATCCGTTGTTACCCCACGATTTTTGTTAAGGATTTTGGGTCCTTGATTGACATTTGTGGTAGTTGTAGTGTTTTGAGTGGAGGTGATTAACCTCCCGTTTGTTCCATATGTCTTATGACCACTATCTATCGCTGCTTGATCTATTCGCAGAGCGCTCTCAAGTACTTCATCATAAGTCCTTAGTGGGAACTTCTGGACTTCTTCCTTCACTTCTCTACTGAGAGAATGAAGGAATAAATCGCATAGTTCCATCTGATCCATGTTTGGAGCACTTGCTGATGAATAAAGAACTGTACGCCACCTCTGGATGAAATGGGCGACAGATTCGTTGTGTTCTTGTTTGATATGCAAGAATTCCCTGATTCCTGTTCTCAATAGTTTGTTCATGTCGAAGGCTTTGATGAACTCTGACATGAGTTGTTTAAATGAATGTATGGAAGCCTCAGGTATTCTATAATACCAATCGAGAGCGATGCCTTCCAAGGTTTTGGGAAATATTTTAGCAACCACCCCATCCCAAGGGAGTAATTCTCGTATGGCTGTAGCATAAGCTTTGATATGTGCGTTTGGATCTCCCTCACCCTTGAACTTGGGAAAATCAGGAGAGGCCTTAGAAGTATGACACTTCGTATGGTGAAATCTAAGGGTTCCTTTAGATATTCGAATAAGTCCCTATCGCATAGCTTTCACTATTGATGGTGGTTGCTAAAGGGAGTGGTGGTGGGATAGGTTATTGATACGGTGCAGCGTATGCATTGGTAGGGGCATAGAGAGGTCCCTACGTTTGAGAAAACATGCTTTGGGAGAGGAGAAAATATCTCCTTGTGGTGATTTAAAGTATATGTTTAAGTAGGACGGGGTATTGTCAAGGAACGAATTGTTTGACACTAGACCTGGAGGAATAGTGTTAGAGATGGTGGGCCTTGTTGGCATTTGTTGTGGATATTGAGGAGGCATGCCTAACGTGCCTACTCCCGTAAGGAGATCTACTGGCCAGAGTGGTATGGAGGATTGGAACTTCCTGTTTGTATGAACGGAGAATTTTGACTTGCTTGAGCCAGTTCTAACCCTCTCACTCTTTCTACTAACATTGAAATGACTTCATTTGGTGAAGTCACGGTACTTTTCCCGAGAAGTGTTTGTTGTATACCTTGGTGTTGTATATACGTGATATCTTGTCATAAAATGATCGTTATCTTGCCAAGTTTCTCCAAGAATATTTCCTGTATGCAGTGGCATAGAGGTATTTTCTTGAAAAGAGATTTCGGGTTGTATTTGTAAACCTCCTATAGGTGGGTACATACCCCGGGAGCGTTGTTCACTCCTAGGATAACGTATTGACTGTCCATCATCTAAGACCAGGTATGGATCTGATTGCCTACTAATTTTTGGTCTGAGTAGCATTTGAGGAGATGAACCAGATTCTCTGGTAAACGTCATATTGTTAAACCTAAAGGCTCTGTTTGTTGGGTTCGAGGGGGTTGATCTAACTCCTCAGTTTGAAGAGACAAACTATATCTGATTCTTGGGGTTTGTGTTGACAACTGATTAGTTGAATAGTTGTCACCCCATACCGAGAGCGAGGGAGATGATTGCCTCTTACTGTGGGCGTAGTATGCCTCAAGACCCAAGAGGGGTCTACCATATGCATCGAATCTTGACATATTTGGGGGTATATGAATACCCGCAGAATAATGGGAAGGAGCGAAGGTGATTAGCGAAAGGAAACGTGATATTATGACTCCGAACGATAAATTAGGAAGTTTTACGTTAGGTTTACTAATTTCGTTTGTTTCACGCCAGTTCACCAATTTTGTAGGTGAAACTGATGTGAATGCTAATGAGGGTACGAGAAGGTGAAACAATTTTTGTTTCACGTCGGGTTCACCAATTTTGTACGCTGAAAAGTGACAGAAAGCGTGAGAATCTACAAGTGACTCTTCCGCGTACCCGACCTCTCGAGGTCATGCCGAGACAACCAAAGTGGGGGTAGAATATGCGATGGATGCGGACAAACTAGTTAGGCGGGGTCTAATGTCTTCGACATGCACTAGTGGAATTTGTGAGTCTAAGGCAAAGAAGGCCCTTCTAACTTGGACCGATGTGATAGATCGATTGGTTAGGATGATGCTCGAAGGCTCCAATCAATATCGAGCCTGGCGTGATTCGATCTATGGGTTGTGGAATACGTGGAAAATGGCCTCAGGATAGTTTCGTGTATACCTCGATAAGGTCATATAATGGATGGTGAATATAATTGACTCTACGGATGATTTTCTCGCCTAGTCCAGAATTCCCTAACTTCGTTAGCTGCTATATCTAGTAAGGACAGTTGTTCGATGATGATAGGTGGAAGTGGAGTGGACCTGAATACCAAGGTGCGTAGGCTAGTGTCTATATCTAATTGACTTGTGGATTCATTGGGCTGTGGGATCTATGGATCACAACCATAGACTCTTGGTTGTTGTGGTCTGTTATGGTCATACGCGAGATTAAGTTCTAATCCCTAGTATCCAAGTAATCATATGCTTTCAGCCTTCATGTTTAGAACCAACAGGTTGTGCAATCTTCTCGTAATACCTCACGAGGCATTCTCGCAACCTATATTCTTAAGCTGGTATCTATATCTACGAGGGTGTCTCCAGCATCTGGCTGTGGGACCAAAGGATCACAGTGGAAGGACTATTCTCTTTCAAATCCTTCTACAGTCATGTGAGTGCTGTTCCTAGGGCAATCTGTAGTTTGGTTGGTTCGACCAAAATGTGTGTGCTTGGTCGTCTTCTATGTTTAACCCTCTTAACTGAGAATTGATCTGTTGTAAATCTGTGGTTGTTTAGAATACTTGTATCCTGAGATTTTGGTCTATGTCAACTATCGATGTGACGAGGTTTGGTTGAGGCACGATTGGCTCAAATATATATTCCCTAGGCTCTTGAGGTCCCGTGATTGTCATACGAAACAAAATGCAAATCTAACTGTAATGAAACAAATTCTAACTACGTGAAATAAATCTAACATATATAACTTTTATTCTTCTAAGAAATCTTTTAACAATTTTAAGGAAAGCAAACTATTTTAAGCATATCTAGAAATAATAACTAAACAATAATTTAAAACAGACAAGATAACCGAGTGTAGTTATTTACCTGTGTGATTTGTAGAATTATTCTAAATAAATAAAATAGCTTGTCTAATCTACCTACAAGATTCTTGATCCTACCTCAGAAGTGAGGAGTGAATCATAGTTTCTCAGAAACTATCAATCCCCACAGCTTCCCTGGTAATATCGAGAATAGAATTTACTGAAATAAAGTGATTAACTACTCTATTTGATATGATTCTGACTAGAACTTTGAAATTTAAAACCTGGATTCCACAGAACAGTGGCAAATCCGATGGTGTGTGTGATCTCGTCCCCTCAATATGATCTCCTCGTTCTTTCGTGTTCACGTGGATCCATAAAAGCGTGTAATGCTAGCACCGATAGGAGTAGATTTTGGGACAAGGACAACTCAGAATGCAGACCGAAAATGCGAGTAGGAGAGGGATAGCGCAAGAGTACAGAGCTTGGCTTATGTGATTCCTAATGGGATTCTACCGCAAGTCATGCAACATTTTACAGAACTCGTAATTATCCTATACAAAGAGCAAAACCTGTAACTTTAATGGCTTCCTAAGCTATTTGTTCCAATGGATTGGATAAAATAAAGACACTGCTTGCACAAGTTGGATATGTGGCTTACCAACAGCTGAATAAAGCTAACCAGGCATATAATGAATTGAACTAAGAACTCAAGACACAATGAAAATAAATCTACAACAAAGAGAAATTCAGAGGCAAGCTTCTAACTGGATTTGGATGAGATAACAACACTGCCTGCACAAGATGGGTCTGTGGCTTACCAACAGCTGAGCAATTTAACAAAAGATGCAAGTGAATTCAAGCTATGGCTTCTAAACAAGCTAACTAACTAAAACACTAAAATGAGGGAATGAGAGCAAAGATCAAACTTCAAAATCCAGCCAAGCTTCAGACCAAAAACTCCAGACCATTTGCATGTGCACAAACCATGCATTTATAGGAATTCAAACACCCAAGAACCAAAACCAAATTGAACTCCTAAACAATAAACAAAGGAAAAACACTATTCCAGGGGACCAAAAACATAAATGCATGCTCAAGTCGGCAAAGGAAAAGTGGTGAATCGTGATATTTCACGCGAGTCATGTCAAAAGAGCGTTCTGGAAAATGCGCACAGATGCGCGCTTCGAGCAAGGCATTATAGATCGCCGCCCTGATCAGTGGCGGTGGTTTCGTCACTGAAGGTCAAGAGGCCAAAGAAAGAGGAAAGAAAGGGTAAAACAAAGGTCACGGGGCTAAGCGGGACATGCGGGATGTTAACGCATACTTCAAGGGCTTTTCCGGTTCCCGAACACCTTACGAGGAGACTGTATCATCATTGGGGCACTTGTTACACTGTTCGGGCAAAGATCAATACCTTACAATTTTGGGTACATGATGATACTTCTTGACTATGGAGAATATTATTTGATGGTTCAAGAAGTAGAAATGGTGCACATGCTGGTGTTTTTCTCATCTCTCCTAATCATGAGAAGTTCTTGTCCGAGCATAGATTGTGGTTTCCATGCTCTAACAATGTAGGTGCATATGAAATGTTAGTGCATGGTTTTATAATTGTTCAAAAGAGATAGATTTAGGCATTGCAGGTATTTCAAGACATTTAGTTGGTCATCCACCAAGTCATAAAAAAGTGCACAAAAAATAATAATCTTCTAAAAACTTATAAACATAGTGTTTGGGACATATTGGAAAGATTTGATGCTTTTAATATGTAGGTGGTACTAAGGAAATTAAATAAAGAATAATATTAGATGGTTGCCCTTAGGTTTAATTTCTCACAAGCTAAGGATCTTGTTCCAAGATATGTGCAACACATCAAGATAGTGATCAAGAAATATATTCCAGACAATGAAAGAAGCTAGAAGGTATTTGATTGTGATGCGCAGATCATGTAGTTCAATTATAATGAAGTTGATTTTTCTTTTAAAATGTAAACTAAGTTATATGACAACTATGGTGATCAAGAGATTCATCTGAGGATAAACAAATTATCTAAAGGATTGGTCACCTTAGAGAACATTTTCATTCCTAATGATGAGTTCAATGGTGAAGAAAATAACATCCCCGTAGTGAAAAAAGACTTGTAGTCAATTAATATTATATATGGCAAAGAGTTATTGCATTATATTTTTTGTGTGTAAGAGGAAAAGTAGGCCTTTATCTCATTGTGTTAGAAATACAGTGGCATATTCTCATGGGAATATGAAGACCTCAAATGATTTGATCCAAGTGTTTCTCAACACTCAATAGACCTTGATCTTAACATCAAGCCCATATGACAAAAGAAAATGCTGTCAATCCTAGGATATAACCCTCATGAGGAAGGGATTATCCAAGTTTATTAGGAAATATAATCTTTCCTATCAAGTTATCTACTTAGGTATAATATCTTGTTCTATGTGAAATAATAATGGTGAAATTAGATCGTGTATTGATTTCACAAATTTCAATAAAGTGTCATTAAAGAATCATTATCCTTTTCCTTATATGGAGTAGATTTTATAGATTGTGGTTAGCACACAAAGGTTTTCCATGTTGCATGGATACTTAGGTTTTAATCAAATATTTTTAAAGAAGAGGATCAATTCAAAACCATGTTTACAACCAAATGGGAAACATATGCATATCAAAAAATAAAATTAATCTTTTCAAATATAGGTGTGATATTACAGAGAGTAATGGACATTTCATTTGAAGGATATATCAATGAGTTCATCCTAGTTTACTTGGATGACATAACTATCTTCTTAAAGTAGAGCACATATCACATCATTTATATAGAGAAAATTCATCCTAGTTTACTTGGATGACATAACTATCTTCTCAAAGTAGAGCACATATCACATCATTCATCTAGAGAAAGTCTTTGAGAGATGCAGAGAATTTGGGGTGTTTCTTAACCCCAAGAAGTATAAATTTCTTGGTACATAAGGAAATATTTTGGGCCATGTTGTTTCAAAGGATGGAATTTCTATCGATCTAGAAAGAATCTCAGCCATCCTATCTCTTTATTTTCCATCTCAAAAAGGACTTTCAATAATTCCTAGGAAAAAACAACTTTGTTAGGAGATTCATTCCTAACTTTGCAGGATTGGTTAGGCATATCACTCTTATGTTCAAGAAATACACAATCTTAAAATTGAAAACAAAAGGAAAAGAAAGATTGAACAAGATCAAGGAAGAAATTTCCCATGCCCCAACACTTATCAATATAGATTATTTAAAGGATTTCATCCTTTATGCATATGGAGTTGATGATATTGTTGTTGTTATTTTGAAAGAAGAAAATAAAAAAGGACTGAAGAAGCGAGTGGATTTATTTAGTCAAACACTGAAGGATTGTGAATTGAAATACAATCACAAGGAAAAATAGGTCTTCACCATCATGCGTGTGTTGAATAATTTTATGTGTATGCTCACCACCAATCACATCAAATTTCTAGTTTCACACTCTAGTGTAAGATAATTCATCATGGGAGAAAAAATTAGTTAGGAAAGAGCTAGATGTGTGACAAGAATCATGGAATATGATGTGAATATAAAATTCAATAAGATAGTGAGAGGCAACATGATTTGTAAACAACTCAATGAGGTTACAAAACATGATCAGGATACTTCTTTATTCATGGATGAGGAGCCTCTGCACATTAAAGTTGAGAAAGATGAAAATCCTAGCACACACAACTAGGCTAATGATATGAAAACATTAATTTCTTTTGGTGCATATCCTTATGGTCTGAAAAAAGTAAAAAAGAAGACATTTGAGGCTGCAATCCATTTCATACATGTTAATTGATGGTGTTATATTCAAAAGGAACATTTATGATGTGTTGGTGAGATGTATTGATTGTGTGTAAATCAACCAAGTGCGAGAAGAATTTCATGATGGATTATCTACTAGACACTTTTTTGCCAAAACAAAAATAATGAAAATCATCAAGGCATCATACTTTTTCCTACCCTATTTGTGGACATGCACAAAGGTCAGAAAATGTAAATAACAAAGTTTCTTTATAGGTAAAAAAGAAATTGACAATACTTCCCCTCTGCCTAATCCAAGTGAATAATCATTTTTAAAAATGGGGTGTTGAAAGTAACATATTAATTCACCAAATGGATAGAAGTCATCATTTTCAAGGAAGTTCTTGAGTCATTTATCCATGAAATTATTGAAGGTATTGTAATAAGGTTTGACATTCCTTCAAACTATTATCTTTGATAATGCAAAAGCCTTCCTTAATAAGATAATTTCTGATTGGGCTCTCAGTCTTGGAATATATTTGAAGACTTATTATAACTATTATCCTTAGGGTAATGGCCTCGTTGAGTCTACTAAAAAGAACTTGATCAGAATCATGAAGAAGACAATGAATATCAACTAGAGTTTGTGGCATACAAATGTCTCACGCACGCCCGGGTAGGAAAAGTGATTGTGAAGAAGGAAATTGGTACTTCACCTTACAAAAATTTCTATGGAAAAGAAGCTAGGCTTCCTTTGTCATTAGAATTTACTTTACTAGAGCTAGCCCAACATTTGGAATTTGAGGGCGCAAACCAAAGAGAAATAGAAATTGCATAATTTATTGAACATGAAGAATTAAGGATTTTTTCCATGATCAAATTAGAACAACATCAAAAATCAACCAAGAAGTTATTTCATAGAAATATTAGAGCTTACGTTTTCAAAGTGGGTGATTTGATCTTGAAGTGCGATGTGACAACACCAAACGAAAGCACCATTCAAATTTTGATGCACTTTTGAAGGGGCCATATATAGTCGAGTTCTTGTAAGGAGGATAACTCTTTTGATTTGTCTCATCTTGATGGAGATGCACTATCGATCCTAGTCAATGGTATTTATCTCAAACACTTCCATTAAGTTATTTTATATCATGTACAAATTAGAGTAGTTGTAATTCCTCTAAGTGCATGCTTGCGTGTAGTGTTTTGTTGGTACTATACGTTTCTTTCCTCTCATGTGTGCTTATGCACACTCTTTTTTTCTTCCAAGATGAAAATTCCTATGCTAAAATGGTTAAGTTAAGAGAAATGTAGTATCCAACAGTTTTCCACTCTCATAAATTTTCAAATAAGGTAATCTTTATGATTGGGAGTAGTAGTTATCAGAGGAGAGTTTGTAAAATGTTTCATCTATCTTTAGGGATGAATTTTAGGTTAAAGATCAAAATGGATGAATTTCATATTTTTAGGATGACTCCATGCCCAATGGATGCTTCAAGGCCACTGACCTCTTCATCTAGAAGGGAAATGTCCCCAAAATTCAATAAACTATTCTCTAAAATAAATCCTTGGTTATTTTGACAACTTGTAGTTCCATTCTAGCTCTAAAATCAAGTTTTCGGGTTATGCGCACATCTAGTTTTATTCCTAAGTGAATTTTCTTGATTTTGGTTTATGCATTCCCTCATTTTCTCTTCCTACATCTCCTTCATTTCCCCCTTCCATTCACTTCCTTAAGTACATATTTCATGCACTCTTACTTTCATCCCTTGCATTATGTTATCTCCATCTATTCCCATTTCATGTGCATTCCCTTTCATTTCCTAATCATTGTGTGTTCTATCACACACACCCATTGATTTACCTTCCCTTTTGCAAGTCACCAACATGCACTCCCATATGCATTCCCTTCTCCCTAAGTCCCATGCATTGCTACAAGTGTAATCGTTATCCTTTTCGTATGTTTCCCTCACACATCATGCCTTTGTGTTCCCTTCCTTACACACTCACATCTCCCTTTGTGCATTGATATGCTACGTATTTCCTTCTTCCTCTTGTAATGTTTTATGTTCGGCCTTATTCTAATATCTCACGCATCCCTTTGGTGGATGCATGTTCCTCCTTACAAATTTTCAGGCATTACTAAGTATGAACCTATTTCCTCCTCCCTTTGCACACCCTCTCGCGTATGTTAGAAGACTTTCACATTATTTCCTTTTTTTCCTCCTTCTCCTTCACATACATCCAAGGTTGTAACCTCTATGCTAATCCTAGCATAACATGAGTCCATCTATGAATTTTTTTAGATAAAGTGAAACTCACACACAAAATAGAAAAGTGACAATCGTACATTGAATCCTTATATAAAATGAGTGCGTGCCACATGGTAAAGAAAAACCAATAGAAAATTAACTAAATCCCACCACCCATCAGGTCATGCCATGTGTCTTGCATGTTCTTCTTGCACCGCAAACTTGAAATTATCATAACGTCTTCAACATAGCTCCAAATCATGTGTGCTTAGTCTTGTTGGAAATCTATTGACATGGGCAACACAATAGACTCTTCAAAATCATATTTTGGTGATATTTACTAGGTGAAATGGGAAAACATGACTCGGGTCATTAATGCAAACTTACAATCAACCTAACCACCTAGATTTCAAGGGATTTGGCCTCTTTTTTTCTTCCACAAGTTAGCTAAATTGGAGAGGCAGATTTGACAAAGCTATAGGTGGATTTGTAAGCATTGATTACATGTTTTTGGTGGTTATTATTGAAAATTTGAGTTTTCCCTCTCTTTCCCTCTCCTTCTTCCCTATTCTTCTATATATTGTGGGATAATACTCATTTATAAAGGTTGAACTCTCTTAGATTGCAAGAGCATTATGGCGACTTTCTATAGTCGTGTGGGGATCCCAGAGATTAGATACATAGTGGTTGGGTATATATAGATGGGGTTGATGGCATCTATATATCCTTGAGCTGATGAGCTTATATATAGATAGGGAGGGCATCTGCTCCACCCCTATATATATAGCCTGCCAATATAACGAATGGAGAATATGTACCACATGTATGGTAATGTAATAAATCAATCACCACTCACCATAGTCATATACATATAGTTTGGGATATATGCATCCTTTTAAAAAGCACTAAACCTTCCTCCTAATATTAGGAAGGTTCATGGGTCCCATCTATATTGCACCTCCTTCCGGTATGCCATATACCCGAAAACTAATTTTCAACACTGAAAAATGCTATCCAACATAAATTCCTACTCCTCTTTTATTGATTACAAAGACTTATATAGAGATCCGGGAGATCTTGTGATTCCGAGTTCCTTTGCATTTTGAGTTGCGAGCCTCAGATCTAGCTCACTACGTGTGGATTATTGCCTTATGTACTCATTGTAAACTATTTTGCATTCATTAGAAGCAATAAAATCATGTTTTATGGCTATAGTCCTGCCCTAGTTCACATTTTATTACCTTTAATTTCATTTCATATACAACATTGACATGTTGTGTATGTTTTACATCTCTTTCGTGGTTCATTTTCTATTGTTCTCCATAAAAATGATCTTTTGAATGTTGTTTTGGACTATTCCACATATGTTTTCCTTCCTTTCTCCATTTTACCTCATTTTCACTCATCTAAGATTTTCATCCTCTTATTTTTAGTATCATCTACCTTTATCTTAGGATTTCATTTTATGCATATCTTTCTCACCTTGATCCCTTAGAATCATACAGTGGAGTTATATAGTTGCATTTCCATTCCTAGGAGTAGTTTTAGCAGTAAAAATAAGTAGAGGGAGCCAAAATTCTCTAGAGGTATGATTCAAACATAAGGTCACACAACTTGGAGATAGTCCCATGTTTCCTCAAATTCCTAGATCAACCTCATTTTGGATGGGTGTAATTTTGTGCTCCAAACAAAAACAATGTTAGAAGAAATATTCATGTAATTATAAAATCACACAAACATGAAAAGAAGAACTAGAAAACCCTGCAATCTTACATCCTTAGCCTCTATTTTCAAAAAGACTTATCTACCAATATCCTAGACAAATAACATTGAAAAAACACAATAATTCCCATTATGCCCAAGAGTGGTAATATAATCTTATATAATATGAAATTTCTAGATTACAAATATTTCTTGACATCTTGCATAAAATACACTATTTAGCTACATCTAATATCCATGAATATGATTACATATTCTAACATGATATTTCAAGCCTAGCCAATGCTAATCTTGATGCTTATTAATTTTCTTTGATTGATCAGAATGAACATTTGAGATTAGAAACCGTTAGGCTACTTATTACATTAAAAAACATTTAGTTATGATTTTCCTCAAAACTTATCTAAGCTCCTAACTATGGTAAGATATTTCAACATGATATTCTAAGCCTAACAGGTACTAAGATCAAATTTTATTACATTACGTTAATTCAACATAAAGAGCATTGAAATTAATGACCGATAGGATAGATATTGCTTTTCATATAAGACAAAGATGAAAAGAAGTTTTATTAAAACTATCTATATGTCTGATAGCATAATTAATAGTCACATGTCCGATGTAATCACAATTGGTTCAATATGTGCAAATAAAATTTGATCCTTCAATGATGTGACCATTTTCTTCCCGAACACCTTGGTATGAGTACCATTAGTAATATTTGTAAATCCAACCAAATATTAAGATTAATAGACAATAGATCCTTTTTGTTTATCTATTGAAAAATAGTTTTAATCATTCCAATTTGTATTTGATATCTTGCTAAGGAATTTATTAGCAACTGTTAAGCTCTAAATATGTTACATTGATTTTTTATAGCCATATAATCTTGTATAATACAAAATGTCTAGTATGCAAATATTTCATAACAACTTACGTAAAATACAATGCTTAATTACGTTAAACTCCATTATTATGGTTATATATTCCAACACAATATTCTAAGCCTAACATTCACTAAGATTGAAGTGTTTTACATTGTGTTGATGAAACATAATGACCATTTTGGATAATAATAAAATAACCTAATTATTTACTAAGTATGAATGCATTTCTTTCCATTTACAGGTGATATGTCTTCCGTTGGTCATGCTCTGTTTCACGAAAATCCCTTTGATTAAAGGTGCAGATTTTTGAAGAAAAGAAATGAGGAATGGTTCGTAGAACTCCATTCCCTAGAAAGATACCATGTTGACATTTGGTTTCTTTTTGTTAATGATGATGTACAACTAGAAGTGTGTATGGTTCTATCCTCAAATTTTATTGATCTGCAAATAATACATATTCAGGTTGAAAGTGTTGATATTGAAATTAATAAGTGTCTTATTCTTTATATGGAGTTGGAATTTTCCTTATTCAAGTCCCACAAAATAGGAAATGTAGGCATCAATAGAAAATCATATTATTTGTTGTTCTATGCATGGTTATAATTTGGAAATTTTTATAGATATTGAAAAAACCAAATGCACAAATGTAGTTGAAATTAATAATGTCATGCTTTGGATATTCAAAAACTATATAGATATGATAATGCATCTTCTATTTGTCATCATTTGAATAGAAAAGGTTTTCTTTCTCCACCAAAACATGCCAAGCTATTTACAATGCTAAGGTGGTATTATTTTTCTAAATTGGATATATACCCCTTTAAGTCAAAGTTACAAGAGCTAAAAATAATAATAAATTTGATGTATTGTTAAATAAAATAACCATTATATTTAAGAAGGATGGATTTTCAATCAGTCAACAATTTAATTTGATTTTTTTCAATGGTGATGCATTTCCAAGTGTACATTCTAAGTTTCATGTAACATGTCTAAATTATTAATACCATCCTCAAAATGAGGAGAATGTTGGAATTATTTTCCTTTCTATGTTGATAAACGTTATTATGCATATAGGGATGTAATTATTCTTCCCTTCTTGCTATATACAAAGGATTTTTGGAACTCGAGGATCCAAATGACCTGAAAAGGGTTGATGTACACAACTACATACTAGATGGCCAAAATATAATTTCTACCAAAACATATTAGCCGAAGGTACTTACAAGTGTTTACAATCTAGGTTGCATTTTTGAAAGGATCACATTTTGTCTTCAAAAGCATATAGTGAAGCCATTGTTACTATTTGTAAGCAATAAAAACTTGGATTGAAACCAAATTTACTAGTTTTCTCTACAATGCTTGACCAGTTTGGAAATCACTAGGATTTTCTTAGAGGCCCGAAGTGAGAAACATAAAGATTCAGTGGAGTGGATGGTAATGGATTTTAAATATTTGAGATAAGGTAAAAAAGATTTGGTTTTGAAGGGACCAAATAAAACATGTACAAAAAAGGGAGCCGAGATAAATAGAAGCCATCAAAAGAGAACAAAGGGATCCAAGTCAAACATACTTGACCAACATGACACCCCAGGAAAGGAAAGACCCACACCATGTCTACAAAACTATATTTTATTACGATAATAAAAATAAAATCCAAGGATGCAAGAGAATAAAGATAAGAAAAAAACCCATACGGTTACATTGGGAAGAAAAACTATCACCATCATTTCACTTTACTAGTGGATGCTCGCTTTATTCCTCACACTAGGTCCCCTATCCATGGTTCTAGTGATATCATCTTTTAGAGAAATGAAAAACTTATTAGGGATATTTTTGGTGGGAGAATTAACTTATTTTTCCATGAGTTCTTCTTCCTCCGAGCTTCTCAAATCAAGTCATATTTTATCTTTACCACACACATCTTCATCCTTAGTAATTTTATCCTTGAGGATGGAAATAATTTGTTCCTGCATAACCATTTCTACATTTAACCCTCCAATTATTTTATTATGCACCTAAATTTTTCTTTAACACTCCTTGATCTCTTAAACAAATTTTTTGTTTTCCGAGAGGATCATGTTGGTATTGGAATCAACCCTAAAAATTCTAACTTCCCAATCCACCAAATTTCTATCCCTCTCCTTATTGGTAGTGCCTCACCTTAGGGCTTTATCTTCCTATTTTAGATTGTATAGGATATCAAAAATGCCATCCCGATTATCCTATAGATCTCCTTTCTTGAAGCGAGTCATATTCTTAAAAGGGTTTCATTATCTCGAATCACCTCCATTTGGACTAGGATTCAAAGTGGGGACCAAAGGTTTTCCTTTCTGGTACATTAATAGAATCAACCCATGATGCAACAGAGTTTCCACTTCTCATTTTGGTAATCATTGATATATGAGGTAAGGGATCTTGTGAGAAATAAGGAAATTCTCATTTCTTAGTTCCTATGCAGTAATTGAGGATACAAAGATAATAAGAAAATATATTTCTAATTTTTTTCTAGGGTGAGGTGTTTCATTAAAACCATGCACACATGTATTGAAATTAAATGTATAATTTAGATTAAGAGAAACAATAGAACACCAAATAACACAATATTTCATAATAATGATCTCAATATGCAATTAGAATAGCTTCATCACTTGAGGGGGCAACCTCCAAACCATATAATAAGACTCAAATGCTTGAATGATAATGAAATACTACCTATAATCCCATATATATACTATTCATATGCTATGGTCATCACCAAGGCTGACCTATTAAGCATGAGAAATTATAAATGATATGGTAAGCCATAAGTCAGCTACTCATATCCTAATACAAGTAATAGGTTAAGGTCGTAGCATGTCATTCCCTTCAAGAAACCATTGTCCTCAACGTTGAATAATCATGGATGTTGTTGTAGAAAACCCTCATCCTCCCAGGTAGCATCTTCTATGCTCAGATTCTTCCACTTGATCAGATATTCCTTAATGTCTCTAGTTCTCAGCCTCTTAGTACATGTTTACAAAATCTTCTCTGGCTCCAAAATGATTCTTCCTTCCTCGTCAAGTTCTGGTAACTTTGTCTGGGCTTCAAATTTCTATCCAATAACCTTCTTCAGGCATGAAACATGGAATACTGGGTGTATGTGTGAAGATGGAGGCAACTCTAGTTTATAAGTAACACTGCCAATTTTCTGTAGAACCTGATAAGGGCCATAATATTTAGGAGCAAGTTTGTTTTCCTTTTTTATTTCTTTAGGGACATCTATTTGTAAGGTTAGAGATGTATAAAAACCCAGTTACCAATTTAAAAATGTCTTTCACTACAATGTTGATCTGCGTGTCGTTTCATCCTATTTTGTGCCAATGCTAAATTCTCCTTCAAACTAGCCAAAACTGTTGTTGATGTTGAATGTGTTCCTCAACATCTATAACCTTAGTTTTCACCCTCAAGGAGGAAGTGATAGAAGGTGGATGGTAACCATATAATGTTAAAAATGGGGTCATTTTAGAAGAGGTATGAAAATATGTGTTATACCACCATTCTGCCAGTGGTAGCCATTTAATCCACCTTTCCTTCTTATCTGATACAAAACAACGTAAATACCCCTCTAAGAATTTGTTGACCACTTTTGTTTTCCCATCAGTTTGAGGATGATAAGATGAACTGTGAGCTAGCTGAGTACCCAAACATGAAAATAATTCCGTCCAAAAATTACTTGTGAAAATAGGATCACGATCACTTATAATTATCTTTGGGGTTCCATGTAGCCTTTGAACTATCTCCAAAAAAATAGCCGTGATTGTACTGGTTGTAAATGGATGTGATAGGGCACAAAAATGGGCATATTTTTTGAGCCTATCCATAATCACAAAAATAACATTCTTACCCTTTGAACAAGGCAATCCGGTGATGAAATCCATGGAGACCTCCTCCCATCTCTGGCTAGGAATTGGTAAGGGTTGCAACAGACTTGGTGTCTTAATTGTTTCCCCTTTGTTTTGTTGGCACACTAAACACTCTGATACAAAATTTTGTACATCCCCCTTGAGTCCTTCCCAAAATAATTCTCTTTTTATTCTATGATATTTCTTCAAAAACCCGAGAGTTTCCTCCAACATGTGAGGCATGTAGCTCTGCAAGAATCTTATGCTTCAACTCAGAATCTTTACTCAAGTATAACCTATCCTTGTACCATAGGGCATTACCTTTCCACTCAAATTTGTTAGATGTCATAGATCCTTTCTTGATATTTTGTATTAGATATTGTGTATCCTTATCTTGATTCCATTCCAATCGGCTATCAACATGGACATTCCACATAGTAAGGCATCTGCAGATGTATCCCTTCTAGACAATGCATCAACTACTACATTTTCTTTACCCTTTTTGTATATGATTTAAAAATCATAACCCAAAATTTTTGTTACCCACTTTTTTTGTTCCTCAGATGATAACCTTTTCTCCAAAAATTATTTGAGACTATCATGATCAGTTTTTACCTTAAAGTGTCTACCCATGAGATAGGGCCTCCATTGCTTGACCACATGAAGAATAGCCATCATTTCTTTCTCATAGATAGGTTTGAGAAGATCTTTTACTTTTAATTAACAACTCTCAAATGTAATTGTTCTTCCTTCTTACATTAGAACTCGCTCCCAATCCCGATCCTAAAGCGCCACATTCAACAATGAAGGTTTCGAGAAGTTGGGAGTAGCTAAAATCTGGGTGCTGCACATGGCTTCCTTCAGCTGCTCAAAGGATTTAGTGGCTACATACGTTTGTCCAATGGAAGGCATCCTTCTTTAGCAATGTAGTGAGTGGGGTTTCTATTCTACCATATCCCTCGCACAAATCTTCTGTAGTACCCTGTTAGTCCTAGGAACCCATGAAGATTTTTGAGATTTTTGGGCCTTGGCCATTCCACCATAGCTTTGATCTTCTGAGGATCAACTTTGACGCCTTCATGGGATACAATATGACCCAAGTACTCTACCTCTTATACACCAAAAGAACATTTGGATGGATTTGCATATAGAGTATGTTTCTCCAAAACTTCCAACACGTTATTTACATGTTGTAAGTGTTCTTCCCATGTCTTACTGTAAATCAATATGTCATCAAAGAAAACTAATACAAATTTCCTTAAAAATGGCCTAAAAATAGTGTTCATCAAGCTTTGAAAGGTTGAGGGCGCATTTGTAAGACCAAAATGCATTACCAAAAACTCATAATGGCCCTCATGAGTCCTGAAAGCCATTTTATGAACATCTTCCTCTTTTATCCTAATTTGATGGTACCCTGAACGAAGATCTAATTTTGTGAAATAAATACAGCACCATGTAATTCATCAAGTAAATCATCAATTACTAGAATAGGAAACTTATCTTTGATGGTGTACTTTTTGAGTTCTCGGTAATCTAGACACATCCTCCATGTTTCATCCATCTTATGTACAATGACCACTGGTGAAGAATATGCACTCTAGCTATGCTCGATAATACCTACCTTCAACATTTCCTCCACCATTTTCTCGATCTCACTTTTCGGAATATGGGTATCTATATGGTCCGATGTTAGGGGTTTGGCTCCCTTTAATCAACTGAATGGCATGATCATGATCCCTAACTGGTGGTAGTCCCTTTGGAATTAAATAAAAAAATAGATGAGTGAGCATCCATAATCTTCGAAGATCGGGTGGCATTGAAGACTCTAGTATTTTGTACTTCTATGGAAAATAGCTTTGCTATAAATCCATCCACTCCTTTTCTCAGAACCTTCTACATCTGATGAGAGATAATAATTTATGGATACTTAGCTACCATCCCATTCAATTGTATTTTCCTTCCATCTAAATGAAATCCCATGAACAATTCTTGGATATTCATCTCTATAGTACCTAAGGTTATGAGCCATTGGACCCCCAATACAACATCTACCCCTCCCATAGAAATAGCAAACATAGGTGAGTCTAAAATGTAGTCTCCCATGGAAAGCTTGATGCTATGGCATTTTCCTATGTAATTGACTGTCCCAAAGATCTACAATCATAACTTGCATTTCTAGAGCTAGGTAAATAAAACAAGTGAGGCGGGCAGCTAACTTACTATTTATGAAGTTATGAGTACTCCCCGAGTAAATCAACACCGCCACGTATTTTTTGAGATAGCCAATAACCTTGAGTGTTTGAGGAGTACTAATACCTAACAATGCATGGCAAGAAATTGTAGGTTGGTGATCCTCTACTTCATCTTCTACTGGTTCCTCAACCTCTCCTATAATTTCAGCTTCCTCATCATCCTCATTACCTCCGTCAATATAGAACAACTTCTTCTTAGCACATTTATGTCCCAGTCCATATTTGGTATCACAGTTAAAACATAATACTTTTGCTCTCTTTTCTTCCATTTGTTGAGGAGTCAGTCTAATTGGCCTAACAAATGAAGGGGAAGAGATACTATGGTCTCTAGTGTTAATGAAAGGTGGCCTCCTACTACAAATAAATTTTTCCTCTGCACGATGTGCCATGATAATAGAATTAGAAAGCTTGAGTGGATTAAACATACATACCTCATGCTCGATGTGGTCCTTAAGACCCCCAAGAAACAAGTCATTTAGATTCTCTTCTAGAATATTCTCCACCCTTAAGGATAGGTTTTGGAATTGATGCACATAATCTTTGACTGATCCTATTTGTCGTAACTTTGCTAATTGACTAAAGTAGTTCTTTGAAACACTGGAACTATAGTGCAATTGTAATTCCTCGGTAAAAACTATCCAAGTGAAACCTAGACCATTTTTTTACCTCTAAGCACATAACCAATGATACCAAAAAAATTGGTCGGGTTCAAGATATAGGGATTCCAATGTCACATTTCGTCCTGATGGTGTTTTATGTAACTCAAATAAGTTCTCCATTTGATTTATCCAATTCATGGGATCCTTACCATTAAATTTTCACATATCCACTTTCATCATCATTTTCTATGGTTGCAAATAAGTTTGATTCTGATGGGACTAGAAAAGTGATCCAATATGGTTAGTTTGTCCATGATTTTGAACTGAAGGTCCTCCTTGGTTGATATGGGCTAGATTTGGGCCATACTAGTTACCCTTTACATGGTGCATGATATCATCCAACTGATGATTGATTTGGACTATGTATCCTTTAGAGGCCATCTCAGATTATACATTTTGCAAATCATACTCAAGTTGGCTCACCTTATGATCAACTCGAGGTAAACCCTAGTCTTTGAGGAATATGTATTTACCCCTTGACTCCATCTCTGCAATCACTACCCCATCTTTATCTAGGGTTTTAACTAGAGCAACCATTTTTTTTTGCTCTTGTGGAAGGCCCCGCCATGATGTCAAACCTTAGGGTTTAGGGTTTAGATACAATTTCGGTCGAACAAGAAAAAAACATAGAAAAGATACTAATAATATTTATTTTAGAGATTTTTGAAAATGTAAAGAACTTCAAAATTTTCCACAATTTGCACCCTAAGGAGTGATTTTATGAAAAACAATAAATTTGTAATAAATTTTGTAAAATAAATCAAAAAAGCATGAAATATTTAGGTAGCCTTAGTTGAAATTATTTACAACTCTGGTAAAAATATCTCTCACCAATTCACTCTGGTTCACAATATGTGGTGGAAACAAAAAATTAAGGTTTTTGCCCTAATTTCAGCCTAGATCGTAGCTCTGATACCACTTGTAATGAAATTACTTGTATAATTCAGATTAAGAGAAACAATAGAACACCAAATAACACAATATTTCAGAATAATGATCTCAATATGCAATTAGAATAGCTTCGCCACTTCGAGGGGGAAACCTCCAAACCATATAATAAGACTCAAATGCTCAAATGATAATGAAATACTACCTATAATCCCCTATATATACTATTCATATGCTATGGCCATCACCAAGGCCGACCTATTAAGCATGAGAAAGTATAAATGATATAATAAAATGATATGGTAAGCCACAAGTCGGCTACTCATATCCTAATACAAGCAATAGGTTAAGGGCATAACAACACATCGGCCAATGATCATGGGGTAAATTATTGATATTCTATAGTCAAACATGAGGATTATTTCATCAAGAACAAATAAATTAGAAATTTTATGCCTACGCCTAATCTTATCCTTATATAGTTTAAGGCCTTCCAAGGATAAACTTGTGGCCTCAAACATTTGTAGACTCTTTTATGACTATAATTTCCATACCCCTTATTTTGACACACCCCCATCCTAAGAATTTCCAAATTCATTAGTAATTTAGGGATTGTTACCTTTAATATGTTTAATGTAATTATATAATTCACCTCTTCTCAACAACCTCTAGGTGTAGTTTTCATACAAATGTTTATCCATGTACACTACTAGTTAAGATATCAATAATCATTTTCACTGAACTCTACATTTTAAAGTTCATTCCTAGCCTTAAGATCAGATTTGATTTTCTTTACTTGTATTCAATTTTCATTAAATATCACAAATATCCTAATACCCGGTGTTATTCCAATTGTTAAATAACTCACACTTCCTTCAAGGTTACTCTGCACTTACCTTAGTTACTCTCCTGTTCAAGTTTCTCAACCAATCCTCCTTTCTTGAGCATAAAAATTTTTGGTTTTTGTTTCTTTTACACTCCCTCAAGGAAATACCCTACTCAAACACCTCAAGGTAGGGTTGTTATATCACAACAAATAACTCGAAACAAATCTACACTTAGTACCTCTCCCGCTTGCAAAAATTGTCCCTTTTCTCTAAAGACATTGATGTTTGGTTCATATGTAGGTATAGACTTATAGGTGTGACTTCAAGACCTCAAAATTTCCATTATCATCCTCTTGTCACCTTATATGTGTGCCCAAAATTTGGAAATCCCACACTTGCTATAACTCCCTTTATTCCACTCATTTTTGTTTGGACTTATAAACCCTTACAAGGTCTTCAATAAAGAACTATTATGCATAAGTTTGAGTATAAGAATATTCAAGGTGAAATATTAGTATATTTAAGAATCCATTACACCATTCATTCTTCCCATGAGGTTTCATATTCTAACTCAAAGAAAAAGGTATAGTTCCTTTGGAAATTGACTCTTACAACTAGTCCTTCAAACTTTGTATTTAGGTTAGTCAAGGATTGGTAAAGAAATATCACATTTCCCCAAATAAAATTATAAGATTATTTTTAAATCCTTTATAGGACCCTTTTATAGAGATATATTCCAAATTTTAGTTCAAAACTCAAAGTGTAGAGGCATCAAAACCTAGTTTCCTCAAAACCCTAGTTGTGGCATTCTATGACAACCAAGATGAAATAAAATATTACAAAAGGATTTTTTCATAATATCAAGATCTAAATTTTTTTCCTCACCTTTTCTTAAGAACCCTTCATCATCCGTACTAGCAGAGATAGCAAGTAAAGAGAATAAATGTAACCATCACCAAACTCAAACTATATATAGGTGGAACTTGGATGATGAAAACCCTTATCATTCAAAATTGAGAAATCATGCCATGATCAATGTGTGAAATATTATATGTAGTCTATTCACTATTTAAACATCATGAATACAAGCTACAAATTCTATCTATATGACATTACAATTTTTCGCAATCCAAACATATTGTGCAACAACTAGAAATGGCTCTTACCGTGCTAAGGGTAGAGTCCGAGGTACTTTTTGGGTTTCTATCTAATGATTTGATCTCATGCAGATTTTTCTTAAAGGATTTGAGTCTTCATATTAGGTATCTATGACTCCCAACCATGATTCAAACATGCAAAACCCAAAACCTTTAATGATTCTAACTCATCTTCACAATTCCTCCTTTAGCCACCATTCATAGTTGGAGTCTAAAATTTCATTTCCTTGTAATGAAACTTGGTTTGTAAAAATATATCATTGAATATAACCTCTTTCTCACTATGAACTTTCTATAATCATATCATAAGTAATATCATTCACAATAAGTCACCAGATTTGTAATACACAAGAATTACTAAACAATTGTATAAATCCTCCTATGTTCTTCACCGATGCTTCAAATCATCTTACATTCATTCTCCGAGATCAAAATTACTCTATATGCACTATGAAAATGCACCCAAATGAAACAAATAACTATAAAAGTATATGTTAATATAAAACCTTGTAATACTAAACAAAACTGAATTTTCTCCTTTACTCTTCACGAAGCCTTCAAAATGATTCAATGTAGATGGAATGAGGAAAATAGTTACAACTGAGAAATATATAGTAATCCTCAACCTCTAATTGAATATACACCCTTTTAGTCATATGAATGACCTTATCCTTAGCACTAAGTTGCTTAGTTATAGGCCCTAGCCTTTTGATTTCTAACTCATATCATGATTTCTAGACACTAGAGGGACTTAAGTCACTCTATTTAAACCTCATTTCATCTTTTACAAATATTGAAAGAACTAACAATTCATGAAAATAACAACAAGAAGCCAATAATGGCATTCAAACTCAAATTTTTAACTTGGAGGAAAAAAGCTCCATTTGAATATTGAAAGGCCCAAAACCTACTAGCATAAACCCTCAGGACTCAACTAGCATACCTAGCAAGAAAAATGGATATCTTCATGACTTATTCTTATATGCATGGAGTGATACTCCCATCATATGCCAAGGGTAGGAAAAACTATCTCCTTACTCTTGTTTTCTTCTTCTTCTTCTAATTTCTTTGTATCTTCATTTTCACTCTTACCCGATCTCCATCTTCAACATGTTCACCTTTCTATTTTTCACTCATGTTCTTTTATTGAATCTCATATTTCATTTGGTCCTCATAAATTAAGTATGATGATCCATAGGTTTCATCTCCTTCATTTTCTTCCTCAGTCATCATTTTTGTCTCTTGGACTTGTTGTTTCTCTTCAACTTTGGTTTCCTTGGCTACTTCATAGATATTGTATTCCTCCTTAGCTCGTAATATCTTCTCAAGTTCTTATTCTCTTTTGTAGTCTTCTTCACCTTCAAACAAATTTGAAATATCAAATTCCTCCATGATTTCCTTTCACAAAATCTCTTCTTCAATCACAACTCTTTTCATCATCATTTCTTTCTTCATTTTTAGTTTCTTCATCCTCTTCCCTAGTGATTTTATTCATTTATATACTTTCATCTCTATCACCTACATGCACACACTCAAAATAAATATTATTAAAAAAAACAAAGAGGCATTTAGCCTCATAAAATGCTTCATTCATGAGTTCTTTCTCATATCCACTCTGTTGTTACATTTCATCACCCTCTCCTTCATCTTGTCAAGGAAATATAAGATGCTTGCAATTATTTTTTCAGCATTTAAACACTAAATCTCTTTAAACAAAATTTCTTTTTCGACTTCTCTCTCTTGTCTTCTCATCCTCTTTTCTTCTTGTTTCAACTTTCTCTCTTCTTCTCTTATCTCTCTTCTCAGTTACTCTCTCTTTTTCTTCCTCACAAGTAGCTCTAATGGCCACTTTACCTTCTTATTTACCACTATTCCAACTGATTCCTCTACTTCTCTCTCTGAATCTCTATCATTTAAAAACCTTTTCCACATCCTTATTTAACTCTTGTATCTTCTCTTGCATTTTCAATCCTCTTTTCTTTTGTAAACCGCTTATTTATTTCCTCTTTTCTTTTCCTTTATCTCTCTCTCTCTCTCTCATCAATTTCAACAATTCATCTTTATCCATCACTGATGTTAATTCTCCTTCATCTTCATCATCTGTCAAATTTGATTCATGAGGTATAAAAACCCTCAATTCTCTATCTCTAGATGTCTTCCTTGTTTCCATCAAATTTCTTCTTCTCGTCATCATTTTTTCCAATCTTCTGTTGTTATTTTTTTATTTTTCTCTCATGTACTTGTTTTAACTTGGATTATTCTCTCTCTATCACTAATTTCCTCATCCATTGAGGTATCGTATACCTATGGTACATGATTGGTTTCAAGGACTCTCTTCACTCATATTCACTGTCACCTCCCACCACACACACTCACACAACACTATTAGGAATAATAGTAACTATTCATTCAATCTCAAAACCCAAATTAAAACAAAATCTAAGCTCTAATACCAATTGGTGTAGTGATAATACAAATGTTCATGAATGCAAACTACTAGTTAAGATATCAATAATCATTTTCACTTCACTCTACATTTTGAAGTTCATTCCTAGCCTAAGAATGGCTTATTTTTGAATATCAGATCAATTTCCTTTACTTGGATTAAATTTTAATTAAATATTGCAAATATCCTTACCCTTGGTGTTATTCCAACCATCAAATAACTCATATTTCCTTCAAGATTATTATGAAATTACCTAATTCACTCTCCTCTTAGAGTTTCTCAACCAATCCTCCTTCCTCAAGCATGCAACTTTTGGGTTTTTGTTTCTTTCAAACCCCATACATAAAATTCCCTACTTAATCACCTCAAGGTATGGTTATTAGATCACCAAAAGGACTCAAAAAAAAACTCTACACTTAGTACCACTCTCCTTGGCACACAACTCTCCCTTTTCTCTTAAGACATTGATGTTTGGTTCATAGGTAGGTATAGACTTATAGCTATGTATTCAAGACCTCAAAGGATCCATTAGAATCCTATTGTCACCTTATATGTGTTCTGAAAATTTAGAAATTCCACACTGCTTCAATTCCCTTTATTCCACTTTTTGTGTTTGGACTTACAAACCCTTACTAGGTCTTTAATAAAGAACTATTATGTATAAATTTCAATATAGGAATATTAAAGGTGAAATACTATTATATTCAGGAACCAATTAAACCATTCATTATTCCCATGTGGTTTCATATTCTAGCTCAAAGAAAACTAAGTATAACTACTTTGGAAATTGATTCTTACACCTATTCCTTAAAACTCGTATTCAAGTGGTAGTCAAGGAATGGTAAAGAAATATCACATTTCCTAAATGAAATTATAAGATTCCTTTTAAATACTTTATATTACCCTTACATAGATATATGATCCAAATTTTATTTCAAAACTCATAGTGTAGAGGAATTAAAACCTAGTTTCCTCAAAACCCTAGTTGTGGGGTTCTGTGACAACTCAAGATAAAATAAAAGCTTACAAAAGAATTTTTTCATAATATCAAAACCTAAATTTTTTTCCTCACATTTTATTAAGAACCCTTAATCATCCTATGCTACTTGAGATATAGTAGGAAAAGAGAAAAAATTTAACCATCACCAAACTCTAAAGACTTTGTATGTACGTGGGAACCGGGTTGATGTAAACCCTTATCATTCAAAATCGAGAAATCATGCCCCGATTAATGTGTGAAATATTCTCTATAGTTGATTCACTATTTAAACATCATAAATACAAGATAAAATTTATATCTACATTATATTAGAATGTTTTCCCAATCCAAACATATTGTGCAACAACTAGAAATGGCTCTTACCAAAGGTATGGGTAGAGTATGGGATATTTTTAGGTTTTGTATCTAATGATTTGATCTCATTCGAGTTATATTCAAGGATTTAAGTCTTCATATTAGGTATGTATGAATCTCAATTATGATTAAAACTTGTATATCCCAAAACCTTTAAGGATTCTTACTCAAAGTTAACAGTTCATCCTTTAGCCACCAAATAGTTGGAGAATAAAATATCCTTTCCTTGTGATGAAACCTAGTTTGTAAAAATATATCATTGAATAAAACCTCTTGACAAGATGAAATTGATATAATCATATCAAAATTAATATCCTTCATAATAAGCAGCAGGAAGACATTGTTGTTGCAAATCAACAAAGACACCCCTGGATGTTGATCATATTTCTAGTTTGATCATACTAGCATCCAGTGTGATTGCACAACATTGAATCCTCTTCCCAAGTGTGGGACTTGCAAAAATGGAAGAGAAATCTCCAGATTAGAGGCTGGTTCCTCAACTCCTCTGATCAGCTATTTTACTTGCACAATTGCAGAGGTTTAAACTCCTAAATCTACTCTAAATTTCAAAGGGACAAGGATAGAAAATGCAAAAAGAAAGAACTAAAACTAATGCTAATAGGTGATGCACCAAAGGAGTGGTGAGCATTTTTTACTTCTGCAAATTGACACAGTTCATAAAATGTAACAAAAACAACATGCACAAACTGATAGCTATAATGAAGTGTTAGAAATTAGGCAAACAACACCAACAGAGGATAAAAACTAATCA
The DNA here is from genome assembly GCA_018340775.1 of Taxus wallichiana var. yunnanensis. Classification (NCBI taxonomy): domain Eukaryota; kingdom Viridiplantae; phylum Streptophyta; class Pinopsida; order Cupressales; family Taxaceae; genus Taxus; species Taxus wallichiana. The sequence continues at coordinate 554,710,880 of CM031237.1, read as the reverse complement.
CAGGGCCTGTATTGTTATTTTAACATCAAAATCACTTGCATTCAAACACCTGAAAGGCAAAAATACAATTGTAGTTTCTAGAAAAGGTCTGTTATTCCACTAAATCACTTCTAAGGTGAAAAAGGGAGCTTTCCATACACAAAAAATGTTCAACCCTTTGAAAAATGAGCCAAATCTGTTTTTTACAGTGCAAGTGACGAGCCCAGGAGAGAGAAACGTGGGAAAATGTGGAAGGGATTCAACCATTGACCAAAATTCCATCAAAAAAGCATGGGTGACTTGACAAACCCATTCCCTGACATTTTTAACCATGCTGGGAGAGAATGTGAGCCATTCTTCATTAAAATCGGTGGTTGAAACGTCATTTCTATTCATGACCACGTGCCAGAAGAGTTTTTTAATTTTCTCTCTCCAAACTCCACCAAAATGCAAAATTAACCCAGAATCTTGTAGAGAATTTTACCATCTTTCCATTGATATAAAGAACATGAAAAAATTGAGCTCTGGATCGAAAGATATGGAGATTTGAAGTTTTAGGGCAAAACAAGGCCAAATCGGGTCGCTTTGATATTTTTGGCCTGGACACATGGCGAGTTCTGATTGGCTGCGGGCCTTCTAGGGGAAAATTTCCCACAAAAACTCCACCGAGCCATAACTTGAAAAATACATGAGTTAGGAGGAAAACTTTACCTTTCTGGAAAGCTAAGAAAGAGCTCTATCCAATGGTGCCATTTCCAGAAGGTTTTGAGTGCCTGAAAAGCAAAATTTTGTGACTGAGGCACAAGAGAGGGAAGAATGAGAGGAGTTAGCCACAAAATGAGTAGGGGGCACATTTTGGATAATGAGACTTTTCACAAACAAATAGTCACAAGATTTGTAATACACAAAAATTACCAAACCATTATATAAATCCTCCTATGCTCTTCATTGATGTTTCATATCATGTTCTATTCATTATATGATCAAAATTACTTTATAATCTCAATGAAAATGTTCCCAAACCAAACACATAACTATCAAAGTCTAAGTTAATGCAAAACCTTGTAAAAATCAACCAATTTGAATTTTCTCCTTTACTCTTCTTGAAGCCTTCAAAATGATTCATTCCATATGGAATGAGGAAAAATAGTTACAATGAGAAATACATAGTCATCCTTAACATCTAACTCGAATACACACCCTTTTAGTCATATGAATTACCTTAGCATTAACACTTTGAGTTTCTTAGTTATATGCCCCATCCTTTTGATTTCTAACTCATATCATGATTTCTAAGCCTTATAGGGACTTAAGTCACTTTATTTAAACATCATTTCATATTTTACAAATATTTCAAGCTCTAAGAATTCATGAAAATAAAAAAAAAGAAAAAAAAGCCTTCACATTTAGATGAAAAAACTCCATTTGAATATTGAAAGGCCTAGACACCTAGTAACCTAAATCTCTAGGACTTAACTAGCTTACCTAGAAAGGCAAAATGGATATCGTCATGAATTATTTATATGCATGGAGTGATGCTCTTATATCACATCCATAGGGTATCTTCTCACTTGATATGCGGGTTAGTAATTGGCTCGAGTGCTAACTCTATCACCACCCATTTTAAGATAGGTACTTTACACAATATTGAGATAAAGAAAAATGAACCTTTAGTTCTAAAAGAAAAATATTAAGCACCGAGTTGGGATGATTGATTCCCCAAAAAAATAATAATAATTAAGATTCCCATGGGACTAGTCACGAGAACCCTATAGGCCACCATACTAAATCTTGGTATGTATTTTCATAATTAACATGGTTTAATACATTATCCCACAGTAGTAGCTCACCCCACCATGTCATATTTTGCAACATGTCATTACCATTATTCTAATCTGCTCGGAAAGTTTATTTCTAGCCCTATAAACATGATTGATCCCCACCTTCTCAAATGAGGCTAACATAATCTAAAATTTTGCGATGATGTTTAGTTTCCAACCAATTCCAAATTCTTCTTAAGATTATTAACAACACATTCCAAATCTCCCTCGATAATCATGGACTTGATATGCATGGAAAAACATAGCTCAATACCCCATAACATATCCATGAATTTGATGAAGTTATTAGAGTGATTACCCAAGGGGCCAACATAGGCACATAAAAACACCCATAAATGATCTTGAATTAATCCCACTTCCCATAAATATCCCTTCATAGGTTTAACGATCCATAAAAAATTAACTTGAAACAACCCTTTACGGGATTCTCCATTTGACATTTTTATTCATCCCCACATATTTGGTATTATCTCATTTTGTGGGAATGATATTCAAACAATATAAGATAAAGATTTCAAAAATTTGACATGTGTTTGAAGATTTTATTTTGATGATCTGTAAATTTTCTCTTAGAGTCTGGATAATTTTCCTAACAACCTTTTTAGTACTAGAAGATTGGTTATGAAATATACGGTTGTTTCTTTCCACCCAAATTCCCTAAAGAATGTGAGGAAGAGAACATTTCCAAACCTCTTTGGTGATGTCATGACAGAAATTGAAAAACCATTTTTCTATGAGGTGAGAAACATCCCTAGGGAGGACCAATTGAACTTTAAAAAGATCAAGAAAAACAAAAAGACCTTGAAAGCAAAACTACATTCTAAAAAAACAAGATTGGTTGTTTCATCTTGTTATTTGCACATACTACATTTGTTTAAGAGTATTATACCTTTCTTCCGAGTTTATCCACTTTGTTAATTTTTTTCTAAACCACTTCACAGTAGAAAAAAATGATATTAGGAATAATATTTTTATTCTAAATTTTCTTCTACTATCCATTAGTCTCCAAGTACTAAAATTTCAAAATATAGTCATATTTGACCTCATAATTCCATGAATCCATCTCATGATAAATCAATTCATCCCGACAAAATCTATGAGTAATTTGAAATTCCTTTAGTTCCTTATTTAATAATTCAAAAGGGAATTGAGGACCTATATACTTCAAGGGGGGATTATTTGAAGCCATCTTCTCTCAGTTAACTCATAATCACACACTAGCTCTCTATATTATTTTCTATAGAATTGATTGAGGTTCATCCATGGTTCTAATAGTAAAAGGGTTTTATTTCTAATCCAAATATCATCCCATAATTTTATATTAGTACCATTTCCAATATTCCATTTTGTGCCCTTGACCAATAACTATCCTATCCCGATAAGATTGTTCCAAAATATTGAGCCTTTTGAAAGCTCCTAATTCAAGAATATTCCCAAAGTGTCACCAAAATTTCACAACTATTTATATTTTAAAATATCATTCCAAGTTCCTTATTATTTATGCATTATGACATCCAATTTTTTCTATGAGAGCCTGATTCAATATCTACAAGATTTTGGGCCTAACCCCCACAATATTTTGGTTGGGTAACCTTATCCCATGCTATCAATGGGATCATAGTCCTAGCCTCTGAACCGGATGATAAAAATATCCTTTGAATGCTCTCTATGGATTTCCTAACTTTTGTGGGAATAATGAAAATAGACAATGTAAATAGCAACTCCCTACAAGGAGCTTTGGAGGAGTTGAGCTTTTCGAGCCTGTGAAAGATATGATCCTTTCCAAGAAGCTAATATTTTTGAACTATTCAATTAGTTTATTCTAACTAACGTCTTACGATTTACTCCCATAAAGAGGCATACCTTGATAATTATCTAGGAGAGATTTTATGTTTCATTCCATGATATCGCTTGCTAGCCTAATCTTTCATTAATCGTTTACATTGATGAAGAAGAAAAAACTCTTGTGGAAGCTCACTTATTGTTTTGAAAATTCCTCATATTATGTAGTGATGTTCGAATGGATTTTAATGTTATTATATCATTATTTATTTATTTTCTATAAAATTCACAAAGTAAATATTTTTTTTGTGCTTTAAATGCATAGCTTTGAGAAGCAATGTCTTGTTATTTTCATCATTCAAAATCTAGAGAGTCTGTATGAAAAATGGAATTTTCTATTGTTTCCTAATGATATATGGAGTAAATGGAAAACAACCTTTGATTCTTTTAGATCAGGTGGGATTGTTTGTTCTCTTTTAAGGATAACTATCCAAACTTTCAAGAAAATTCACTGGTGAGGTTCACGACCAATTCCTTTAGGGATACAAGATGAATGACCAATGGAGAACTATTAATATTATATGAAAAAGTAAAATCGGGGATATATGACTAACTAGATTTATTAAGGTAGGTATCATAATGAAGGAATTTTAATATTGCTACCGGAGAGTAAAAGGTGATAAAAAATGAAAGGTACAGTACTCAAGTATTTGAAAAATACACATCTATATAATATTGTATTGGAAAAATGTAATAAATCCAATCTTATTGAAAATTTTTGGATACATGAATCTTACTATCAAGAGTTGTTTGTACTCTTAGGAGAAGAGAGAAAAGGAAAAATAAGTGATGATTCATAAGGAAGTAAAAATGAGCAAAATGAAAATTTAATCCTTAAGTAGTACAGTTCTTCCAGCCGAGGCTCAAATAATTTTAGACAAATATGTGGTTTTAAAGGAAGAAGATATGCCAGCAAGGATGGAAGACATAAAATATTTTACTTTTTAATTTACATATCCCTTTCATCTTCTATCAACTATATCACTTATTTCATTGAATAATCATTCAATGTAGAATGTATGATGACAAATTTCTGTAATTTTTCTAGTGATATATCTTCGAAGTAATAATGGACCTACTTATAGTTGTTGGATCTAGTTTACTAAATTATATTATTATTTTTCTCTTACCAATTACACATTCAAAATTTTTATTAGAAAATTCAAAAGAAACATGAAAAAGGTTAAATCTAGGGGATCGATTATGGATGGTTGTTATAGATTTTATGAGAGAAATGGTATATTTAAAAAATTGTGTCTTTTGTATACAATAAATATTATACACAATTGTGAAAATGACAATGATGAGAGAGAAGTAATTAGTAAGGATTGGATGGATCAACTGCAACAACAATTGGTGACTTCATGTGAAATTGGAGTATGGGGAAAGACACGTCCTTTTCTTTGTGGGAGATCTTATGAGTTATGGTATCATATTTTGACTCAAAACTCTTCTATAAATTATAAAATAATAAAGATTTACAAAGTGGTATTGTTGCATTGGGTGCTTTTTTTGACTCTATTCTATCTATTGTTTTTATTGTTGAGAAACATGATCAAGAATTATTTTTAAAACATTACTATTCTCATCTGAAAAAGGTTCATCGATTAAGAAAACTTGAAAAATTATTATTTTAATTCCTTTGAACTGAAATAAACTACTAATAAACTCAATATTTATGCAGATGAATAACAAAGAGATATATTAACTTTCATTTCCAAGCCACTTCAAACTATAAGATACGATCAAGTTCTTAATGTATAATTGATTTAACTTGTTAGTTAGAAGTCGTTTCCCAAACAACCAATGAATATATACCAAGTGATTAGCCTTTAATAATTTTATAAAATAATCATTGTACTATGTTTTCATTTTTCATGGTTTTCATTTACTTAACAATGATTTACTTTATAGTGTTGATGAAAAATGTGGAGGGTGTGAGAACATCACACATGAATAGGTAGTCAAAATTTGGTATGTTGGTTGTGTGTAATTATAAACAAAACCATTTATAATCCCCACAAATTTATAGGAACCCATTACAACTATATCAAGAAAATGGACCAGTTTTCATAGAGCAATAACAAAGTGGTCTATTTTTTATATTTATTTGATAATATTCCCATACAAATTGTGGTAGGAACTAAGCCCCCATATTCATCATGGGTTGTCAACTAGGTATACTCCGGAAAATAGCGGATTTTCCTAATGTTAATGCTAATCTACATCTATATCTAAGAAATAATGTCTAGCAAAGGGTAACATAACACATAGAATCAAGTGGTATCATTATTTTATTTAAATCAACATGAAATTGATTATGAATTAATTAATGTTTTTAATGTTTTCCCTCACAAGAATTGAAAATGGGTGAGGGTTAAGCAAGTCATGTCGTGAGATTAATTGGTGATTGGTAGCCTCCTAGAATGATGTCTATTTTAATTAGTTATAATTTAATTGTGGTCGATTAAAAATAAAATTACTCACTTCCATGCGTTAGCCAAAAGGATTATTTACTTATTTTATATTTTGAGGGTTTGTTATATGATAAAAACCAAAACCATAAGGATATGGCATTCAATTTTGGAAAGGATATTATCAACCTCTCGAGGAGGCCTTAAAGAATTTTTAAAGTTACTATCAAACAAATTTGAAGTGGTTTTCTGGTCTAACAATCTAGCTTCTGCTGAAGTTGAAAATTTAACAAAGGATTTGAAAAATGATTAGTAATTGAATTGAAACCAGTACTTACTTGGGGAAAAGAACATTGCAATGTCCAAGATGGAATTGCAATTAAATATCTACAAAAGGTTTGGAGTAGAGACGATATTTTTTAGCTCTAGAGACACATTGTGTATTGCAATAGGTACAAAGGGAAACCTTTCATAAAATTTAATGGTGGGGAGAAAATTGTTCCAAAGATATGTGGTTGGTGACCGATTTGTATAAAAACTTATCATTGATAGTGTCTTAAGTTTTGATGTTGTAGAAGGCGTCAAAAAATTGGAGCAAGAAAAAACTAAATAACTATTTACCATTTCAAAATGTTTTTATAATGATATTGCTAAACATTGTAAAGAAGATACATTCATATGTTCCATATTTATTTTATATGTTGATATTTTACATTTATGAGTTCGGAGTATTTATATGTTCACTACGTATAAGTTGAGAGTATAAATTTATAAGTTGTTTGTGTGAATTACCAAAATAAAATATTATCGTAACAATATTGTGAGCTATTTTTTTATTGATAAAATTGGGAAGCCTAAATTAATTCTAAGTTATTTTTATAGATTCAATTGGGAAGCCTCGAGAAATTAATAGTTTTGGGAGTTGAAGGTTTTTTGTTTGGAATTTCTTGTATTGGTAACAAAATACCTCGTAATAGGGTTCCATATTTTACACATGGGAATACTAAATACTTTGAATGAGTATTTAGTGTTGCTTTGATAAGAATAGTAATAGAACATATTAATGTTGCCTTCATGATCTACATGTATGGATTCAACACTTTTGAAGTACATTTTCATTAACAAATTTAGTTGGTTGTGTGATACCCACTTTAGTTTTGTTTGGGATTTGGCCAATGTAATACTAAAATAAATACCAATCAACAAATACTAGACATTTTTGGTAATGTATATGGTGAAAAAATATTCTATTTATCATTGATGATAGATTCTCAGTATTACGATGTTAATGATGAATTTACTCTCAAAACCCTGACTTTTTTAGATTTGATGGAAAATATACAACTAATTCATTGATTTATAGTCAATTGTGTACATGGCTAAATTGTGTAGGAAAACACAAGAACATGTGTAGATTACTAAAAACCTTCAAACACACTATTAGTGCTTGAATTATATTTATTTCTTCCAAAATAAACGTTGTATGGTGTATTTATATTGAATAAAATAACTTCCTTAATTTTTTTAAAGATTCATTGTTTGCGAATATTTTTTGATTCAATTTTATTTTCGAACAAATGTTATTGCTAGTACAATGTGAAAAATGAAATGCAAATGTTATTTTTGTCCTAATTCACCACACACAACCATTCAATTATGTTTTTCTTCATTTTAGAAGAGCATATGCAACATGAGACTGATAATATTCAATATAAATGGCGTTTTGGAACACACCATTCACAATGATGATTTTTCACATGAGATGTTCACAAAACATGGTGACATCGACCTCAAAAATTAAATTTATTTTCTTAGACCTAATGTTAAAGAGACTTTACACTGTTGAAAAAAAATTCAAAATAGCGCTATGGACATCGTTAAGAAATTTAAATGTTAATGACATGATTCCTTCATTCCTTTAATACATTGGCTTAGAGGTGGAAACTTCAAATTTATATTTACACAAGAAGATTGCATCATGTCCAAATGTACCATTTATCAAGGTTATTGGAATCAAAAATTATTTCTCAAAAAATTAGTGTCATTTGGTGCAAGTTCAATTTATATTACAATTGTAAAAATATAGTGTTGATAGATGAATATTTAGAGAAAAAAATTCAATGATGTAGGGAAATAATTAATTACTAAAACATTTAATATACAATCTAAATCAATATATAATTATTTGATAGATGATTTGTGTCCTATGATAAAATAACTAAAGGATGTGGAAGAAGTTTGAGATATCATTAAATAAAAAATCTAATTATAATTATTTAATGTCCTTTAATTTTTTTCGATAAGGTAAATAAAGTTTGGTTTTGAAGGGACCAAAAAACCCTTTACAAAAGAAAATATAGGCAAAAAAATCCCACCAAAGGAGAGTAAAGGGTTCCAATTCAAGTAGGCTTGATGAAATGCAACCCTAGAATAAAGCCATACAAACAATGGCCAAAAATATATAATATATATATTTGTCTTTAATAGACAAGCACAAAGTATTTCCCAAAAGGGTAGCCAATGATTTGCCTTCATTTCAATTTTTTGGGAGGAAATATACTTTGGAATTGGTACTTGACCATTTTCCTTTCGAGTCGAAACTATAATGATAACCCTTTTAGGTCTACTCATTGTATTTAACCTCCATGTCCATAAATTTTACATCATCCGAGATACTCAACACAAGACTCATATTATCCTTACCCCTTGGATTTCGTAAATTGATCCTGGAAGTATAGAAATCATTTTTTCTTTCATTAATATTTCAGCATTCAATCCTTGTATAATGAATCTCAATTTTTGATGATACTCCTAACTTCCTAGACTAGGATTTTTTTAACAATAAGGATGGTATCCACCGTAGATTATTTCATCAAGAATGTGGCCTCCCAATCCACAAAGGTGTGATCTCTATCTTTTCTAGTAGAGCATTCACCCCTATCCTTGACACCCTATTTCAAATTGCAAAGAACATTCGTGATACTATCCATGTTATCCTGCCCGCACCTTTTTTGAAATGTTTCATGGCCACATATAGGGTTTCATTATTGGAATCTGTTTCATTAGGGTCCGAGTGTTGGGTGGGGATTAAGTTTTTCTAGTTTGAAACAATATCAAAATTAGGACTTGATACAAGGGAACATCCACTTTATCATTTTTGAAATCAGAGATAGAAGCTGTTAGGGATCTCAATAGGAAATAGGGAAAGATCATGGCTTGATTTCTTCTTAGATAGTTTAGAATTGAGAGGTGATATGAGAATATTTTCTTGAACTTTCCTTCTAAGGTAAGATATTTCATTACATTACTACGAGACATGTACCTAGTGCTCTAGTAGACAACTTACGGAAATTCTATCATCATACATCACAGCTTATCTCACTAGGGAAAGAAGTGTTGATTTCACATTTACCCCTAGTTTTATCCTTGAAGATTTTGAGTCCCTCCAAGGATGAAAAATTGATTTACTATGGATTTATTTGTGATACAAATATCAACCCCCTCAAATTAAAATTCCCTTCCACCCAAAAAGTAATTTCTAAAATAAATGGAAAGTTTAGGGTCATTACTTTTAGACATTGAATATAATTTGAAAAACCCCTCTCTTAAGCAGAAGTATACAAAGGGTCGCATCATTCTTGAGATGAAGGAAAGTAGTTTGTTATGTCCTAACTCTATCTCCACCTATCCTGAAACAAACACCCTACAAATTATCCGAACTAGCCAAAATGGAACCAAAAAAACAAAATAAGATAACTAAGCACAAAAATGAATGATTCATTTCCTTTCCGAGAGATAAAATACCTTATCATGGTACAAAACACGTGATACCTGGGTACCAGTCATTTCTAAGCCTATAAGTTATTGACATTATTAATCAAATTCAAAATGTTTGGCCATGGTATGATATCACCCAACCACGTCATCGTTTCTAACATATTGTTTCCATAATTGGCTAAGCCATATGTGGGTTTATTTCTTGACCTATAAATATGATGAGTTCCCACTCTCTTGAATGATGTTAGCAATATTTTAGCCTCTATAATGATGTTTATTAGTCTTTGGCCAATGTTTCACCTTCTATGACAAGGGATTTTATGTTCAAAATCTAATTTGTTAATAAACTTAACTCATTTTTAGTGATTTCAAAGTCCCTTCATAAAAAGAACCTAAAACTTTAAGGCCTATATATGTCCAGTAAAGTTTTGAAAGCGTTGTTCAAAAAAATTGATCATGAGTATATCTGGAAATCGTTTTGCGAAAGCATATACTTATATATTTTTTACAATCTTAAAAATTTATTTTTTGTCTAACCATTAAAAATGTTATTCTAAATTGGATTTTTTTTCCTACCACTATTCTTGAATTGGTATTCCAAGCGGTGTCCCTTTTTTAAATTTGGTCCATAATCATTCTTTTAATGACCATGAATCAACTCTATGATTCTAATAAGTCTATCTCTTACTCCAAAAATTAGATCACTCACTTTGTTAGATCAAATGAGGATTTCTCCTTGAATGGGATTCAAGTCCCAAAAATGGCCAAAATGAGGTGATTTTTCCATAATGTGCACTCCTCCTTAATGTTTGATCACACATTTTAGTTACTAGGAGTTGGATTATTTTTTATGAATAGTAATAAGTGAATTGCATCAAGTAAACTTAGATGATTGCTCATTCTTAGAAACATGGTGCTCTTTAAATATAAAGATGATCATCCCCTCACTTTTCCTAGCTCTAAAATTATCCTTTCATTTTGGAAACCAAATTCAGAGCATATATATTCTCATACATGTTTTTTCTCATATGTCCTCTACATGGAGACAAACAATGCCTTAATACTCTACCTCTTACATCCTCATGATGGTCCTTGATACCTAGATAACATTACTAACTAATTTTACCTGAATGATTTTTATTCTTAAGTGGTCAATTAAACTTAGATGATTTATTCTTAGAAACATGGTGCTCCATATAAAGATGATCATCCCCTCACCTTTCCTAGCTCTAAAATTATCCTTTCATGGAATCAAATTCATAATTCTCAAATGGCTAAAAATAGCCTTAAGGGTTTAGGAATTCTTTTTAGGAAAGGAATTAATATCTCATCAAATCTAAATGAGTTGATAAATCATATTAGACACTATTCCTAATATAGTGAAACAAATAAAATGATATTAATAGGACTTTCCTTTGGGTTAGGGGTTATGATTTAGGGTTTAGGGTTTAGGGCTTTTTTAGGTTTTAGGACCCGGGGTTTAGGGTTTAGTGTTGTTGGCGAGAGAAATTTTTTTGGGTGGACAAACTTGTTGATTTCTTACAAATTCTCTCTGAATCTAAGTCCCTCTACTTAAATAGTGCAGCTACTATATGTGCATGTGTGAAAGAGTGTGGATTTCTATGGTGGTATTTTGACCAGAGGATCCAACAGGCACTCCATTGACCCTGCGGCAAAGTTAGCAATCTCTTGCTAGGGAATAATTTCTATGGAAATGGGAAAGAGAGTGAATTGAGGTAGGAGAACCAATGTTGCAAGTAGAAAATCAGAGACTTACGCACACCATTCAGAAGTTTCATCACATGCACTTGAATTTAGAAGAAAACAAATCTGCAAAACAACAACAAGACTAAATAGATCTTAATGAACACAAAGTACCAATAAAATCCTCAATCAAAGAGGCTAAAATTCCTTCTTCCTTTATTGAATCTCAAGAAGAATTGTACATAATGTGGGAATGGAAGAAATTTGAGAGGGGAAGAGAGTAGAAGAAAATGGATATCTCTTTTGCTTTCTCTAGGTATAATGCACTCTTGAGTCTATAAGATCAAGATGCCAACCCTTTGAAATGGGAATGGCATTAAAATTTAGAGAATATAATATGAATCTTCATCTACCTCATGACCTTTGAATACCTTAATATGCCTTAAGAATATTCATATTCCATTTTAAATATTTAAGTCCCTTTTATAATAGTACAAACCCCAACATGAAATTAGAATATTGGAAAGTGAGAGAAAGTTGGGGGAAGAGAAGAGAGAAAGAGAGGGAGAAGAAGAAGAGGATATATCATTCCCGATGAATTCCTTTGATCCTCGCTGATGGAAAGCTCTGATGCGACAAAGTTCTGAATGTCCCATTATGCCAAAGCTACTCTTTGAGTGTGGCTTACTATTTTTAGTAAATGCCCAGATGGGGACTTACTATTTTTAGTAAGTGGTCATTTCCACTATTTTTGTTTTGAACACTCATTCGGGCTCTCTCGTAATATTCAATGCATGTTTCCTTTGTCTTAGCTGCTTTTGATGATGACTTTCCAAACATAGCAAGTTTGTAAAGGAAAACTTACTATTTTTAGAAAGGGTGTTTCAAAGATTCCTGATTTGTGATGGAACATAATTTTTTGGACTCTCATTTTCAATACAATCACACCCTCTGAATTTCACATAGTTTTTCGAAGTAAAAACCTAGAAATAATTTTGAAATTTTTACTTGGGCAAAGTGGCTTCGGGCACGGAGCTGCCATGGTGGCCATTAATGGAGCTCAAAATTTTCAGGTCTAGTTTTTGTCTCTGTTTGCAACAAAAACAACTCCATTGTGATATGTTTTTCATTTGGAGCTTGTGTGTAAGTTTTTAGCTTGTTTCCATTGCCAGAATGATGGGAAATCCAACAAATGTGAGCCAATGCATGAAGAGGGTTTTGTTGGAGAAAATGATTATGGGAACCATTTGACCTCTTGTTTGTTGCATCTTGATCACCTTGAAAAATGAGAAAATCTGTAAAATACAACATCATGATCCAACTTGTATCTTGTGAGATATGAAGATTTTTGATCAAGTGACTACATGGTTATTTGGAAAAAACCTTCATTTTCTCCCTGTTCTTCATCATTTCACTCCATTTTTCTCTGATACCTACATATTTCTATGTATTCATGGTGTGGAGAGTTTATGTGGCCATGGTAGAGCTGGTTTGGAGCAAAAATGGTGGACCGGGTGTCTGGACAATCATGCAAGGAGCCATGACAAGGTATGAAGTTGTGGAGGAGAAATGAGAGGAAGAAAATGACTAAGTGTTGGATTTAAACTTTAAAAACATGCACATGGAGGGGATGGGTGAATTTTTATGTCCTTGATGTCCCTGACCTTAGGGACATGAGGGACATCAATTTCCACGGTGGTCAAGGTGATGCCATGTGTCCTCGATCCGATGGCAGGGGATTTGCTTGAAAAATGCACCTAGGGGCTGAAAGTCGGTCATGTGGGTGTCCAAATGACTCCCATAGGGTTTGGGAGAATTTTTACATGTATGATGTCCCCCACATTAGGTACATAAGGGACATCAGTTTCCATGGTGGTCCTAGAGGTGACATGTGGCGCCCGATCCAACGGTAGGGAATGGATGCTCCAAAAATGCACTTGGGGGTTAAAACTTGATCACATGGGTGTAAAAATGACTCCACATAGGGTATGGGAACATTTTTCAAGGTATTATGTACCCCACCTCAGGTTCATAAGGGACATTAGTTTCCACGGTGGTCCTGGAGCTGACACGTGGCGCTCGATCCAATGATAGGGAATGGATTGTCCAAAAATGCACTTGGGGCTGAATCTGTCAAGTTTGGAGGTCACATGAGGGTCCAAGAGGTCACATGAGGGCTGAGAGGATTCAATTAGGATGAGTTAGCTTTTCCAACCATGATGTCCCCGACATTTGAGGATGTGAGGGACACAAAATCCCGCCAGGCTCCTGGTGCTGACACGTGTCCTCTCAAAAATTTGGCTAAGTCCTGAACTTGTAATAGTGAAAACTTGAGCTCCTGATGGAATTTTTGGAAAAGTTTTATATGATCCTAAATGTAAATGAACTTCTGAATCTAATGGTATAGGTATCATGTCTTTATTATTCAATTTTATCCATGAAAAATTAGATTTTTTATTTTGTACTCCACCTGTGCCTGAAAAAAACTGCTTGCAGACCTGATGTGCCAAAGTGTTGTGAAAAATATTATTTCACCATAATGTAGGCATTTGAATCCTATTTATAGAGATATATTTTTTCTCGTAACTCCATATGGAGCTCCTTGTAATCTTCTTCTAAATCCCAACAACTATTTTAGGCCTATGTATCACCTAGGCTTGTGAACCCTATTTTTACTCAGACTTCTCCAAGTATTGCAAAACTTCCCCAAACATTCAAAAATAATTTCTATTATGTTTTAAGGTCTTAATTTCATCTCCATGTTGAATTTTTACCTTTCGTTCCACTCCAGGGAGTTGAATCTAGTCCTGGGAAGGCTAGCGATAGCCCTTCCCAATACTGCCAGAAGATAGTATCTTTTTGGAACTCCCTAAAATCACATAGGGGGATGAGTGCACTTTACTAAATAACCTAGGGGAAAAATTGACATTAACTAGGGGTGATCGGACTAATGGATTTACCGGGGTGTCTTGGAATGATGGGACTGAAAAAATTAACACTGGGGTATCGTTGTCATGCTTGGAAATTATCAATTTATCTGTTGCACATTTACATAACAAAAAGTGTTTAGGGATCATTGTTAATATTTCATGGTTTAGGGTTTAGAGATTATGCTTTAGAGTTCATAGTTTAGGGTTTAAGGTTTAGAGTTTAGTGTTTATAGATTATGGTTAAGGTTTGAGGGTTTAGGATTTAGGGTTCAAGGTTTAGGGCTCAAGGTTCAAGTTTTAGGGCTCGGGATTTAGGGTTGAGGGTTGGGGTTGAGGGTTGAGGGTTGAGGATTGAGGTTTTAGGGCTCATGGTTTAGGGTTTTTGTTTAGGGTTTAGGGTTAACAGTTCATGTTTGTGGTTTAATATTTATGGTTTTAGATTAGGCTTAGAGTTTAGGGATCAAGGTTCAAGGATTATAGTTTAGGGTTTACGGATCAAGGTTTAGGGTTTAGGTTGTGAGGTTCGGGGTTTAGGTTTTAGGGTTTAGGGTTGAGGGTTTAAGATTCAAGCCTTAGGGTTTAAGGTTTAGGGATTAGGTTTTATGGCTTATGGTTTAGGGTTTAGTGCTTAGGGTTTAGGGTTTAAGGATCAAAGTTTAAGGTTTAAAGTTCGTGGTTCAAGGTTTATGGGATAGGGTTAAGGGTTTAAGGCTCAAGTTTTAGGGTTTAGGGGTTAGGTTTTATGGGTTAGGTTAGGTTTAAGGCTTAAGGTTTAAGCTCACACATTCACTTAGTGCAATGTTATATGTCTTACCCATTCTTATAAGTATTGACAAACAATATTCAACTAAAATCGGTTCATCTACTTTGTAGGTATAATATTCAAAGGGATTCATCACAATTTTATACCTTTCATCTACCTGATATTTTGGAGGAAATATCAAATATCTAAGAAAAATTCAGTTAAATAAATGTTAGCCAATACATCTATCTTCTTTTTCCCATCGCATGGGAACTATTTCACTCACTATAATTTTTGTGTCTTGCCCATTCTTATTAGTATGAACATAGATTATTCAACTAAAATGGGTTCATCTGCTTCCTAGGTAGAACATTTAAAGAGAGTAATTAGAATTTGGTGTCTTTCATCTGTGGAAATTTGGAAAGAGGGAAATGTTAGATATCCAGGAATAGTTTGGTACAAAGAAATGTTTTTGATGCTCTTTTGAATAATTAATTCAGTTGAAATCTTCCATGAATGAAGGTTTCATTTGAATAATAAAGCTTGATATGTCAAGTGCTCGTGTAAGTGGGAAATTTGAGAGGATTTCGAGGTTCAAGTTTATTTTCCAAGATGCATTACTCCATGTTTTAAAATGTTTCTCCGGATGCAATGACATTCGATTCGAAACTCAATGATTCTTGAATGTCCAATCTCGCCACTGCACCCCACTTGATAGTCCTAGATCATTAGGTATAAAGAGACACCATTACTTGGATTTCATTTATAAGGATAAAGATATTTGTAAATTCATGTTATGACCTCTTTAAATCTGAATGAATTTTAAGTCGTTTGGAAATCACGTCACACCCTTCACTAGGATTAATTACTACCCCTATCTATTTGAAGGCACTTTTGAAAGCATCCATGGGTTTATCATAGTAGGAATTCTCAATGGATGGAAGGTCACTAAGTCATAGTCCGATTGACTCCTATTAAGAATAAATCAAAAATATTTAATAGGGGATTGATAACTCCTTTCTGTTCTTATCCATTCCCTATTGCTATGCTTATTTTGAACACTTCAGGAAGTTATGTAAAATTTACTATCCATTCCAATAATATAAGAGCTTTATATTTTTACACACGAGATGATACTACAGGTAATTCGCTTTTGATCCTACACCTCTATGTTTCAGAGTGTAAAGAAATTGACATTCAAGAACACAAGTATATGTGGGGAGAAACAGGTTTGTAGAGATGTGTAATATGCATTGCAAGGCACAAGGTAGATGTCATATCCATTTAGTTTCTTGTCCCACCTCTCATAAACAAGGTAGTTGTATAAGAATACTCAATGATGGTTCTAGGCACAAGACTAGGAAATAAGGTCCTAATATTGATATTCAAAAAGATGAACTCACTCATAAGACCTACTGGAAATATATGAGGTTTAGAGGTTAGAGATTAGGGCTCTAGATTTAGTGTTTAGGGTTTAGGGTTCAGGGCTCATGGTTCAAGGTTTAGGGTTAAGGTTTCGGGGTTTAGTGTTTATTATTTTTGTTTTATGGTTTAGGGTTTATAGTTTAGGGTTTAGGTCTAAGGTTTAAGGGTTTAGGTCATAGAGTTCGAGTTTAGGGTTTATTCTTTAGGGATCAAGATTTATGGTTTAAGGTTAAGGGTTTAGGGTTTAGGGTTTAGGATATATGGTTTAGGGTTTAGGGTTTAGGGTTTATGGCTCAAGGCCTAGGGTTTAGGGATTAGGGCTCAGTGTCTAGGGTTTAGGGTTTAGCATTTAGGGCTCATAGTTCAAGGTTTAGGGTTTATGGTTTAGGATTTAACATTTATGGCTCAAGGTTTAGGGTTTATATTTTAGGGCTCATGATTTAGGGTTTAGGGTTTAGGGCTTATGGTACATAGTTTAGGGTTTAGGCATAGGGATCATGGTGTAGGGTTCAAGTCTTAGGGTACATGGTTCGGGGTTCAAAGTTATGTGTTTATGGTTTATGGGTAAGATATCGGGATCTTTATTTAGGGTTTAAGGCTTAGGGTTTAAATTTTAGGGTTTATGGCTCAAGGATCAAGGTGTAGGGTTTAAGGCTTAGGGTTTAGGGTTTAGGGATTATGTTTTATGGTTTATGGATAAAGGTTTGAGGTTTAGAGTTATGGGTTTAAGTTTTAGGGGTTAGAGCTTAGGGCTATGGATTTAGTGTTTAGGTTTTAGGGCTTAAGGATCTGTGGGGGTTTAGGGTTTAGAGGGTTTAGGTTTTAGGGTTTAGGGTTTAGGATTTAGTGTTCAAGGTTGAGGGTTTATTATTTTTGTTTTAGGGTTTATAGTTTAATTTTTAGGTATTAGGTTTAATGGTTGACAATTAAGGTTTTAGGTTGTAGAGTTCAGGGTTTAGGGTTTAGGGCTTAGGATTTAGGGTTTATGATTAATTGTTTAGAGTTTAGGGTTTAGGGGTTAGGGTTTATGGTTTAGGATTTAGTTTTTAGTGTTTAAGGTTTAGCATTTAGGGCTCATGTTACATGGTTTAGTGTTCAAGTTTTAGGGCCTAAGGATTAGGGTTTAGGTTTTAGGGCTCATGGGTAAGGGTTAAATGTTTAATGGTTAGGGTCTAGGGTTTAGGGATTATGGTTTAGGGTTTAGGGATGATGGTTTAGGGTTTAGGGTTTATATTTAGGGCCTCAGGTATAGGTTTTAAGGTTTATGGTTTCGATTTTAGAATTTAAATGCTAAAATATTTTGGTAGAATGTTGAAATCCTTAAAATTACCTATATACTAACCAAATTATACTATAAAAACTATCTCCTAAATCGTGACTAATGGAGCTATGAGACTAGTTCCATAAGGTGCAGAGTGACCCTAATTTCTTATATTTACTAAAATAAATTTAAAGTATATACTTTTTTCATTTATTATTATTTATATTTTATTATTTCTTAAACATTTATTTTTGTAAATAAAAGCATGCTAGAAGAACATATAATGCTCATACTATACGTAATGTGTATGCATTATAGCGTGTAGTCATTATAACACATACATGTTTTGTGTTTTCAATTTTTCAAGCCATGCCTCAAGGCTTGGATCCGGTTTGGATCCCCAAGCCTAAGGCATGGACCTTGTTATCCCGTAAAATTGACAAGGGCAATTTTACCGATAACCATACCAAAAATTTTGTTTCGATCCCTCGTTAGGGATCCCTCGCGTTCGAAACATTGTAAAATCCCTTCCCGGGAAATCTAGTTTTTGAACTTGGTCTTTTTGAGCCTTTTTGGCTGGGCGCATGGATTTTCCTTGTAACACATAGTTTTGATGCGCCCCCTTAAAAGCCTTTGGCGCATGGTTTTACATGTTAACACGTCTTTCGGTGCGCCAATTGATGTTGAATCACTTTTTGGTGCGCCAAGGGCGCACGTAATATATCTGCAACACCAAGTTTTGGTGCGCCAAAGGGCGCACATAACTTCATGTCGACAATGCATATGGTGTGCAAAGGCGCGCTCATTCTTCTGTTGTCAATTCCTTCCATGCGCCAAAGGGCGCACGCTTTCCCTTGTCGACAGCCGTTTCCATGCGCCATTTCAAAAGGTTGGTGGCGCATTGATGACAAGTTTTCCTATAAATATCAGTGCGCGCCCATGTCATTTTCATTCCTTTTTTGAAGCACGTGATTGCTCTGGATTTGTCAGCTCTGCTCTGTCGCTATCTCGCACTGTGGGCCCGCTTTCCAAATCTTTTGCTATATTTAAGGTAAGAGGTTCTCCCTCTTCTCTGTTTTATGCTTTCGTGTTTTGGTCTGTGTTCTGTTGGTGTGTTTCGGTCTGTTTTTGGTTTGCTGGTCGGTTTTTAATGAAATATGTTTAGGCCTTTCCCCCTGTGCTGCCCTGTTCGTTTTCTTCTGTTCCTCTTCCTCTCCCTCCCTCTTTCCGGATCTGCTGGAAAAGGAGTCGTTTTGTAACTGGCTTGGTCTATTAAAAAGCTTTTTGTAAAACCTTACTTGTTCAAGTAATTTTTGAAGTGGAAGAGAGGAATAAAGAAAAGATTTGGGTAGGCTTTTATCCAGTGGCGCACTGGCGCGCCTTGTTGCAAAAAAGACAGTTGCGCCCCTCGGCGCACCTACCCGCCATGTAACATATTCAAAACCCGTGCCACTCGGGCGCAACCTTCCATTCGCTTTCTGATTTGAAATTCATGCGCCCTCAATGGCGCGCCCTCTTTGCATGCTACAAGTCTAAATCCCGCGCCTCCTTGAAACCTTTGGCGCACCCTTTATCCATGCTGCATAATGTTTCCATGCGCCAAAGGGCGCACCCAGTTTCGATGCAGCACAAGCCTTCTGCGCGCAAGTATAAAGATTACATAGGCGCGGGCGCACCCTCCATTGCAGTAACATGATGTTGAGTAAACCCTCCATGCGCCGCGCCATATCCCTTTGGCGCACCATTTGTTAATGTTACACAATCTTCCTATGCGCCATAGGGCGCACCGAACCCCAATGTAACACGCATTTCCTGTGCGCCCTGTTATAAAATGCAACCTGCTTCATCCATGCGCCATGCGCCTTTGGCGCTAGTATAACCTATGCAACATTCCTTTTCTGTGCGCCTTATCTATTTGGCTGCGATTACATTTTCATGCGCCCTGAGCCTTATAATCTCTAACTCTCTCCTTCTGCTAGCTTTCCAATGGAAGATCAAATGACTAATTCAACCTTTTTGGATTGGGTCTCACTTCTTCTTCGTGCAGATCAGCAACTGAGTTCGAGAGAACACATGTCTACGTCAAGCAAGAAACCCACCAAACCAAGAGGAAAAGCTAAGCTGACAGAAGAAGAGATGAAATACAAATATCAGAGGGTCAGGATGCCCGAATCACAGGCTGAGTGCAGTATGGATGTCAGAGACTCTGAATTGGGTCACATTGACATGGATGAGTTCCGGGGTTAGAACTCGAGAAGGTTCAAGAAGTCCATGGATGGACAAGCTAATGGCGAGTGCCGCACTTTGCTAGAGGAATCCCGTCGGCGCTGAACAATGAGTTCATGATGGTAGTTGCCCAATGTTACAACAAAGACACAAGATGTGTCGAGAACAGTAAGGGCGAGGTAGTCATAAACCTCACTTCCGTCATTTTGAGTTAATGCTTGGCATCCCTCACCACCGGAACTACGTGGCTGTTGCCAATAGGAATGCATCAAGGCACAGGAAGACAACGAGGGCCGGTCGCATGTAGTTGATGAATGAGGTCTACCTAAAGAATAAGAAGGTAGTGACCGGTGGCCTCGGACTATCCACCGAAGTGATTTCTTAGAGGAACTCAGTGACACGATCACCTTCCTGAGCAGAGTCTTCGGGCTTTCAGATGCCCACTATTTCCATAAGTGGATGCTGCGGTACCTAGAAACAATGAATAAGAATTTTCCCGATCAGCGCTTTTGCTGGGGTGAAATAATCAGCAGCACCATCTCTGAGCAGCTACAACAGTTCGCCACAACGGGAGTGTTCCATATGAACTCCTATGTAGTCTATGCTGCAGCGTCAGCAAGGGATTATCCGGGGCTGAACCGAAGTGGAGTATGGCCTCAGGCCAAGATATTTGATTACTATCCAGAGCTGAGGCTGGAGAATAGCATCCAACATTTCGCAAAAGTTAACGATGCATTCTTCTATCATGTCATCTGCCTACTGAGGCCAAACATGACTCATAGCCGGACAACCAAGAACATAGTGGCAGTCACAGAGAAATGGGGGGCCCTGTTCACCCAATTTCCCACGTTCACCTATCTAAGGGCTGCCAACTTTTTGGGAGAGCCAACCAGGCTACCGAGGTATGCTGGACCAAGGCTGATTCTATTAGAACTATCAAGACAGCTGGTCACGTACCATGAAAAGTGCCTCAAAAGAAAGAAGGGCGGAACTCCTTTCCCCCTCACAGTGGGCCGGTACACATGCTCCTCCTACCATAAGGCGAAGGAAATGTTCGCAGAGCTGGAGTTGTTAAATTTGAAGCATGACTTCCCAGCCAGGCCTACCTTCGATCCTAGGGGCTGCCTGCCAAGGGCGAAGCTTGATCCGATCCATGTCCCTCAAATTGAGGATATTTACATTGACGTTCTCCATGAGGTGGAACTCAGAAGAAAGGATCACTCGCGCTTGGCATTGACGGAAATCATTCAATACGGAGTGGCCATTGTCCCCAAAGGTTTCCAAACCACGGAAGACGAAGTAGACAAAGTGTATAATGACACAGAAGGGGATGATTGGCCCTTCCCGGACATTGACAGAAGCAAGGCTCCTCAAACAATTGAGGAGAGGGTCAAGGAGACTATGCGGAGAACAGAGCATTGGTGCCGCATGAACGGACTAATCTACCTCGGGGTAGATTTCACAACTTCCCCTTTGGGCAACGCACCTCCAAGGTCAAAGAAGCTGCTGAAAGGCAAAGGTGCCGAAGGTGAACCTAGCACCATTCAGGAGGAAGCCCCTGAAAGTCCTCTTCCTTCAGAGCCTGAACAAGTAATAACTCTGGATTCGCCAGAGAAAGAATTGACAGAGGATAGTCCTATACGCCCATCCACCCAGGATTTCGGCATCGCTTACAACTTCGGAGGTCACTTCTATCCCTTCTTCTTCTCTTCCTTCCTCCTCGAGTGACTCAGCGACCACTCCTTTGGTTGTGTCCTCGCCCCTTCTTCTACTCTTTCCCCGCCTCTTCATCTATCTTCTCCTCCCTCACCGATTTGTCTTCTTCCATTTCTTCCCTCCTCTAAGAGCTCCCTTCCCTTCCGATGTCTTCTCGCAGGTTGCAGTCTCCCTTCCTCCGTGGGCACTTCTTCGGCTATTCTTTCAATGCCGCCGCCGCGTGTCTCCACGTTTTTCCCCTCTTCTACCGTTGCTGCCTCCCCCTCTGTCTCTAGTCCTTCTTCTATAGGACCAGCTTGGATCTCTCAGCAGCTGAGCCAACAAAAGAGGAAAGTCCCCATCGCTCCGATGGACTTTTTGGTCATTCCGGCTAAAGGAGTAAAGAAGCACAAGCCGGTTACACGCTTCTCGAAGAGCGCTGCAGGTGAGAGAGTCATGGAAATAGCATACCCCAACCCCCTCAAAGAGAAAGAAGATCTGTCTCCGACAGATTTCACCGTGACCCAAGTCACAATGGGGACATCCTCAGAAAGTCTCCAGGGGGAAGCTCTTTCCGCAGTGGATGCACTCTGCAAGAAGCTTCAGGAAACGAAAGAGGAAAAAAGGCTACTGAAGGAGCAGAACAAGTATCTGCTTCAAGCCTTACAGAAGATGGGAAGTGCACCTCCCACAACTGCCGCCGAAACTCCTGAGCTGCTCAGTCAGGAGAAGATCAATGAATATTCAAAGATTGGTGAGCAGGGCATGGCCGTTTCTGCTTGGAGGAGCCAAATCCTCAAGGATAGTGAAAAAGTAATCGCCGAGTATATCAGTTTATACCTGAACATCGAGAAGGCGAACAAGGAACTCCAAGCATTAGCAGGTCCAGTATCAGAAGAGTTGGAGCATGCTAGACTCCAGCACGAGACCTTCCAACAAATGTTCGACTGTTCAGTCGAAGATCTGGTCAAGTTCGGAGTCTTCGGCCATCCAAGGGCCCTCAACAAAACTATGTCCACTCTGGACTATCGGATAGATCAGCTAGAATTCGTTCTGGAAAAGATAGACAAGGTAAAAGAAGAGGCCCTGGATGCAATGCATCAAATGGAGAAAATTGTTCTATCTATGACTCCAGGGTTGCTCACTCCTTCCCTTACCTTGAGATCAGCTGATGACACTGTCCGGATTTTCAAGGAGATAGCCTCTCAAGGAACAGGGCCAGAGGTCACGTTCGACATCGAATCTATCAACAACCTACTGGCCTGTAGGGACTTCATCGGTTTCCTAATCGAGGCGGGTAAAGACTATTCCAAGATCCCAGAAAAGCTCATAGATGAGCGGGAAACTTGCGAAGCAATCAGTGAACGGCACAAGGATCCGTCACAGGATCGGTTTGGGCCGATGATCAGCAAGTTCTTGGAATACCGCGCTCAGTTCCACATCTCATCTCCTGAGCAGCATCAGAAACAGGCGACCCCTTTTCGGCCACAGGATGATGATGATGAATAGCTTCTTCTTCTTCTTCTTCTTCTTCTCCTCTCTATTCTTCGACTTTCTTTTCGAAATGTCTAAAAATGTGTTGGCACAAATGATGACATCATCCATGTTGCATCATGGGATGATGTCATCCATCAAAGTTGTCAAAGTCAACATGACTTTTGGATATTTTGTAAATATCTTTGTAAATAAGTGGTTGGCTCCATTTTGCCCTCTCTCTCCCTCATTTTCTATAAATATGAGAATACTTGTTGTATTCGGGGTGAACATTTTTTAGATAGAAATAGAAGTGAGGAGAGAAAGACTTTGAGCTTTCTTAAATGCAGAAAAGGACAAGATAATACAATTATTCGGACTTTGTGCTCAATAGCTATGTTATATCGTTAGATCTTTCTTACGTTAGATCGTATGTGTTTAATCTGTTGGATTCATATCTACTTTTCCATCATTTGTTTATCAAGTATTGCTTTGTTTATTTATGCAAGTAGGTTTGGCTCTGTTTACTACCAAACTAAAAACATAAATCTTCCCGACCTTTCTCGCTTTGGAATTCATTTCTTTTCTCCCTTCGGATCTGTTCTTTCTCTTCTCCCTCTTTCATTCCTTCCTTTCACGGCTGGAATACTCTCTCGGGATGAGATCCCGACCCCAGAAGGCAAAATGTGAGACTTGCATAGGTTCTGCTAGTAGAAATAGCAATAAACCAGTTTTGCTTCTTTGTCTCAAAGAGGGGCTAAGCCTCCCCAACACCTTTGTTGGCTCGTCTATCCATAGATTTGTCCGCGTGACATGATTTTCGGACCAACAGACCTATAGAAAACACATCAAATAATGTGTTTTTTTGGAAAATGTAAAAATTCCACTTCCACCATGATAAATCAACATTAAATGATCGATTTGTTTTTAAAAAATTATACCATGATGTAGAGGAAAGTTTATTGTTTATAAAAATATAATATTTCAATTTTTTTACTAATATAAGGTTTCCATATTATTTATTTTAAACTATGCCTTTTTATAGCTATTTTTGAATTTTAAATATGCCTATCTTTCATCATGTATCCTTTTTTGGCTCATCAATATTGAAAAACAATTATACTAACACAAACTAGGCCTAATTCTATACATATTTTAAAAAACAAATCTAAGTTTTGATATTTTTGAGGTAGTTAGGGGGACACATTTGGCACTCCGTTATTTTTTTAAAATTTAAATTTATGTACTATAAAAACATAAAAAATAAATACTCACTAAAAAAATTCTATAATTTTTTTAACATTAACTAGATGCTCGTAGTTATCTTTTTACAAAAGGTTTTCAAAAATACTAAATGGTGCTCAAAAAATGGTGGGGGGCACGAAAGTCACTCTATTATGTTTTTTAACAAAAACAGGAGAACCTATTGGTATTTTAGTTATTTTACCCACTTAAACTTATCCATTTTCAATAAAATTTAATAGCTTAGAAACTAGACTCAAAATTATAATTCATGTTTATACAACATCTTCCAATTTTGAGTGTAACTATTTCAAAAAAACTCATACAAGTTGAAGTATTTTATTTTTTAGAAAAATGCATCCACTTAAGACCCCCTTTTGTCCCAACAACTTAGTGCTCTTACCTAGGAACCATATTTAAAATATTAATTAAATCCTAGTGACAATAGGATTTTAACATCTTAAAAGATCCATAATTGAAATAAAATAAATCCTAGCGGCTACTAGGATTTTAACAAATTAAAAGAACCATATTTGAAATCGTAATTAAAGCCTAGCAGCCACTATGCTTTTAACAACTTAAAAGAACCATATTTTAAATTGTAAATAAATCCTAGCGGCCGCTAGGCATTTTAATTATTTAAATCACCTTATTTCAATCCTAAAGGATTTTTACAACTGAAAAGAACCATTTTTCAAATCGTACATATGTGATTTTGGATTCCAACATCTATGATTTTGGATTCCAACACATGAGATGTTAGATTCAACCTCTATGGTTTTGGATTCCATCATCTATTATTTTGGATTCTAGTATCTATGATTTTGGATTCTAATATTTGTGATTTTGGAGTATAGTAAATTCCAATATTTAAAGTTTTGGAATCCAAAACTAGTAATGTTGGATTCAATATTAGTTATATTTTTAGCTACTTGGACTACAATATGTCCAAATTTCTTGAAATAAACGTTATAAGTTTTTTTGAGATAAAAATTGGTGTATAAAGTATTTTTTTGTTCCATCTCTACGGACTAGTTACACTTCCATTGTAGACCATTTATAATTTTATCACTAGACTATTTATAGGTCCAACTTTGAACCATTCATACTTCTAGCTATTGACCATTCATATTTCAAGTTCTAGACCATTCATACTTTTATCTCCGAACATTTATACTTCCAGCTCTAGAACATTCTCACTTCTAAATCTAAATAATTCACACTTCAAACTCTAGACCATTTGTAATTCCAGCCTAAGTCCATTCATACTTCCAGCTCTAGACCATTCACACTTTTAACTCTAGCCCATTTATACATCTAACTCTAGACTATCCATACTTCTAGCTCTAAACCATTCATACTTCTGATCCATACCATTCATGCTTTTAGCTCCATACCATTTATACTTCCAGATCCACACCATTTATACTTCCATCACATGCAACATTTATACTTCCATCTATGGACCATTCACACTCTTAGCTTTGCATAATTTATACTTATATCTCTAGACCATTCATACTTCTAGATCTATACCATACATAAGTCCAACTCTCTACCATACATACATACATATCCAAAAATACCATACTTTTACCTCCAAACCATTTATACTTCTAGATCCAAACCATCCATACTTCTATCTCCATACGATATGCTTCCATTAGCTTTGAACTTGTCAAATAGCTATAATCCATTTCAACTAGAAATGTGAACAAGATCCTGATTGTGATCGTAAAATGATCTAAGAATGGAAGTATCTTAGTATAGAAGTGATGATTATAGTTGATCTTATTGCCAATAAAATATCCACTTCCAATTAGACATTTCATTTTTTTTTTTAAAAATTTTATATTCCAAATTGACCCAATGGATTCCAAATGATGATTAAATTGGATACAATGATAAGACATTGTGTCCTTTCCCCCATGATTATATTTTTAACCTCCCACGAACCATATTACAAAAATCTTGGTTTTTTTATTATATGCAAACATGAAGGCCTAAAGGGTAAGGATAAAAATACTTCAAAATTATGAATACAATAAAAATTGACAAGAATGCAATTATAACATGGATTCCAAATGATGATTAAAATTAAACCAATTGATTTCAAATGATGGAAAAAATAATGGTTACTAAATTTTTATTTGCATAGAATGAAGGTAAGAAGAAAGATGATTGTTAACTGCTTCCTCTAATAGGACTTCAAACTCTTCATAAAGGAATGCAACCATATTTCTCCAAAATCTTAGAGTTTCAAATACTCACGATCAAATTATAACAATTGATTGCATTATAAAATCTGTCTAAGAATTTTTGGAAAGGGAAGATGCCCATTCTATGCAAAGTAAAAATGTAACCTCTATTCCATGGAAAGTAAAATTGAAAAGAAAGGACACAAATAATAATATCATGAAATATGTATATGTTGGAATACATTACCTAATAGTATTGAACCTATATATTACTTGTATGAGAATGGGAATCTACCCATTCTAAATATTTTCATACAATAAATACAAGTAATATTGAAATAGAGTACCTTCCACATTCGATTTAAGGAATACAAGTAGTAATTTATATGACATCCACATAGGTCCAAAACATAAAAAAATACATTATGAGTTAGGATCACAAGTAGTATAATGCACAACACATGGAAACTATAAACTACTAATAATTAATTTCACATAGCACTAAAAATATTCTTTCTAAAGATACAAACATTATTTCTATATGTTTTTTAACAAGAATGTTTAGAATGGATAGATACCCATTCTCATTCTCTTTCTAATTTAAGAAATATAAGAAGTAATTTATATGAAATCCAAGAAAATAAGACATTGTTAGTTACGATCGTGAGGAGTGTAATAATAACACAAGGAGAATATGAATTTTTTTAGCAAGGAAGTTCTATTAAAATATTTAATCTACAACCATAAAAATTCTAAACATTAGCATACAAGTATCTTCCTCATTCATTTTATATGTTGTTTTTAATATGAAAATGTTTAGAATAGGTAGATTCCCATTCTTCTTCTATATATCACTTTTCATATATTTTAGTTTTTTTAACATTATCATGGGAATATCTTCCTCATTTTTATATGTTTATTTTCTTGAGAATCTTCCTCATTCTTTCTATATTGGAATAATTGGAAAGTCACTAATTATTTTTAGATCAAAGTAAGTGTATAAAGTATTATTTTTACTTTTAGATCTAGAACATTTATACTTCTCAATCCATTCCATTCATTCTTCCTTCTCTTGACCATTCATACTTCTTACTCGAACCATTCATACTTCCATCTCCTTACCATTCATACTTCTAGTTCTAAACCATCCGCTCTTATAAGCTGCTGAGACCATTTCTACAATCATCTTTAGAGAATTCCCATTTTAAACATTTTCATAAAAATATCTTCATCATTCTTTTGATATGTTACTTTAATGGTAAGTGTTGTCCAATTTTGCCACACTTGGAAAAATTGCACAAAGAGGATGTCTAGTGGACCCTGGGACCAAAATACTTATTCATAAAACATTTCGGGATCTATAAGATTTTTTTTTGTTAAGACACATCTGTGGCATTACCAAAGGCTTTAGGATCATTTTGGATTTCTTTTTATTTCTTGGTTTGAAGAAGATCAGGGTGTGCTCAGAACAAGACATTGGTCCTGGTGGGACCACTTTTGATCATCATGGGTATTAATTGATTAAAATCCTTAAAAAAATTTTAATTTTTGGCAAATAGTTTTTTGAAAGGGACTATACCCTTGAGAACAAAAGAGGGCCTAGAAGCCAGAATAGGAATGAGAACCAGAACAAAAAGGATCAAAATCCAAATGGGACAATGAAACCCAAAGTATCCCAAGAGCAGCTACCCCATCAAAACAAAAATAGTATGAACACTATAGGAAAGTAGAAAAAAACAACAATAATTACAAAGAAGTGCAGCAAAAGCACCCACAATTACTTCTTGGTAGCTTTGTCAATGCTGGATTTGATATTCTGCCAAGAGGTGAACATAGCCAATGTCATCATGTGGGCAGTCAGTAACATCTAGCTATTCAATGGTCCTTTTGCTTTCCTTATCTATGCCCCAAAGGGTTTAGAAACTCCGCTGAGATTGGAGACGCTGCGGACATGTTGTTCAATAAACTCTTCAATTGCATTAAAAATGGCCATATTATAATCATGGTGAGTCTTGGCCTTCCCTAAATAGGTGTCTAAGGAGTTCAACTTCTTATATATATCTTCAACCTGACTATTATCCATAGCCACCTCCTCCTCCTTCTTCCTCTTACCTTTTTTCTTTGCCAAGTTTTTAACCTCTTCCTTCAATAGCTTCATGTCAGCTTCTAAGGCTTCTAGCCTTTTTGTGGAGCTCTCAATATGTGCTTCCTGGGAACTAGCAATATTAATATGTAGGAGGTTATGGGAAATTTCAATCTCTTGAGGGACCTTCCCCACAGCAGGGGTATCAAGGTTCAGTCTTCTAGAAGACCTGGTAATAGGTCTGGCCGAAGTGGAAGCGAAGGGGGTGGGAGCAGAGGTGGGGGAATGGAAGATGGAGCCGAGAAGGCTGGTAGAGGGGTGACAACAGTGGTGGTGGGGACAGAAGGTGGAGAGATGGGGCTAGCGGCTGTGGTGCTGGGTAGAGGAGGAACAGAGCCAGGGGAGGAAGGGATACCGGGAGACCGAAGAAGACACAGTTTATGCAGCAAGAAAATGAGTCCTTGGTGCAATGGAACCGCACAAGCATGATTTTGAAACTCTAAAATGGAGCACTCAAGAGAGTTAAGCGAGATAGTGGGGAAACATCTTGTGTGACTCTTGCGAGAAGTGGTTGAGGAACACAAGATGCTTAGTGGGCACAGTGACGAACCTCCCCTCCAAAGAAATGAAACGCACCATCATATGGGTAACCTCGTCAAAAGGTGAAGGGATCGAACTAACTTGCAGGCCCAGCTGTGACAAAGACCAACTTCTCATTTCCCTCAACAAATTTCCTCTCCTCAGCTTCTCTGTCAACCCTTTTATTAAAAAAGTGGTACCCCTCCATGCCAAGGCTAGTCACTTCAGCAATTAACTCCTCGTTGATCGAAATCTTCTGCCCTCCATAATCCACAGTGCGATCCTTCCAATCCTTCACAAAATGCATCGAAATACTTTGGTCATGGCCCTGAATCTTCTCCATAAAGTTGGTGATGCCTCCCTGGTTGAGAAGATTCCAAAGTTCCTCATTATCCTTCCATTCCGGATCCACGTTGGGCTCAATCTAGCAAGGGGCTCCTCCCATTATCACTATGCTTAACTACTTGCAAATAAAATTTTTAGAATCCTTAAGAGTGCAAATATCAGTCTGCCTTTCACTATTATTATCCATGCAGTGAGATTGCTGATTAGAATAGCCATTTCTTTTCCCACGAATACCTGAGTGACTGCTGTTATGAACCTGTGAAAATCCACATGTGGGAACTACAGTCCTTTTACTAGCCCACTCCAGATCATCATTATCTTTATTTCTATCTTGGGAATCTGTAAAGCCTTGTATACAAGTTGTTGAGAGCTCAATATTACCCGCATGCATGACTTTCATTTCCATATAAATCCACTTGAATTTCCCATTATACTTCATACAATCTTGATTGTCCGTCAAGATTTGTATGAGTGTTGTTTTAAAGTCAGCACGTGTGGGAGTTTTATTAATACAAATCCACTCCCAATGCTCATATCCCATATCTTGAATTTGCATGTTCATAAATATCCACTTGAATGCTGCTTTGAAGCTATTCAGGAATGTTATTATTATCCCAAACAATGTGGTTAACATTAATGCCATAATTAGCCAATGCATCTGCCACCTTGTTACCCTCCGGTAAGTATGCATGATCTCGAATGTTATTGAAGGTTTGGAAAATACTTATGGATTCCAAGATGAAATCCTTGATGTTCCAACTTGGAGGTGAGCACTGATTAAGATGATTAATGATATTAAGTGAGTCCCCTTCAAGAATGAGGTTTTGGATATTATGAGTCTGAGAAATTCTCAGACCCCATAAAGTAGATAATGCTTCGGAAAAATGATTGGTTTGAATTCCCATTTTTCTAGCATACGTAGCAATCAGACTACCTTTATGATCCCGGATCACTCCTCCCCCTGCCGTAATCCCAGGGTTACCCTTAGAGGCCCCATCAAAGTTCAACTTATACCAGTTAAAATTAGGAGGATGCCATTGAATCAAATATCTATCAATACTATTACTAGAATTACTACGGCTATTGTCATCTCCTATCTGCCAGTGGGATAAGACATGTTCTTCATTTTCTAGATAACTCTTGTTCTTGGGGGGTTTAAATCTAGCAATATTCTCTTTGATATCATTTGAAATTTTACCAATCTTGAGCTTGTAGTTTTGATTTTTATTTCTAAAGATAATATCATTTCTATCTTTCCATATCCTCTAAATAATATGAGGAATAACCAACTTTCAGATCCTTTCGACAACACAATGCTTATAGGGTGGGCTTCATTGATTCCATAGCTGATCGAAATCCTTTCGGCACCACCAGAAAGCTTCAAATTTAGAGAGGGAAAAACTCCATATTTTGGTAGCATAATCACAATGGATAAAAAAATGGTGATATCCTTAGAGTCTTTTTACATAGATGACATCTATTAGGCATTATGAAACCTTTTCTCATTAAGTTGTTAGTGGTAAGAATCCTGCCTCTGAGAGCTAGCCAAAGGAAAAAAATTTATTTTAGGAGTTAACTCATTCATCCAAATCCTACTCCATTTGAACTCGGTTTGACTCTCTGTCTAAGAAAGTATTATATCCAATTTTAACAAAGTAGTCCCCATCAATAGAATTATTCCAGACTAATTCATCCTTAATATCCTGCTGACTTAAGGGAATAAGATCTAACTGATCTTGAAGGGAGGAAATATTTTGGATCAGATCATCTCTCTCCACAGAAAGTTTTTTCCATTTCTTTCTATTGCCATTTCCCTCAATATAATCCTTGATTTTAGTGCCATACTTGTTTACAAGACTATCCTTGACCATCCCAAATCTATCCATAAGATTGCCATTAAACCAGTTATCATCCTAGAAATTTATATCACAACCATCACCCACTTTCCATTTACTGCCCTGTTTAATGAAATTTCTGCTCTTTACTAGATTGTTCCAAAAAATGGAACCATAGGGAAGGTGCTCATCTTGCAGGAAAGAAAAGATAGTTTGTTGATTTAGGTATTTAGCCTTAATTAAATCTATCCAGGGTTGTTTCTCTGAAAGCATTCTCTAGCCCATTTTCACAATGAGAGCCTCATTCATTTTCTCAATGTCTTTTATACCCAGTCCTCCCATAGACTTTGGAGTACAAACCTTATCCCAAGCAACTAAGTGAAATTTAAACTTTTCCTCCATGCCCTGCCATAAGAATTTTTTCTGAATCCTCTCAAACTTTTCTCTGAAGGAAGAGGGGATCTTGTAAAATGACATGATATAAATGGGTAGATTTTGAAGAGTACTTTTTATGAGTAGGCACTTACTAGCACTAGATAAAATGGCTCCTTTCCAACTAGCCATTTTAAAAAAATCTCTCCAATAAATCATCCCACACCTTGTTAGAGACTTTTTAGTGCCGAGAGGAAGACCCAAGTAAGTGGCTGGAAGCACACTTATTTTAAAGCCCAAAATTTTAGCAATTTTAAGTTGTCTTTCTTTAGGAGTGTTGAAGAAGAAAATGGATCTTTTATCATAATTGATCTCTTGCCCAGAAGTAGATTCGTAGAGCTGCAAAATAGCCTTGGTAGCCTTAGCTTCAATGAAGGAAGCCAATAGAAGGAGGATTGTATCATCTGCAAATTGCTGATGGGAGAGCCAAGCTGATGGAAGTGGGATTTGAGCCTTTCAAAAGACCATCATTGACTTCTTTACCAATTGTTCTACTAAGACTATCAGCCATAAAAATGAAGAGCAGGGGGGAGATGGGGTCCCCTTGCCTTAGCCCTCTGCTGCTAGTGAAAAAACCATTGGCTCACCATTAACCACCACTGAGAATCTGACCGTAGAGATACAAGCCTTAATAATTTTTCTGAATTTGTCTGGAAAACCAAATTTAGTTAAGACTTTGTCAAGAAAAACCCAAGAAACCTTGTCAAAGGCTTTATTCATATCGAGCTTAAGCACCATATTTGCTTTTTTATTATTCTCCATAGAATGTATGGTCTCATGAACCATAATCATTCCATCTTGGATAATCCTTCCTTTAATGAATCCACTCTGCTGCCTTGATATTAAATCATTCATAATGAGTTGAAGCCTAGTAGCAATAATTTTAGTAAAAATTCTATAGATAACATTCACTAGGCTGATGGGTCTAAAGTCTTTGAAGTCTTTAGCATCCATTTTTTTTGGGGCCAACACAATGTGGGTGTTATTCAGCTCTTTCAAAATATTTCTAGTTCTATAGAATTCATTCACTGCTCTGAGAAGATCATCTAAACAAATTTCCCAAAATTTCTAGAAAAAATTAATGGAGAAACCATCCGGTCCTGGAGCCTTATCGCCTTCTAAAGTAAACACATCTTTTGCAGCTCTTCAAGCATGATAGCTTTGGTGATATTTTTAAATCTCTGCTCCTCAATTTTATCTTGGGGAATAGCCTCTAGTATAAAAGAGTTAGCCTCAACATTGATGATATTCCTCTCATTAAGAAGTTTTTTATAGAAATTTAGAGCTTCTTCCTTGATGTTATTGGGATCTTTTATAATATTTCCATTACTTTTAGCCACTTCCATGATCCTATTACAAGCTATGTGCTTCAAAGTGGTCATATGAAAAAAGTATTCCTGGTCCTTTTAAGAGATAGCTCTAGATTTAAGTCTCCATCTGCTGCAAATCGTATGCGGCTCACGAAAGAATATTCTTTTCATTAGTTTGGTCTTCAACGGATCTCCCCATTGTATCGATTTTGATTTCCAAATCCTGGAGCTTTTGTTTTAACTTCTTTTATTATCAAACACATTGCCAAAAATGCTTTTATTCCATATTTTAACTTACTTTTTAACATTTTTGAGCTTTTGAATCAATCTAAATTGAGAAGTGCCTTCACCATTCCAACCCCACCATTCTTTAATTTTGTCGTAGATTTTGTCATGCTCCATCCACATCTTTTCAAATTTGAATGAGCTTCTGATGGGTTTAGTCCAATTGAGAAGATTTAAAGCAATCGGATTGTGGTTCGATCCAATTTTGGGCAAGGAAGAGAGGTGGAAGTCTTGACTGAGAATCTAGCTAGCAGAAATTAGGGCTCTATCCAATCTAACTTGGATAAGATATTTTCCCAACCTTCTATTATTCCAAGTGTATTTATTCCCATGGAGATCCACATCTAAGAGATTAAGTTCAGCAATAAAATCAGCAAAATCCTCCATACTTGTAGAAAAGTTGGAGATTCCTCCATATTTTTCACCTGGGTTTAGAGGAGAGTTAAAATCACCCATAATAAGCCAGTTAGTTGTACTATATTGGTTTCTAAAGATCTTAAGATCAATCTAAAGTTTTTGTCTCCCACTAATCATATTAGGGGCATAGATGTTAGAAAGGATCCATTCACCATTGTTCTCAATAGCAAGAAATTTGATAGCAAGATGATTAGTGCTAGCATTAAGAACCGTACCAGTATAGTGCCTTTTATCCCAAAGAGTAGCCAGACCTCTAGAGGCTCCCTGAGAGTCCACCACTGCCATTTCAGAGTTTTCCCAAAAACTCTTTTTATTAGTTTCAAGGATCTTAGCTTTCATCTTAGTTTCCTACAAAATCAAAATACTAGGACTACTAGAATCACGTAACTCCTTAATGATTCTCTACTTGGAGTTTCCATTTAGACCTCGGATGTTCCAAGAAATAATCTTCATTTGGAAGGATTGGGAGTTGGGATTCCTGATGGTTCAATTGATGTTGAATGCCATCTGCAATGTCTCTCTCTATTCTCTTAGATCTAAGAGCCTTTTTTTAGGGCCTTCCTCTTTTAGAACTACCTCAAAAATCTACTAGTCTTCTTGCAGAAGATCTAGTAGTTCTAGATGTTGAGGTATCCCAGTTGTCCATTTTATTTTTCTTATCACTGTAGAGCAATTCTGGGATCATTTCAAATCCTTTCATTCTCTTTTTTTTTTTGAAATGACCTTTATGAATCCAGAAGTTAGTTCCTCATCTTCTTTGACTGGCGTTACTTCTCCCTCTTCACGCTCTTTCTAATTCTTGTCAATTGAGTGTGGATCTGTTGTTCTGATGTTGTAGCAAGTAGGTGAAACCACCGACATGTTCTTTGAAGCAAGGAGGTATATCTGTAGATAATTTACCATCGCCCCTAGGAGTGTTTTTCTATAAAGTTTCTTTAAAATCCATGCTATCCATGTCTAATATTTCCTCAATGATGCACAGAGGTTTATCTATCTCAGCTTCCTTATTGCTCAAAGACTGATATTGATCATTAGGGATGATATTAATCTTTACAGCTCCTTCTTGCTCGTTCACCACCATGGACACCTTTATAGGATTTTCCAAGTCCTCTTTGCTAGGTGCTGCAAGCAAAGCTGCGCTGGGGTTTTAGGACGCCAGACCAAATGTTTCCTTATTTGAGTTCTAAAACCCTTTTTTCCCTTTTTATTGTAGTCCAGCTCAGTCTGGCTAGGGGCTTTGTCTTCTCTCTAGCTATCAGTGTCAAGAACCCTGCATTCCTTACTCAAAACTAAGCCATCCACAGGTTGTTTGTCTTCCACTGTAGGGATCTCCTTTTTGGGACAATTTTTGGTGGAGTGTCCTATGCGATGACAATGCTTACACCTTAAATGAAAAGTTTCAAATTCAATTTTTTGAATCCACACCCCATACCTAGATTTCAAGATGATGTGCTCCGGTAATTCTTGCTCCATTTCAAAAGAAATGTAGAATCGAGCAAAAGCAAGTCTGGATTTGTTTCTCGTGGGCCCATCTAGCCTGATAGGAGCACCTAAGGACTTAGCAATGTTTAGTAGAATTTCATCATCCCAAAAATGCAATGGTAGCCCAGGGAGTCTACACCAGATTGGAATGGTGTTTATATTTTCAGTGTTAGGGTCAAATCCAGGATACCATTTTTTCAAAAAGAGGCCCATATTACCCAGCCACCATGGTCCTCCCAGAAGCACCGATTCCAAATCAGCCTGCTGATTAAATTTTCTAGAAAAAAACCCGTGGCATGATGGTAATACTCAGATGCCCCTTAGATTTCCACTTTCTTAGAGACCATTTTCTAATAAAATCAATATTAGGTCTAGAGCCAAGAAACTTACCAACAAGGGAGAGATTCATTTTTCTCAAAGCCCTATCAATGCAACCATCTGGGACCATTAGTCAGGTGGCACCTTCACTTTCCTTTTCCCACATGAACTAACCTCTTTTAGGAGAATGCGGACCCACTTTTATGATAGGGCTTTGAAGAATATTATTCTAGGCCAAAGGTGTGGATCCCAACATTTCCACTTTTCGGTTCTGATTTACAACCTGTCGATTTTGGCAGAGAGCAGCCCCCCTCAACAATTCTTGGCTTAGCACTGAGACATTCTATAGCTAGAACTATAGAAACTGCACTGACAATACCTCCATCACTTTCTCCATCGCTCGTGTTCTCCATCATTGTAGAAAATTTAATATATCTTTATGATCCTTAGTTTTTGATAAAATTCCATACGACCTAAAAATTTAGAGCAAAATATTGAAGAAATGGTCAAATAGGCCAATAAAAAGACAACTCGATGAGCATCTCGGTGAGCTAACGGATCGGTGATTAGATGCTCTAGCTCAAGATTGAATCATCCTAGTAGTTGGAGGATGAATATCGTGGTGAGTTTCTCACATATGGTGGAAGATTCATGTTATCTCATCTAATGGAGAGGTCAAGTAGGGACCCAAGATAGGGTAGTTTTTTTGAGTATAGAATCTTGGGGTGAGTCGTCGTTATAGTTGAAGAGTTGGATATGCCTATGGAATGTCTCAGGAAATGTAGGTGGGAATGTGAGCTCAGGTGAATAATAGCTCAGCATTATGAATGATGGTGGAGATTGACATTGGTATCTAGTGGCTTGAATGGTGTTATCACCATATATCGGGTGTGGACTCGGTGAATAGGCACGATATACCTTAGTTAGTTGTTAAAGATCATGCATAGTAAGGAACATCAAGTTAGTTGAAATGGCAACAAAATGCATGAGGACATCAATAGAGATCGATAATTTATCCACCTTCATGTTAAACTAATCCCTCTTTGCATTAGAATTATTCATTGTTGTGTTAAAATAACAAACTTGAATGGCTTAATGCTCATTGAGGCGAGTGACTTAGGCAATCCATGAAGTATAAATTGTGATTTTGAGATATTATTGTGATCGGGATGGGAACAAGGTGAGCTATGAAGGAGTATTATGGCTCACAAGAGAATTAGAAAGGATCAACATGATTAGAAAGGACTCATATTGATATTAGGAATGAGTCACACTCATCGAGAAATGATAGAATATAATGATGTCAATTTGATTTCATTACATGCATGGAAAACATAACTAGAAGATCTATAGGTTGAGTCGGATGGCACATGTAACGAAAGGTAGTTAGAGCCATTTTGAGGGGTTGGCTTGACGAGGTTAGAGAAAGTACCAAGTGGAAGAATAAAATCATGTGTGGCCATATTTTTTGATGAGCTCGGAGTAGAGGTCACATGTTTTGATCTAGATGATGAATGTAGAATGACTCAACTATGTAGCCATGGAAAACCAAGACTCGTGAGGCTGATCAATGTTTAAGAGCTCGAAGGGTTTAAAAATGAAGCATTGGACACAAGCCTCGATCTTGGGATTCTATTGATGTCAATGAAATAGGAAGAAAGGTAATGTTCTTTCAAACCATGTCATTTCAACGAGAGTTAAAGGCGGATGCGTTGTAATGAGGTGTAAGTAATTTTGGACTTTGGAATGTTTTCCCTTCAGAGTTTAGGATTGCATTGAAGGATGCTTGCAATAGGTAGGGAGATCCCCAAATTTTGAACTCGAAATTCATAATTTTGGGATTTTGAGGATCGGTGACTTATTTGGTCAAGTTGGAGAGTTACTGAGGGTTAGGGAATCTTTGATTCCAAACCCAAAAAAATTACTCAGGCCCAAGTTGGACACTAGGAAGCCACGTGGAAAATTTGATTCGAGTTAACAAATAAGAACTCACTCCGGTAAGTCACCACATTGACCAACGTAGGAATCAATGCATATGTGGTGGGGATTGACATTGATGAGTGAGTCAAATGTTGAGTAACAAGGGGCATTTTTGATAGGATTCCAAACCGAGTTGTTTGATGTGGTCATCACTTAGAAGTCATCCCAAATGTGGAGCTGAGTCACTTGGTAGGTAAATCAATGACAAAAACATGTCATCCGATGGATATATAGCTTGGCATGAGAAGCGGTTGACATGTGCATGTCAAGAGCTCGACTAAGTGAGCCATATTGAATTTGGTGGTCTCAATGTGAGGAAGATGGTTGTTTAATATGTTTTTTGGTAGAGACATATAGCTCATAGAGTGAGCCATGTGGGCTTAGTAGAAGGTAAGTTATCTCACCATGTAATGCTTAGCGGGTAAGCTTGAACTCACTATGCGATGAAGACAAAGAGCCAACTGAGTCAATAATGGGTCACACACGTTATGGTGAGCCATTTTCATAAACCTCCTAAAAACTCTCCTACATGCAAGAACTAATCCAAGGGGTTTCACCAACGGAACAAGGTTCTTCGATAAAATATATTAAAATATTATATTTTAATTAAATAGAGACAAATTTAAAATTTAAATTTATGAAGTATCATGAGTTGTTATCAAGAGCTAATGGAACATAATGCCTTGGATACCCTAAATCAATTTCATTCGGGGAAGACATAGCTTCCTCCCGATTGCCTAGTTTTTACAAAATTACAGTCGTTGGAATCAGGAAATCGAGAACTATGAAATGGTATCATCATAAGATTTATTTTTGAAAGTTTTTCACTCAAAATTACATGCTTTCCCCATTCCTAGAATGGATCCTCGAAAGGGGAGTTGTAGTTAATAAGAAAAATATGGCCAACAATAGTGATTAATTATTTCCTACATTTTGGCCTAGATTCTAGGGTTTCTCCTTCTTCCTCTCACCACTCAGAAAGTGCTATAAAATTTAAAGGGGTGCTTATTCCAAAGGGTTAGACATTTTTCCAAGCTTCCCCTCTCTTCACAAGCTGAGTTTTGTGAATTTGTAGGCTCTCAAGCCTTTCTTATAAAATTGTAATGGCAACCTATGCCTTTTCCCCGCTGTAATGATGCACTGTGAAAGTGCTTGAAGTAATGAGAATTATGTTTTGTGATCAATTGTATGTCCTTACATGATTTTTTTGCTTCTATTTTCCTCTCTCATCTTTATAGGTGAATTGTGTAACTAGATTTTCTTTTTCAAGTTTTGGAGGTCATTTTGCTTATTAAAGAGTGAAGTACTGTATGTAAATTGAGTTTTTAATGCATGTTAATTATTCCGATGATCATATCTCTTCATCAAAGCAAACCAAAATTTTGTCTAAAAAAACCCTTTCTTAGTGCATCACCACTTCTAGTTTATGGTTTTATTTCTAGCCAATCTCTCTCCCTAATCCCTTGAAATGTTATCATTATTCTAGTTAGCCATTTTTCTTGCATTAGGAGTAGTGTAGTGCTTATTTTAGGAAGAGGAATATATCCTTCTCTAGAGGTTCACCTTGTGCCCAAGTCCCACATCTTGAGAGGTGATCACATGTTACCCAATCACACTGAATTTCGTGTTCACCTTCGAGGCCATTCTTGGGCTCTGATAATTTGGTGATAACAGTAAGTTTTAACATTCTTTCTATATTACATGTATGAGAATGGGAATTTTCCCATTCTAAACATTCTCATACAAGTATCTTCCTCATTCTTTCTATATATTGATTTTCTTAAAAATATTCCTCATTATTTTTATATTAGAATAACTAGCATACCTATAAGTGTTTTTATATCAAAAAGGTGTACAAAGTATTTTTTTACTTCCAACTCTAGACTAATTATACTTCCATCTCTAGATTATTTATACGTCTAGCTTCGGGCTATTTATACTTACTTTTCTTAACCATTCATATTTCCATCTCCATACCATACATTCTTCTATCTCGAGAACATTTCTATCATCAGCTCCAGACCATGCTCATTTTAAACATTCTCATACAACTATTTTCCTCATTATTTAGATATGTTTCTTTTATGATAATTTTTTACATTATTTTTATATTACCTATTTAAGAATGGGTATTTTCCCATTCTAAACATTCTCATACAAGTATGTTTCTCATTCTTTCTATATGTTGATTTTATGAGAATATTCCTTACTCTTTCTATATTTCTTGTATGAGAATGGTCATCTGACCATTCTAAACATTCTCATACAGGTATCTTCCTCATTCTTTCCATATGTTTCTTTTACAAGAATATTCCTCATTCCTTCTAAATTGACTTTATGAGAATGGAAAAATTCCCATTCTAGACACTCTCATAAAATTATCTTTCTAATTATTTATGCGTGGTGATTTTATGAGAATGGAAATATGCCCATTATAATCATTCTCAAAAATTTATCCTTGTCATTAAATTCTATATTAATCGAATAATAATGGTCATCTTCCCATTTTATACATTATTGTACAATTTTCTTCCTCATTATTTCTATATGTTATTTTTTACAA
Organism: Taxus wallichiana var. yunnanensis; assembly: GCA_018340775.1. Lineage (NCBI taxonomy): Eukaryota > Viridiplantae > Streptophyta > Pinopsida > Cupressales > Taxaceae > Taxus > Taxus wallichiana. Next base: position 554,670,502 of record CM031237.1, on the reverse strand, counting down.
GAATATTCATAATGGGAAGGTTCCCATTCTTCATTTATATGTCATTTCTCATACATTTTAGTTTTATATACAATAGTTATATATGCCCATTCTAAAAATTCTCATACAAGTATCTTCCTCATTTTTTCTATATGTTATTTTTCCTATGAATGTTTCTCATTATTTCTATATTGGAAGAAATGGCATTCCTATAAGTGTTTTTGAGATCAAAATAGGTGAAAGTATTGTTTTTCTTCCATCTCCAAACCTTTTATACTTTTGGCTTCGGATTATTTATAATTCCAACTCCAAACCATTCATACTTCATGTTTTAGACCATTCATACTTACTTCTCAAAACCTTTTATACTTCTAGTTCTAGACCATTCATAATTCTAGCTCAATACCATCCATTCTTATAGCTCTAGACCATTCATACTTCTAGCTCAATACCATCCATTCTTACAACTCTAGACCATTTTTGCTAGCAATTTTGTGTTATTTTTTCATTGATGTCAACTCCATTGATGGAAAAGGGTGTCATGGTGTGCTATGTGTCTACATGAGGAGTTATTCAATGGTCAAACAAGAAGGTTAATTGGTAGTGTCATAATTCCTAGTGCTTGGTTGCATGAGATAAGTCATACTTTTAGCTCTCTTAACCTGGTTAGAGTGTGTCATGAGGTCATACATGGTCCATATGATGTACCATGGGTGTCTATGTGTCCTTATATGGTCATTTCATGAGTTGTTAGTGTTGATTTTGGTCATTTCGGGTTGTTTATATCCTAGGACATGTAAAATGACGTAGAGGTATGAGAATTGGACTAAATAAGTCAATTTGGATCATGGTAGAAGCATTGTGGTAGTATACATGAAGTGTATGGTGAGTTTAAAGTCATTATTCATAGGTTTTATGAATTTATGAGGTCCTTTAGAAGTAAACAAATGAGAAACATGTAATTTGGCATAGGTAAGTCGTTGTGGCTAGGGATTTTAAGAGATTTTGTATCATATGGTGAGAATGAAAAATTATAGGATGTTTTCATAATGCTTCATGACAAGTTTTAGGTCATTTTAAATTTGGAATTTCAGAATATGTAAGTTTTAGCAAAACTGGGTAAGTGACAGTGTGTTTTTAAGACAAAATTGGACCTTCTTATGCTCGTTGTAGATTTTATGATTTTCATGGGGACCTGATCTCTTTGGAAAATATTATTATATTAATTATGAAGCTTTCTAAAAAATAATTTTGTGTTTTGATCATAATGTTTTTATGAATTATTGTTAAGAAGGTAAAGTGGTATGAAACCCTAGATAAACCCTAACTAGGAGTAGCATGGAGAAAAGTGACTATACGAAGCCAATTTTTATTTTCTTACAAAAAAGTGAAGATTGGATGTTGCATAGGACTATTCCAGATTTCTAGAAAGGTGAGATAGTACTTCTGACATGTTTTCGTGCAAATTTGCAATAGGGAAATTAACAATTTCTAAGCATGACAATGATACCCCTGTAGTCTTATTAAATCTATCACCATTGAAGAGTTGAAAAAGGTAGTTTTTGCATTAAAAGGAGACAAGGCATCGATAACTGATGGATTTTCGGATAACTTATTTCAAAAATGTTGGGACATTTTCTCAGAAGATTTTTTGAAGGTTGTAAATGAGTTCTATAGGACTAGAAACTTAATCAAAGAGTTGAATACTACTCACATTGTGCTAGCACCAAAGAAGATGGATGTAAAATATTTCAAGGAATTTAGACCCATCAACTTGGTAAATGTGGTCTAAATTTCTTTACCAAAATTTTAGCTACTAGAATGCAACCTTTACTTTGAACTTATTTCTCAGCAGCAAAGTGGATTCATAAAAGGTAGGATTATTCAAGATGGGGTAATCATGGTTCATGAAACTATCCATTCCATGGATAAAAGTAGAAAATTTGGGATGGCAATAAAATTGGACATGCATAAGGATTTTGATAGAGTGTCTTGGAAATTTTTAGATAAGGTTTTGACCAAATTTGGTTTCCAGAATAAATTTAGAAAAATCATACAAGCATGCATTTCCTCTTCTAGATTTTCAGTGGTGGTTAATGGTGAGCCAATGGGCAAAATCACATCACCCCTTTCTAGGTTTAAGCAGTAGAGGTATGGAAACTCTCTCCAAGCGTGGGACTTGTAAAACCGAGAGAGGAATCTCCTATACTCACCTTTATTTTATGCAAGCTAATCTAATCCTAATCTAACCATTAGAGAGAGAGGAAAATACTAAAACGGTGATACACCGAGAGAAGGAGAATGTTGGACATCTATCAAAAGCGCCATAAAAAAGAGGTAAATGGGAAGGATGGACGGATGCATCACAGCCCAAGGATAGATTTTTGAAAGTGTCCCAAAACTCTTGAACACGGCTCCGGATCTGCGGTGAATGTTCAAACATGCAACCTAGTAATGAAGAGAGGCAAGAAGAAAACAAGCTGATGCATCAAAACATGTTTTTTGCTGATGACGAACATCATTCCATTAGTAAAAGGAAAAAAAACGCCATTACAGAGTAGGGAGGAGGTTCAAACTCCATTTTCAACCCTAGAGAAGAAAAGAAGGGAGGGCCTGAACAACTTTTCCAAAGAAAATCGGCTTTTCATTACATCGAAAACTATTCGTCAAGCCCATGGCTGATCGAGATGCATTAATGATGGAGAATCTTACCAACCCATACCCTATCACTTTGAGTGATTTTGGAGGAGAATGCGACCCATTTGTATTAAAAAATGTCTCGGCCGGCGTGCGTAAGAAGAATCGACCCATTAGCATAAAAATGGGTTGTTGAAAGGTCGCTTCGGCCATTACCACACGTCAGAGCCATTTCTCAATTTTCTCTCTTCAGACTACACAAAACTCGAGATTGATCCTAGAATTTTCCGTTGATATAAAGAACGTGGAAAAATGGATCAAAAGATATGCACTCAAGATTTTGGGAATGCAAAACAGACCAAAACGGATTTTGGAATTTTCCCGTGCTTGCCACTTGGATGACACGTGAATGTTCCGATTGGTTGATTCTCTCTCCTCTACCTTTGAGCGGGCTATCTTTTAAATTTTCCTTGTGGGCCCTAGCCGGGACACGTGGCACTATCCCATTGGTTCGGATCGTGTCTCGAAAATGACTTTTGACTTTTCTCTTGTGAGGACACGTTCCCGATCCTCGGCTGATTCGGCTCCTTCGCGTACTTCGCCTCCATTTGTCCCAGATGTCCCATTTGATTTTGGGCCCTTTGTGCTCATTTCGGCCGGTTCGGGCATTTCGCGTCCATTTGTCCCAGATGTCCCATTTGATTTTGGACCCTCTGGACTCATTTCGGCCGGTTCGGACATTTCGGGCATTTTTGGCCCGCTTGTCCCACTTTGCTTGGACTTGAAGTCCGGGAGCTATTGGCCCGATTGTTAGATTAGCCAATTTTTTTCCTGTCGAAAATGCATTTGTGTCCACCACGTAATGTCCCCTGCTTAGCTGCGGGCTGTTTGTGCTTACTCGGTTCGGGCCTTTTTGTCCCAAATGTCGATTGCCCCTATAGGACTTAGTCATTTTATGTGGATAATGTACACCTTCTCCGCAAGCTTGTTCCTTTTTTCTCGGCCGGGAGTTAGAAAATTACGAAGGGACCTTGATTTTTGGAATCAATCAATTTTCTTGGGATTTGGATATTCGATGCATGTTATCAAAATTACCTGGGTGGGGAATTTTGGATAACGATTTCTTTCAAGTAGTAGAGGTATAAGACAAGGGGATCCTATATCCCCCTTTATTTTTATCATTATGGAAGACAGTCTTAGTATATCTATAGTGGTATGCTAAAAGGATTTAAACCTACTTCCACCAATCAAACTACTTTGCATCAACAATTTGCTGATGATACTATTCTACTTCTGATGGCCTCTATTATTGAAGAAAAATCTATAAAAACTATTCTCAGATTCTATGAAGCAGCTTCTGGTCATAAATTCAATTTTGAAAAAATCTCGATGTATTTCTTCAATACTCCTTTTGATAGGTAAAAAATAATTGCACTCATTTTGGGGTGTAAAATCAGCTCATTACCAACAACTTATTTAGGACTACCTTTGAGCACTACTAAAGTTTCTAATGTTGTTTGGAATGCCTTGTTAGATAGATTTCAGAAAAAAATGGCTAGATGGAAAGGAGCTATTCTTTCTAGTGCTAGAAAATGCTTGTTAATCAAAAGCACTCTTCAGAATTTGCCCATATATATCATGTCAATGTACAACAGTTGTGGATAGTATTGAGAGAATTTAAAAAAAATTTATGGCATGGGACAAAAGAAATATTTAGATACCATTTAGTAGCCTAGGATCAGGTTTGTATTCCAAAAAAGATTGGTGGTTTGGGGATAAAGGATATCAGAAAAATGAACATTTTTTAATTGCCAAACTTGGCTGGAGATTAGTGAAGGAAAAGAAACCTTGGAATGAGCTTATTAGGATAAAATAATTATCTCAACAAAATGTGAGTTCATTCCTTTTTGATCAACAACTTCCCAATGGCTCCATATACTGGTTGCAAATCAGGCATATTCTTGTTAAGGGTTGTAGATGGACATGATATTAATTTTTGGCATGATACCTAGACTGATTTCAGATTGAGTGATACTTTTGGTTCCATAAAAGATAGTCTAATTAAAAATTATGGTAATAATGTCAAAGACTACATTGAGTTGACTAGAAATAAGAGGAATTGGAAGAAACTCAAAGTGGATATGGAAAATATGCAACCTGTTGTATCTTCTCTGCAAAATCAACTTTCTCTCATTCCTATTAATCAAAAGGACAAAAATATGAGCTCATATGGGTGGAATATTTTGATGGGGATTATTCTGTCAAGTCGGGATACAATAATTTTTTTGATGCTCACCAAAGTGATATAAAGTGGAACAAACTCTGGATGCCTGAATTAACCCCAAAAGTCAACTTTTTATGTGGCTTGTTCTAAAAGGTAAGATTCTCACTTGTGATAATATTATTAGAAAGGGTTTTATTATGCCTAACAGATGTTGCATGTGTAAAAATAAGGCTGAAGACATCAAGCATATTTTCTTACACTTGTGAGTATGCTTCCAAGGTTTGGAGTCTTATCTTTGCAAACTTCAATATATATTGGACTCTTCCTCATACTTTCTTGTAGACATGGGAGAAATGGGATCCACCATATAAAAATTGCATGATAAGGAGATTATGGAGTCTGGTTCTTCCTCATACCATATGGAGATTGTGGAAAGCAAGAAATGATGTTATCTTCAGGAATAGAAGACATGTTTGTACTAATTTTTTAAAAGAAATTTTTATTGATGTCAAGGATAACATTGAAAGGTTTAGGCCTCCAAAAAATAGATTATATCCCAAGGAAGAGGAACACATTCTTGCTGCTTGGAGGATTGATACTGACAACATTCAGAATAAGGGTAACAACAACATTGATAGATCTTTAGTGCATTGGATTCAGCCACCCACCTCATGGTATAAATTGAATTTTGATGGATCTTCCAAAGGTAATCCTAGAGCTTTAGGAGGAGGTGGGGTGATCAGAGATCACAGAGGATGTTTTTGTTACATTTACAAGAAATATGGGTCATCAAACAAATCATTATTCTGAAGCTCTGACAACATTATGGGGGATAAGGCTTGTAAGAGACTGTAATATTTCAAATATTATAATTGAAGGGGACTCTTTAAACATTATAAATATCTTAAATCAAAATCAACCCCAAGTTGGACCATTAGAGATTTTATTTATGAAGCTATAGAGATTTGTAAATATTTTGATAATTGCAAGATCATACATTCCTATCATGAAGGTAATAAAGTGGTGGATAGTCTGGCCAACTATGGAGTTAGTAACAACATGCAAAATTGGTTTAGTGGTGACCTTCTCCCGGCCAAGGTACATAATGAAATCATCGAGGATAAGTATGGTATTCAAAATAATCATTAAAAATCTCCCTCTACCGATGGGAAAGTGATTATTAACTTCACATGTAGGGTTAATAATTTCATTAAGATTTCACACGCTTTCTAGGTATACAGTGATAAAGGTGGTGGTGAAAGGTAGTATTGGGATCGAAACTTTACCATTGAGAACCAAGGAAGAAATAGAAGTAGAATGGGTGGGCCTCCTTAAAAATAGAACCTATTCATGACCTTGACTGGAAGAATGATGAGCTCTTGTGGAAGTATTTACAAATGGGTGGGGTTTGAATCTTATTGAAAAAATTGCAGGGTCATGACAAAGATATCTCGGTTCCATTAGCAAATGTTTAGAAGAAAAGCGAGTTGAATATGGAGATATTAGTGTTAAAATCACTGAAGAGCTCATTTATCAAGTCATGGGATTGAGCTTAGATGGGGTGAAATAATTTAGCAAATGTCAACAGGAATGTTGAAGAAAAGAAATTCCTTGATGAAGGAGAAAATATTGAATATGTAATGGCTGGTATAAAAGTGTCTTCTATTCCAGAGCCATTTTCTGAAATTTCACAAATGATGGTTAGGTATGTCACTCTTGAGGGAAGATATGTGATGATTCCTTTTAAGCATTTGGTCTTCCTTAATCATTTCAGGAGGAATTTAACTGTTAATTTCCCACATTACCTTTTGAACTCACTAGAACGCTCTGTTCTTGAGTTCCAAAATCATACCCATGTTGTCCCCCTCCACCAAGGTCATATTCTTTTTATCCATCACCATTGTCTTTCATATTCTCACTTTGTTCCAATCGTCCCTTCGCCCCCCTTTACCATATTCCAATGACCTCATTTTTCTTCCATTAGTCATAAAATCAAAATCAAGAGTCCCCTGTCCCATCTCATAGGGTTCTTCGTAAAAATAAAGAGATTGAACCAACCAAAAAATGCTTCATATCATCAATCCCATTGATGAATCTACTACAAAAAAATAAGAAGGGCTTGTATGTAGGATTGAAAAGTTGGAAAGGGAGGTTATGGACCTCAAAGATGAACTCAAGAATATTGGTGAAATTTTAGGTAAGAGGAAGATGTCTACCAATCCTACCATGGATAATGAAATTTTACAAATTTTCAAGAAACTCAACTCTTTGGATAATATACTGGGAAATGCTAAGGGCAACATGATTGTACCATTTTTATGCTTAAAGCTATTTACAAATTTATGGAATAACATGTCAAAAGTGTTTGTATTCTCAGTGACATTCCAACTACCATTTGGGAGTCAAAAAGCTGAGGACTCGTATTTTCACAATTAGACAAGAATGATCCCTCCCATATCTTTGCCCTAAATTATTCAAATATTTATAGAAAGTCAAGATGAAGATTGATAAAGTAGTCAAGTAGAGATTCTTCCAATTTGTTGTTGTGTTGTTGTTAGGAAGATGGTTTCTTGTTGTTTTGATGTTGCTTTGTCTCTATTTTTCTCCTTTTTATAGTTCTTGGTTAAACTATAGTTGGTTCTCATGTTCTTTGTGGATTCTGATCCATTTTTTTGTTTTTACTGTTGTATCTGGATTTTGAGCCTCCTTGTAAAGGGATTTAGTCCCTTTTATCTTTGGACTATTTTTATTGCTATCTCTGGATTTTGAGCCTTTTTTGTAAATAGGGTATAGTCCCTTTAAAAACTATTTATCCTTAATAAAAAGGATACCCGTGTACCAAATTTTTCAAGTCTTATCCTCCTTAGGAACCCCAAGTCCACTCAAAAAGTCCATTGACCTCCTAGTTGATGTTATCCCATTCCCCAAGGTGATTTAGGAAAGTCAATTCAACCCCTAGGTGATTATAGGAGTTCATTGAAAAATGTAAACTCTGGGTAGTTATGGGAAGGGCTATCACATGCCTACCTAGGAGTGGAGAAACCCATGAATTGTAAAAGAGAAGAAAAACAAGACACAAGGGTGAATAAAAGGCCTAGAAACATCTTGAAATTCATTTAGGAAGATTTAGGAAGGATTCAGAAGGATTCGAGAGAGGTTGGGGTAGTTACACAAAAATTAGGGTTCATAGGCCTAGGTAGTACTAGGCCAAAAAAGTTGATGAGCTTCGGAAGGTGATTCTGAGAGCTCTTGATGGAATTATGAGAAAAACAATACATATTTGGAAATGGAATTCCAAGCCATATAATATGGAGAAATTATGTTTTCACACAAACTTTGACATATTGGAGTGCAAGTAGTTTTTATTGTGCACAAGTGGAGTACCAAATCAAACATCTACTTTTTTAGGGATAAAATGGAGGAATAAATACCTGATACCATAACCATTGGATTTAAAATTCCATTTTCAGTCAATATATTATATAATTTCATCAAAAATTCCATCGAGAGCTCGAGATATTGTCATTTCAAGTTGCCCTCTAGGAGCGAGTTCGGGAGTTAGCCAATTTTGAACAGGAAACGTGTCAACTCCAGGATCATGGCACAATTTCATGTATATTATGTGCATAAAAGAAAAGGGAAATGAGGGACATAAAAATGTGCCCAACCCCTAAAATCCCTTTGGATCCTCATATGACCTCTCGACCGCCAATTCATCTCTAGGAGCTAGTGGAGCCTTAATCCCCTTGTGTCGGATCACCGCCACATGTCATCTTTTGGTACACCATGAAATTTGATTTCCCACACATCCTTTTGTGTTGGGGGAAATTAGGGACAATAAAATTAACCTATCACCCAAAGAGATCCTGGTCACCCATGTGACCCCTTCAAGAGTAATTTTCCAACCCTCGAGAGCTAGTGGAGCCTTCATCCTCAACCGTCAGATCAAGTGACACATGTCATCACTAGGTCCACTATGAAATTTTATTTCTCTCATGTCCCTTTGTGTTGGGGTACATTAGGGAAAATAAAATGTGCCCATCCCCAAGGAGACTCATGGTTCCTCATGTGACCATCTTCTAGCCCCTCAATGTTTTAAAGTTTTTTTTGCTCAAATCCCTAGCCGTTGGATCTCTACCACTTGTCATCGTGAGGAGCCTCATGTAATTTTATGTCCCTTATATCCCTTAATTCTTAATGTATATCAAGGACATGAAAATTTCCCTCATCCCTTCTCTTCTTTATTTCAAATTTTAAAAGCCCACCGCTTCCCACTTCTAACTTCTAACTTCTTCTGTGCACAACTTGCTCTGCAACTTCTCATCAACCCCCACCATTAATCAATCTTAAAATATATCCCTAACAAAAATTAATTCATTTATTCCATGATAATATGAAAGTCACAAAATAAAAATGATTAAAAAAGAAGAATAACGAAGAACGAAGTGAAGAAATAGAGAAATCCTTCATGGCCATGAAATAGAAATTTGAAAAGATCTTGAAAACTACTACAAAATAAAAAACCATCTACTTCTAAGTTATTCACTATTGAAAACAATAAAAACCACACCTTCAAACCCTCCTTCCACTGCACAGAACATTCACAACAAAGAAATCCATTTCTTTGCACAATGGGAGATAAAAAGTTGAGTTTCTCATCAAACCAACAACTAGATCGAGGAGAAATTTCACTAGTAAGATAAAAAGATAAAAACCATATTATAAATGTAATTTTCATCATGAATGGAGTATAAAAATAGACCTGCAATTTTTTAGGTCCGTCAATGGTTTCCATGTTCAGAAGCGGTACTAGGTTAAAAATTTAAAAGTTTAAAATCTCCTAAACTATTGATCGGGTAAACAAAAAATTTTAGAGGGGAAATATTGTGAGAAAAACCATATCAGAAAAATTCATTCCACGGTATTATGATAACAAGAATTTGAGTTTATAAAAATAGTAGGCCTTCTTCATAGAGGATTTCCATTTTAGGAAAGTCATCAATAAAAGAACCTATGAAGGAGATGTTAAACACGAGAGGGTGTACCACAGTTGAAAATTCATCAAAACTGACATCTTGGTCCAAGCTCGACACTTAATAAAAAATAGTAAGTGGTCCCATGAGCACTTGTCAAAAATATAAATTGATCTAGAAAGTGAGAGAAACACAGGGTGAAAAGGAAATCTGAGTTACAACATCTAGTTGAGGTTCCAGGAAGCTGATTTTCATACTTACTAAAAATAGTAAGTTACTTTTCTGAAGAAATCATGAAGCATAAGTGGATGGGACAGAAAATGGCACAACCTTTCACTGCGATTAAGATATCTATAAGATAGTGATGTCTCATACATGGACCTAAATGACCTAAGGGCTCACATGGAAGCCAAGGAATGAGGGAAGATCAAGGATTAGGTATTCACAAGTGGATTGTTTGCAGTTGTAGAACACCTCATGTCTATGCATAGATTTGAGTTGGTCATGGATTTCTCTCACAACTATGATCCCTGAAACATGAGCGATTGAGCCAAAAATGGTACAACAATGGCGGTCATTAGTCCTAGAAATATCTAATCTCTCTCTGAGATCCCAAAATCACCTAGCATGGTTGTCATCCAAAAGGAGATGGCCTTGTATGACTGGGAAATGATGGATGCATATGTGAAAGGAGTTACACTTTGTTCTTGGTTAAAGACAGAGATAAATCCTCAATGATGCCCAAGAACCTTCCAAGGTGTGAGTTTCATGAAGGATATTTAGATTCCATCACTCTCCTTAGTAGATTTATGGGTGAGGAAAGCAATAGAGTCTTCCAAGATTGGATAAGCCTTTTCATCTTGATGGTGATAGAAGGAAAAACAATAAATGACTAGGGAAGATCATTTATGACAATCTCCATCTCTAATTACTCTAGGTACCCATGATGAAGAAGTTTCAATTGAATTATTACTTGGTCTATCTGCTCACTAGCTCAAGATATTTCAAAGGATTGTATCTCACACAAAACATTGCTTCCAAGGTGCCCACACATGAGAAACTTCCACAATTTGTAATAGAGGAAATCTATAGGTACTTTTATCATGTGAATGATGCATTCACAATGTACATGGTCTGAATCTTGGAAGGTGATTTCGAGGCTAGGATGTCACCAAAAGTGGTGTTCCTAATCAAGAACTATGGCTCTTAATTCATCCAATTCTCAACTTTCTCCTACCTACGAGTTTTCAGCTTTGACCAATATCCACTAAGGTTTTGCAAGTACCTTATTAACCAAATCATACTATTCAAGCTTTGGAGGAAGATCATTCAAGTAAATAAAAGACTTAGGAGTAGGAAGAATAATTCTATCTCATTTCCTATCTCTCTCGGATTATTGACATCCAAGAGCTCAAATGATGCATCTCACCTGTAGGCCACCTTCACTCATTTGAATTTACATTCCTACATGGCCAATCCTAATTTTGACATCCGAGATGATCCCAACTCTTGCTACGTCCTAGAATTTCAACATGAGGCACAAGTCAAGGATTAGTAGGCCAATTGTGTAAATGAATTTGAAGTGCATGAAAGGGACCATATGAGGATGAAATTCAATAAGATGAAGAAATTCAAGTTCTCTTGGTATGAAGATATTTTCTACGATGATGGGACAAAGATTTATGACCTTGAGTACATGGTAGTAAAAATTTCTCTATTTCCCCAAGTCAATTAGTACATTCGTGAATCAAGTGATAGAAAAAATACTTTATCACATAAATGCAAGAAGAAGATCCATTGGTAGAAGCACAAATGGAACGAGAATACATGGTTCAAGACCCAGTCTTAAAACAACCACAGGAGGTCTCACCTCTTGTCGACACTCATACCTCCCTCATCAAGTATTTTAATCCTTTTCTAGAATAGGGAAGGGATGATACACCCGTCGTAGAACCGAGTATGATGAGATGTTCACTTGGATGCATGAAAACATTTCCCCGACCTAAGGGCTCACATGACATCCAATGAACAAGGGAAGATCAAGGATTTGGTATTCACAAGTGGATTGTTCACACTTTGTAGGGCACCTCATTTCTATGTAAATTTTTGAGTTGGTCCTAGATTTATCTCACCACTATGAGCCTAAAACACGAATAATCTAAGCTGATAATGGTATAAAAATGGTTGTCATTAGTCCTATAATAATTTCACTCTCTCTATAGATACCAACATCACCTAACATGGTCGTCATCTCAAAGAATAGGGACTTGCATGAATTGGAAATGATGGATGGATATGTGTAAGGGGTTTGCACTTGGTTCTGGTTAAAGATAGGGATAAATCATTCAAGGATGCCCAACAACCTTCCAAGGTGTACGTTTTGTAATGGATATTGAGATGCCATCACTCTCATAAACAACATCATGGATGAGGCTAACACAAGAGAATTCCAAGACGGGATGGTATTTTCATCTTGATGGTGACAAAAGGAAATAAAAGAATTAACTAGGGAATATCATCAGTGACAATCTCCATCTGTAATTGCTCTAGGTACCCATGATGAAGAAGTTTCACATGAATTCTTACTTGGTCTATCTACTCGCTAGCTTAATATCTTTCAAAGGATTGGATCTCACACAAAAATTACTTCCAAGGTGCATGCACATGACAAAATTCCACAATTGGTAATGGAGGAAATCCATAGGCATTTCTCTTACATGAATGATGCATTCACAATATATGTGGTCCAAAGCTTGGAAGGTGATTTGGAGGCTAGGATTTCACCACAAGAAGTGTCCATGATCAAGAAGTATGGATTTTATTTCATCCAATTCTCAACTTTATCCTACTTGTAATTTTCCAACTTTGACCAAGCTTCGCTAAGATTTCAAAAGAAACTTAGTGACCAAATTGTACTATTCGAGCTCTCCGGGTAGATCATTCGGGTTAAAAATGGCTCAGGAGAAGGAAGAAGAAGTTGATCTCATTTCCTATCTCTCTTAGAGTATTCACATGTAAGATATCAAATGATTCATCTCACTTGGAGGCCTCATTCACTCATTTGAATTTGCATTCCTACATGGTCAGGCCTAATTTCGACATCCAAGATGATCCCAAATATTTATACATCCTAGACTTACAACATGAGCCACAAGTTGAGGATTACTAGGCCAAGTGTGTTGATGAATTTTAAGTGCATGAAAGGGACCATATGAGGATGATATTCAATGAGATGAAGAAATTCAAGTTCTCTTGGTATGAATATATATTGCATGATGATGGGACAAAGATGTATGACCCTGATTATGTGGTGGTAAAAATTTATACATTTCCCCAAGTAAACTAGTATGTTTAGTAATTAGGGGATATAAAGGATCAGATTGAGAAGGTGGTGAGGAGAATGAGGAATTAGTTTCAGAAGAAGAGAACCATGATCATCCAATCACGAGGTATTCCTTCATGCCAAAATCAAGCCTCTCATCGTAATATTTAAAATTTGTAGAGATGACTTCAAGTTCTAAACACTCTGGAGAAAGTTTGAAAAGAAAAGCCACAAAAATAAATACTTCTCCTCATAAAAATTCACCAAAGAAATCCAAGGTAGAAGAAGACTCATTTGTGTCACTACAAGAAGAAGACTTGATCATAGAAATGCGGGAAAAGATCTAGTGGTAGAATCATAAATGGAAGGATAACACATGGTTCAATACCTAGTCTTTGAACCACCACAAGAGGTATCACCTCTTATTGACACTCATACCTCCCTCATCCAGGATTTACCTCCTCTTCTAGAATAGGGAACTGATGATGCACCCATCATATAACCTGAGTTTGATGAGATGTTACCATGGATGCAGAAATAATTGCCTCTAACACCCACACTATTCAACAAGTGGCATCCCCTAACCTATTATCAATTTCATCACTAGTTAAAGAAAATAAAAATAAGTTCCTTGCATGGCCTCATAGTTCTATAGGGGGAAATAGGAAATCAATACATCGAGGTAATGAAATGACACCGACCGAATATTAGATGAGCACGATCCAGTTGGGACCGGTAATTCATGAAGGGGATTTTCACATGTATCAACAATCTTCTACTCGCATGGTGGAAAGGAATAAGGAATATAAGAAGAATATTTATGAACTAAAGGAACAAGTGTGAACTCTATCATCCTATGTGTAACATATATTTGAACCAAATGCCACGACCATCCCCATTAAATAAGTTGCACCCATTAATAGCTTCAATTCAGAATCTATCAAGAGGATGAATGAGTTCACAATGCAAGGGTGAGTGAATAATGAATGGATCGATTAAATTTTAGAAAAGGTGAAGTCAGTGCTCCATAAGGTAGTAAAACTCTTTTCCTATATGTGTTCGACAACAAATAGGAAGTGAGTACTCAAAAAGACTTGGAGAAAGAAAGGGACTATTGGGATCCTCTAGTCTAGTAATGAATGAAATAAGCAACAATCATCACCAATATTTGATCAATAGGAATATTTTTGAAACTATTTAAAAATACTTATCACATGTATGGGTGAGGTATTTGGAAATCAGATTTGAAGCAGTCAATTAGGCCATCGTTGAACTAGAGGAAAAAGAGGGACAAGTGTACAAGTTGCAGGATAGTATAAATCATCAAATTTAGAAACTTGGAGTACCTACAATGTGGGAAGACACAAATATTTATGATCTAATTGGTCCATTCAAGGAACATGTCAAGAAAAGAACAAGTAACCCATTGTCCTTTACTAAGGACACCCTAGAATTCCTCTCAAATATTTAGGCTGCCATTGCACTTATCACAAAGAAACATCCATCATGGTTCAAGAAGTGAAAAGATATCAACAGTGCATCTAATGGATGGATGAGATAGCATGAGAAATATTTGTATTCCTCATGCTGAAAAATTTGAACCTAAAACACCTCGTTTCAGTAAGTAATTTGGAGGGACATAGATCTTCTCAAGAGCATGAGATGGAAACTAGTCAGGGAGTGAGATCAAATCCACCACAGCAGCTCATTCTTCTGCATAATCATCTTTCCTTCTTCCTCCTTCCTTCTTCTTCTTCCTCCTCTTTCTCTCTCTTCTCTTCTCACCCAAAACTCTCTCTCTCTCTCTCTCTCTCTCTCTCTCTCTTAAATGTTATAATTTTGCATTGGGGTTTGCACTTTTGATATATCTTTAAGTGACTTTAGAAACATAATGTAAACTTTAAGTTGTCTTGTTTTTATAAAAGGGACTTAAATAATTAAATCGAAATAGGAATAGTCGAAAGTCATAATAAGGTATTTGAAAATCACTGGGAAGATGAAGAGTTTCCTTCTCTTCTATAAATTGTATTAAGCTCCTCATTTGAGATTCTTCTCAAATATTCATATACTTTTGAGTTATTTTTGTGAATTCATGAGAGAGATATCCTTATGAAGAGAAAAAAGAAATAGAAAATTTCTTCCATTTTACCTACTCTAAAATGTCTTCCATTCTTATGCTATGTACAATTTTTGCTTGAGCATCAATATAAGAAGAAGGAATTTTAGCCTTTTTGACTAAGGAGTTTAGTGATACTTTGTGCTCGTTAAATCCTATTTAGTCTTGTTCTTTGTAATGTAATTTATTTTTTATGATTTTTAGTGCATGTGATATGAATTCTAACTATTGTATGGAAGTATTTGATTTTATACTTGCAGCATGAGTTTATATTTTCTAACTTTCTCACTTTGTTTCCCATAATTCCTAGAAAATTCCTCCCTTGTAGATATCTGCTAGCTTTTGTTGCAAGGTCATTGGAGTGCCTTTGTTGGATCCCGACCGAAAGGCCACCAGGATAAAAATTACTTTTACTCATGCATGCATTTATGAAAGCTGCACCGATTAAGTACGGGACTTAGATTAGAGCGTTGGCAAGTTATCCAAAAAAATTCCTTGAAAATTTTTCTCGCCAACATGACAAGATGTGGGCCCCACTTGAAAATTCTTGTTTATGAAGCATTTCAATTTGTGGCAAAGATCTCCAAATAAGATAATGACTAAATTTTATTTATGATAGCTATGGATTTTTTCCATATCTATTTGAAGGTTCAGGTTATGGTGATTATAAAAAAGTGCAAAGTGTGCTTGATCTATGAGGACTTGTTTTTTGGTAGTTTGGAGTAGTTTGTGGTAAAATTGACATTGTTGGATCTACATGATGAGTTAGGAGTGAATTAAAGTTATATTTTGAATATGGTTCAGATATCCTTCTAATGGTGTACTAAATGTGATTATTGGATAAGGTACGCTAAATTTATGAGATGTTACTTGAAGGTCAAGTTTGAAGGATGTTTTTTCTAGTAGGGTGGTAAATGGCTTGATGAGGTAAGTGATGGTTTATGAGTTATTCCTGATTCTTGAATGTTTACGAATGCTTAGAAATAATTTATAAGTGTGATCCATACTTTGGTTAAGCTTTGGAAGTTTGTTTTTGAGGTGATGGAGTAAGTTAGGATAAGAGTCAAATGTTGAATCCAAGAATGTATAAAAAGAAGTTTGCGAGATATTGGCTTGGTTAAAGGCCATCCACTTGGATTTGGAAGGGTTTATAAAATTTCATGGAAATTTTATCCATAGATATTTATAGTGATGTATGTTTCATGTATTTTTGAGTTTATTTGATGGTTCATTTATGTCATTTTGTGGAGAAGAAGGAAACTACATTTTTAGGATAGGTTTACTCACGTTAGAAGATTGAGTTGGTTGGAGTATAAAATGGATGATTTTATGCTTCATATCACCTTGAAAGTGAAGAGGGGAGAATTTTTAATTTATAGGTCTTTACAGTATCACAAAGGGTATAAAATAGTTGAGTTTGCAAAACTAGTTGAGCTTTTAAAACTAGTTGAGTTTTGCAAAAATTGGGTTTTGGGAAGCTTTTTTTGGTGAATAAAAAAGTAGTTGTGGTTTGAGTATATGGATGTTTCATGATGTATAAGTTAATTATAAGTGTTCTAATTTTTTTGTATTTCCATAGAGTGGTCACTTTCCATATTTGATTTCATATTGATGGGTCTTGAGACTCAAATGTAAAGACATGGTGCTGGAAATAACTTTTTTTTGTGAAGGAATGAACTAGTGTGCCCATTTAATGAAATAATTAGATTAGTTAAAGTAAATGTGTGATTTTTTTATTTTTTATGATATATTACTAATTTTTGGTGAATTTGGGAGTTTGAATAATAATTTATTTACATGAGTGGATTTTTCTCATTCTAGTGATAAGGTTTTGAGGATTTTTTGTGCAAGGTGAGAGGTTTTTGGCATGACCGAACTACATAGGTAAAATGGGAATATTTTAATGATTCATATGGGATTTTTAAGTTGGTATGTTTGAAATAAATTAGGGAAACTAACCTATTTTAAATTGGAATCAACAAGAGCCTATAAACTGACGTTTGACCTCATTTTGTGAGCTAGTTTAGCATGGGTGAAAAGTGTGACATCGGAGAGAGTGGATTGCAGGTATGAGGGAATTTTTGAAGGATTATCAAGACTTGTTTCAAGTTTAATGCTTATTGAATGCATGAGATAATTTTTTTAGAGGAAATACAAGTTGAGAAGGAAGAAGATATAACAAGTTTGAATACCTGGGGTTTAAGCAAGGGGTTTTGAGATGAATTAGATATATCCATCTATTGTGGCAGAAAAAATATTAGATACCATCATCATCAGGTGTATGAGTTGGTGATTGGTCATATTGGGGGGTTGTAACCTTCTTGTGGAGTGAGTGCTTAACTAAATTTTGGGTTGGTGATCTACTAAACTAGGGGTTGGTTCTTCTTATGAAGTTGGTGTTTCACTACATATATTTTATTTTGTTAATATATGCTAAGTTTCAATGGGTTTTCTTCCCCATGAGGGTTTCCCCATTATATAAGGTGTTGATGTTTCTTCATCTTTGCTTCATGCTATTTTGAATGGTTAATACACATCTAAAGTTATCATATGGTTAGGGATTTTTAAATGAATTATTGTTATGATGAATGATTGTGATGGTAAATGAAACAAAATTTTTGTAAGACTTATTCACCCCCTAGTCTATTGTGCTTCCAACAATTGGTATCAGAGTAGGTCCTTATGAAGAAAATTTAATAACTGAAGGAGATCCAAAGCAAAATCAATGGGTAAGTCTTCATATGTTGAAGCATATTTAAGGAAGAGGAATGAAATATCTCAGTTAGTGATTATTACATACCAAGATCAGATCAAGGACATGGAGATAGATCATGATCAATGCCATCAAGGGTTTGAAATATCAAGTGGAAATTTTTTCTAAATCCCTAAAGGAGAAAGAGGATACTTATTCTAGGTATGAAGAGAGGTTGAAAGATTTGGAATATGATTTAGAGGATGCTTCTAATAGGTTGAAAATGTATGGAAAGTTAGAGAATATCTCTAAATCTCTTGATGGGATTTTAGAAGGCCAAAGGGTGGCTAGTGACAAAAAAATAGGCCTAGGGTTTGAAGGAAAACATGTGAAGAGTGATGATGAAGTTGGTACAAGTTCAAAATTAGATGTGATGGTGACCAAGAATACTTATTTGAGAAGGTATAACTATGTTAGAAAACCTAATGCTATGAGGTATGGTACTTCCTTCAATGGATATTGCTTTTTTTGTCATGATTTTGGTCATAGAGCTAGAAATTGTAAGAGGAGGTCTCCTAGGAATGGTGTAGGTATATTCAAGGGTGAATTCCATTCATGTTGTGAGTATGGTCATAGGGCCAAATATTGTGGATGGAATCTTAGTGTGTTTGAGCTAAGAATAAAGAGAAGTGTTGTTTGCTTCAATTTTCAACAATCATGTCATATAACAAAAATTTTCCAAAGTAAGAAGAGGTTCATTGCAAGGTTTTCTCCTATGGTCAAGAAGGAGGTTTCTCAAGTCAAGGAGGTTAAGAAAACTGATTCTTAGTCCACCATGTAGTATATGAAGTTTTTCAATAAGGATTCTAGTGCTATCAAGGGCGGCAATATAGTCAAGAAATCTAAATCAAGTCAAGGAAGCATGTTTGCACTTGTTGAAGAAGATCATATGTTCCTATCATCCATTCATTCTCCAATTCACAAAAATTTGAATAAATTGGATCTCTAGGACACTTCAAGTGTGATTAGGTATGTGAATTGATCTTATCCATGTATCATGATTCCTTGTCATCATAAGGTATTGAGTTTATAAGGGTGTATCATTCATCTCTATTTTTTAGATTTTGTGTGTCTTAAGTTTAGTATAAAAGGTATTTCATATAGTTAAGATGTGTCATCAAGAAGGGATTGGGTATCCCTAAAGGTTCACTATCATGTTTTGTTATCAATGATGTATGCTATGTCTTATTTTGGATATTTCAAGGCATAATTTTGACTACTTGTGTGTCTCGATCTGAGTGTATTATCATGAGAAGTATAAGTCATGTCAATGTTTTTTATGCTTTGAGATAGAGTCTTATGGCCTTAAAAGTGATTCTCCAAGGGGGATTTAAGTCCTCCAGTATTATTTCTAAGTCCATGTTGTTTCAATGTCAATGCATGTATGAGTATGTGTTTCAAATATCTACATTTCTTCAAATATGCCATCATTAAAAATGAATTATTGTGAATGTAGTATTTATATTAAGTGTTATGAGTGACAAAGTTGGTAAAAAATGTCTCAAATTTTGTATCCTCATTGAATTTTCTATAGTATATGTGGTTAATCATTAATATCTATATCTCTAAGTAAGAATATCATGTTTCTTTAACATGTTGAAGTCAATGAAAAGGATTTGTGCATCGAGGACTATTGAAGCCACTCAATTTTGAAATCTCTTATAGGGTTAAGTGTGAAGGAAGTATTTCTTTTTAGGATTACTTAATGACATCATTGTAAGAAGAGTTGAGAAGGTCTATTATTAGGGTTTAACAGTGAATGAATCTCAAAGTACCAAGGGATTAGATATTTCATAAGTCTATGACTAAGGTCTTGGATATGGAATTGTTCATTGAAAAAAGTACATCAAGACCAAAAGGATAATTCTGAGATAGTAAAGTTGAAATATCAAGCATAAAAAGTTTGAACAATTTTTGATGTCATCCAAATACTTCAAAGGTCTAAGAAAATGTGTATCAATATCTTTAGGAGGAAAACGAGGCTTTAAGGTCTTGATGTTTCAAGGGTCTACAAGATATTTTTCACAGTGTTGGAAAAGTGAATCAAGTTCTATATAAAAATTATGGTGTATGATTCTTGTAATTATGTCATGAGATCATGATATTTCATGTATGCATAGCTTGTTATAGGAATTCTCATCACCCAAAAAGGACTAGATGTCAGTGGTTGTCATGATGCAAATGTGTTATAACATTATGAGTTTTCATCAAGGAAGTAAGACTTGTTCTCGGTGTTTAATAGTGGTGAGGTGATGTTTCGAAGATCTAAAGGGTTGTGAAAAAGAAGTATTATAAGTAATTTAAGGGTGCAAGAGGACTAAAATGTGTCTAGATATATTTTTCCATTTTTGGTTTCAAAAAGTGACCCATGCAAAAGAAATAAATTATATGGGGTTTGATACAAGTTATAAAGGTATTTTATGAAAAAATTTAGTGAAAAGAACATAGGTTGAGGTATGTTACATTGTCATATATCATTTTTGGTCTCTCAACCAAGAAATGTATTTTAAATGTCAAGATGCTCTTATCATAATCTCTGTGTTTGAGGAGAGTATTAATTTCATGAAGGAATATGTGTTCATATAACCATGGAATGTAAGGACTCTAACTGTATGATGTCTTTCTTTGTAACTCAAAATCCATGAGATCAAGTTTAGTGGTGTCTAGGTATAATTGAAACCAAACCAAAAAGGTTTAAAGATGTTTTGTGCTATGTTAAAGTAAAATAAGTTCATAATATTTTGAAAAGTTGTTGAAAATGTATACCTATAGGTTTTATAATGGATACTATGATTAAGTACCATCACATCTAGGAAAGAAAAACAATGTAAAACTTGTGATGGTCTTTACAACTAGTGATGACTATAGCATGTACTTAAGTAAGTTTATGGTACATTTAGTGTGTCTCGGTAGCTTAATTTCGCTATAAGAGGCTCAAATGAGGTGCGAAAGCTCTACAAAATTGTAAGGAGAAGCTCAAGGATATTGTCACCTATATTAAACCATGAACAAAATATGTTTGAATTGATCAATGATTCTACAAGGTATGTGTAGCGGTATGAATGTATGACATTAAAGATTTGGAGCTTGTTCCTCTATGAAGTGGCCTAATGAGGGTAAGGGTCATCAAGATGATGGAATAATGTAGGTTTTTTCTTTCTTGCACTAGAGATGGTTAAATACCCTTACTATTGCCAATGATGAATGAGATAAGTGTTTAGAGATCTACATGTGTGCTAATACAAGGGAGTAGGTACAAGTTTACTAGTAAGATATAAATAAGTTTTTTTCAATCATAACTAAATATATGAATGTGTAAGTACACTATTTTCATCATGAAAAGTGTGCTACTGAGTTAATTTTTTGTTTCTTAGTTCTAATAAGGTGAGATAGGTTTTATTAGGACCCTTTCGTGCCCTTATACAACATGAACACATATTTACAATTGTTATGGTTAGATCAAAGCCAAGGCTTACTCTAGAAGAATCTATTATGCAAGGTCATTTCTATGTTCTTTTGTTTAATACCTACTTGGTAAGGTTCCTAAGTGATTTCATGCATCATAAGTGCTATAAAATAGTGTGGAGTAAGATTTTTGTAAGTACAAGAATAAATAGCCATCCTAAGGGTTTCAAGAAGGTTTAGTGGTGAATGTTATAGGGGTATGTTGACTAACATGCACATGTCAAAGGTGTAGAGGTAAGGGTCTTAGTAAAAATATCAAAGGGAAGTGTTTAATTTTGGTTGATTTCTTGAACTATGGTAGAGAAAATGAGGTAAGTTGATAATTGTTGACAATGTATGTTTTTCTACAGTGATCGAGAAAGCAATGATATTATGGGATATCGGTTTGAGAATTTTCATTAACTCTGGGGAGAAATTTTTCTCTATAAGAAGACATATGATGCAAGAAGGTAAAGAAAATAGTGAAGATGATGACTTGCAAGAATATTTATAAATATAAGTAAATATTTGATGTAACAAGGTTGAAAGAAGCATGAAAACACTAAAAAATTTATTAAGGAGTGTGTGATCATGATGAAGTCATTTTCATGACATTAAATCAAGGTAAGAAGGATAATTTTTGTATTTTCTACTAGATATGAAGTGTATGAGAATAGGGGGATCTTTGGATACGATTGACACATTTTTTAGAGATTTTAGAGCTCTATAAAGTTTTTTGAAAAGGAACTGATGTTAGTGTTTAGGTAAAATTGTCCTAATGTGGGGTATGATAAGCTTAGAGGTAGAATTGATGTTCTTGAGCATGAGAGAGACCTAGAAGTTGGTGTTGAGAGTGAATCAAGGATAAAATGTGGAGAATATATTCAACAAGATATTTTTAAGATCATATCAGGTCCATAGGATCATCAAATGTTGTTGAAGGAGTCAAAGATGAGAGATGTCAGTCCCATGGGGATATTTTGAGTCAAGTAAGTTGGTATTTTCATTGTTGTCATTGTTTTTGTCTTGTTTTTTCATTTTCCATGTTGTTTCATCATAGTATTAATTTTCATATATGTAAAAGGGGAGAGATGTAATATAAACATGGGAATAAGGTCATATAAGTGTTGGTCATGTTGGTTTCCATCAATGTTTCTAAAGGTGGTTGCCATCAATGACAAAGGGGGAGATTGTTAGCCATTGTGTGTTAGTGTTGTCATTAATGTCAATTCCATTGATGGAAAAGGGTGTCATGGTGTGGTATGTGTCTCCATGAGGTGTTATTCAATGGTTAAACATGAAGGTTGATTAGTAGTGTCATGTTTGGTGGTGTTGAAAGAAGTCATAGTGCTTTGTTGAGTAAACTAATTCATAGTTTGATCTCTCTTGAGCTATTCGAGTGTGTCATAATGAAAAACATGGTTTGTATATCATGTTTCATGGTTGTTTATGTGTCTATATATGGTTAGCATGGTCATTTCATGAGTTATTAGTGTTGAGTTAGGTCATTCTAGGCTTTTTCTAGCCCTGGAACATGCAGAATGAGGTAGAGGTATGAGATTTTGACAAAATTAATATTTTTAGAGCATGGTACATGTATAGTGACATTTTACATTAAGGGTATGGTTAGTTTCAGGTTAGTATTCAAATATTTTATGCATTTATGAGGTCCTTGGGAAGCAAGCAAGTGAGAGACAAACCGTTTAGCATAGGTAAGTCATTGTGGCTGGAGAGTTTTAGTTTTTTGGATTCTATGATGATCATGAAAATTTATAGGATGTTTTTTATGATGATTCATAATAATTTTAGGATCACTCTAAAATGGGAATTTTAAGATATGTAAATTTTTAGCAAAACCAAGTGACAACGTGTTTTTAAGACAAAATTGGAACTTCTTATGCTCATTTAGATTGTATTATTTCAATGGGGTCCTGATATATTTGGAATATATTCTTAGGTTAATTATGAATCTTTCACAAAAATAACGAGGTGTTTTTATTTTCACATTTTTATGAAAGATCATTAAGAAGGTAAAGTGGTTTAAAACCCTAGCTAGGAGTATCTTAGAGAAAAGTGAGTATACAGAGCCTGTTTAATTTTTTTATGAAAAAGTAACGATTGGATGTTATATATGACTCTTCCATATTTCTAGAAAGGTAAGATAGTACTTGTGACAGTATGTGGCCCCCACATAAAAATTCTTGTTTATGAAGCATTCCAATCTGTGGAAACAATTTCCAAATAAGGTAATACATAAATTAGAATTTATGATAGCCCAGGAGTTTTAATAGATGTATATGAATTTTTCAGGTCATGATGATTCAAAAAAAGTGCAAAGTGTGTCCTATATCTAAGGACTAATTTTTGGGGTAGTTTAGGGAATTTTGTGGTAAAATTGACATTGTAAAAGCTACAGGATGAGCTAGGAGCTGATTAATTTAAAAAAAAATTGGTTAAGATACCTTTGATGGTGTATCAAATGTGATTAATTTATAAGTTATGAAAAAATTATGAGGTTTTCTTTGAGGGTCAAGTTTGAAGGATGCTTTTTCTAGCAGGGTGTTAAGTGGTTTGATGAGGTAAGTGATTGTTTCTAAGTTTTTATTGATTAGTGAATGTTTATTAGTGCTTATAAATTATTTCTAAGTGTGTTCCATGCTTTTTAAGTGTGTAAGAATGCTTTTGAGGTGATGGAGCAAGTGGGATAAGAGGTAGTTCTCGAGTCCAAGAAGGTGTAAAAATAAGTTTGTATAGATTGGCTTGGTTGAAGGCTTTCTGCTTGTAGTTGGAAGGAGTTATAATATGTTATGGTAATTTGATTCAGCTATATTTCCAATGATGTATGGTTTGTGTATTTTTAGTTGATTTGATGGATATTTCAAGTCATTTTGTGGAGAAGAAGGAAACTTTAGTTTTAGGATAGTTTTTCTCAAGCGAGAAGATTGAGTTTGTTAGAGAATCAAATAGATGATTTTATGCTTGATATCACCTAGAAAGTATCAAGAAGGGTGAGAAATAGTTGAGTTTGCAAAACTAGTGTTTAAGAAGCTTGTCTTGGTGATGAAAAAAGTAGATGTGGTTTGTGTATATGGATATTTAATGATATATAACTTTCTTAGAAGTTTTCATATAGGTTATGGGAATTCCATAGAGTTGTCACATGCCATAGTTGAGTTCATCTTGAGGGTTTTGAGGCCCAAAGGTAAATACAGGGTGCTTGAAACAAATGTTTTGTGAAGGAAATGAGCGAGTGAGCCTATTTAATGAAATAAATCGATTCATTAAAGTAAATGTGTGATAATGTATGATGTTTTTATTATATATTTTTAATTTAGGCTAAATTTGGGAGCTTTAATAAGAATGGTTTTTTCATGAGTGGATTTTTCTCATTCTATTGATGGGGTTTTGAGGATTTTTGGTGAAAGGTGAGAGATGTTTTGCATGGCTGATGTATATGAGTCAAATGTGAATGTTTTAATGATTCATATGGGATGTTTTTAAGTTGTTTTTTTGAACCAAAGGATGTACATATACCTATTTTGAATTTGAATCAAGTGGATCCTATAAAAGTGAAGTTTGAGATCATTTTGTGAGTCGGTCTAGCATAGTGGAAAAGTATGACCTAGGAGAGAGTGGATTCTAGGTATGAGGGAATGTTTTGAAGGATGATGATATGTGTTTCATTTTGAAGGTTGATTGAAGGAATGAGAGTAATTTTCTAAAGGAAAGAAAAGTTGATAAGGAATAAGATAGAGAAATTTTTCATACCTAGGGTTTAAACAAGGGTTTTTAATGTGAATTAGATGTCTCCATTAGTTGTGGTAGCAAAAAAAATCAAATATCATCATCACCAGGTGGCTAAGTTAGTGCTTAGTCATATTAGGGGGGTTTCATCATACTTTTGGAGTGGGTGATTCACTAAATTAGGGGTTGGTGCTCCTTGTAGGGTTGGTGCTATACTAAAATAGGGATTGGTGCTCCTTTGAAGTTTTCAGTTCACTAAATCTCTTTTCTTTGAGGAATATAAGCATATTTTTAGTGGGTTTTCTTCCCCATGATGGTTTCCCACTTATATATGGTTTTCATGTGTCTTATTATTTTCTTCATGTTCTTGTGAATGGTTAATACACATATAAAGTGATCATATGGTTAGGAATGTTAAATGAATGGATGTGATGATGAATGGTTGTGATGGTAAATGAAATAATTTTTTGTAGGATAGATTCATCCCCCTTTGAGTCCATTGTGCTTCCATAAATTTTTACCATTAGCTTTGGACCATGACCATTTTAAACATTCTAATAATAGTATCTTCCTCATTATTTTGATATGTTTCTTTTACAATAATTTTTACATTATTTATATAATTATTGGATGAGAATGGGCATCTGTCCATTTTAAAAATTCTCACAATAGTATGTATTTCATTCTTTCTATGTTTTTCTTTTACGATAATATGCCTCACTCTTTTTATATTATATGTATGAGAATATCATATACCCATTTTAAACATTCTCATATAGGTATCTTATTCTTTCTTTCCATATGTTTCTTTTTTGAGAATATTCCTCATTTCTTCTAAATTAACTTTATGAGAATGGGCATATGCCCATTCTAAACACTCTCATACAAGTATATTCTGAATTATTTCTATATATTATTGTTATGATAATGGAAATCTACCCATTTTAATCATTCTCATAAATTTATCTTTCTCATTTATAGAATATTACCTAAATAAGAATGGGCATCTTCCCATTCTAAACATTCTCGTACAAGTATCTTCCTCATTCTTTCTATATGTTGTTTTTACAAGAATGTTCAAAATGGGCAGTGCCCATTCTTCCTCTATATGTCATTTCTCATATATTTTAGTTTTGTATAGAATAAATATATATGCATAATAATTATCATACAAGTATATTCCTCTTTGTTCCTATACATTTATTTTATGAGAATATTCCTCATTCATTCTATATTAATAATTGGCATACCTATAAGTTTTTTGAAAAAAAAAAGTGTAGAAAGTAGTGTTTAATCTATTATCTCTAGACCATTCATAATTATAGCTCCATATTACTTATACTTCTAGCTTTGTACCATTCATACTTTGTACTCAAGACCATTCATACATCCTCATCCAAACCATTCAAACCTCCAAATCCATACCATTCAAACTTCTAGCTCGAGAAAATACATTCTTCTAGCTCTGGGCTATTTTACCATCAACTCTTGACCATGCCCATTTAAAAAATTATCATACATGTATCTTCCTCATTATTTCAATATGTTATTTTTATTATAATTTTTACATTCTTTCTATATTTCTTGTATGAGAATGGTCATCTTCCCATTTTAAACATTCTCATACAAGTATGTTTCTCATTATTTCTATATGTTTCTTTTACAAGAATCTTCCTCACTATTTCAATATTTCCTATATGAGAATGGTATTCTTACCATTATAAACATTCTCATACGGGTATATTCCTTTTCATTCCATATGTTTCTTTTATGAGAATCTTCCTCATTCCTTCTAAATTGACTTTATGAGAATGGGCATATGCCCATTCTAAACACTCTCATACAAGTATCTTCCTAATTATTTCTATGTATTTATGTTATGAGAATGGACATGTTCCCATTCTAATCAT
This sequence comes from Taxus wallichiana var. yunnanensis, assembly GCA_018340775.1. Lineage (NCBI taxonomy): Eukaryota > Viridiplantae > Streptophyta > Pinopsida > Cupressales > Taxaceae > Taxus > Taxus wallichiana. The sequence continues at coordinate 554,643,401 of CM031237.1, read as the reverse complement.
TATCATAAAGTTATCTTTCTCATTTATTCTATATTACCCATATGAGAATGGGCATCTACACATTCTAAAAATCCTCATACAAGTGTCTTCCTTGTTCATTCTATATGTTATTTTTTACAAGAATTTTTAGAATGGAAAAGTGCTCATTCTTCATCTATATTTAATTTCTCATATATTTTAGTTTTGTATAGAATAGGCATATTCCCATTCAAAACATTCTCATACATGTATCTTCCTCACTCTATGTAAATGTTGCTTTTATGAGAATATTCCTCATTCTTTCTATATTGACTTTATGAGAAAGAAAATATGCCAATTTTAAACATTATCATACAAGTATATTCCTAATTCTTACTATGTGTTTCTTTTATAAGAACCATCATATTTCTTTCAATATTGCCTATAATATGAGAATGGACATCTGCCCATTCTAGTCATTCTCATACATTTATATATTTAATTTATTCTATACTACATGAATGAGAATGGGCATTTACTTTATCTAAAAATTCATACAAGTATTTTTCTCATAATTTATTTCTATATTGATTTTACAAGAATGGGAATAATCCGGTTTTAAAAACTTTCATACAAGTATCTTCCTAATTCTTTCTATGTGTTGATTTCACAAAAACATTCCTCATTATTTCAATATTTCCTATATAAGAATGGACATTTTATCATTCTAAACATTCTCATTAAAGTACTTTTATCATTCTTTCCATATGTTGTTTTCCTGTAATTTGTAGACTACTAGTATATTGATTTAATGATTCAATTGGCATATGCCCATTCTAAACACTCTCATACACGTATCTTCGTAATTATTTATTTGTTTCTTTTATGAGAATCCTAAGAATGGGAATATTCCATTTCCTGTATGGGAATGGGAATCTAGAATGGGAATCTATGATTCTAAACATTCTCATATAAGTATCTTCCTCATTAAATCTATTTAAATGTTACTTTTATGATAATCTTCCTCATTCTTTCTATATTAACTTTATGATAAAATGCATATGCCAATTCTAAACACTCTCATAAAATTATATTCCTAATGCTTACTATATATTTCTTTCACTATTATTTTCTCATTTTAAAAACTTTCCTATATGAGAATGAATATCTACCCATTCTAATCATTCTAGATGCTCTCATATAAGTATTTTCCTAATTATTGTTATGTGTTTATTTCATGAGAATCATCCTATTTATTTAAATATTGCTTATAATATAAGAATGGATGTTTAAAATTTTTAAGAATTCTCCTACAATTACAAATCAGGCCTTTTATAGGCTCATTTTCTTCTAAAGTAGTTATTTAAACTACTTTTCACCCTAGTTCATCTAAAATCTAGTTTTCATAACTTGATTTTAAAATAACATTCATTTTTTTAAATACATTATTTTGGCATTAAATTAAATATACTTGAGTTTAGAACCTTCATAACCACCATTATTGGTGAAAATTTGAGATTTCTTGAGAAAAACAACATGGCGGTTAGCCCGGTGGAGTTTCGTAGAATTGGAGGAAGAAGGGAACATTTTTGTTGGGCCTTAAAATACTTAATTATCCATTTAATTTGTTTGGTGGCTAAGGTAGTGAATTGGGGAACATAGGGAACAAGGTAATAGTTCTTTATGTTCCCCTAGGTTAACTTAACTGAACCTTACACTTAATTTTCTCTTTATTGGATCATATAGGTATATCGGGCATTTATAGAACTCAAAGAATAGTAGAGATTGTGGAATGTTAGTTCGAGGAGATCCACCTTTACTGATTATAATGCTACCTTTCAGATCTTTGGAATATGAAGGAATAAAGGAACTTAAGGAATGTTCCTTGAGTTCCTAATAAGGATGAATTTTTGACTTTAATGCCCATGTTGGTTGGTAAATGTGGGTATGTA